>SSNU01000038.1:144851-262852 GCA_012064415.1 Gyrodactylus bullatarudis
ATATAAAAATAATTTATAATTATAATAACAATAAATTCACTGTTTGATTCTATAGTTGATTTATAATTATACTTGAGCTGAATGTAAAGATAGTGAAGAATGAATGAATAGTCTTTGTTCATAGGTGTGAAAGTCCGTTAGTTGAATAACGCGTATAATGTGTAGCAATAGGGTAGAGTGGGTTGGTGCCTCAGTAGTGAACCTTTCACGAATAATTTTTGGACTTAGAAAAATTTTGGGGCAGAGATTTTTTTAGGAGCTAATCGCTTGTATTACCGATTATTCCCTTGGTGCAAAAGTTGGTTCTTTAGAATCACAATTAGACAAGGAAAACTAATGTGTGAATTTATATATAATAGATTTTTATTTAATTTTAAGATTATATAAAAAAATTACAAAAATAATTGTGGTTATCTGGTATAAATTGATAAAGATAATTACATATCTGGTTTATTTCATGTCTTAATGCATATGTTAATCTGGAAGCGCGATCTCAGTGGTAGAATTGTGTGCAGTAGAATTAAAAAACCTGAGCCAGATCTGAGATTATATCTGGAGAGTTGATTTGGCGTTCGGTTGCTGTAGAGGGAAGCTGAGGCGGCAATTCTACGAAGCCAAAGAGGGTGCATGTTTTATAGTTCCAGGAGAGTTTTGTATGAGTGAGGTCCAAAGCAAGACCTGAGGTAGATAAATTGGATTCTTTCAAGCTTTTTGGGGGATTTGACATAGAACTCCAGATCCGTAATCGAAATTAGGGAGAATAACTCCTTTGAGCAAAGTGAGTCGGATTTTAGATGAGATAACAATTTTTCGCAGAAAAAAGCATTTACAATTTATTGCTTTTAGTACGATAAGGGTATTAAGTTTAGAGTCGTAGTTCAACCCCAGATCATTGACGGAGTCGACGATAACTTGATTATAAGATGGTTCAATAGGGATCTCGTTAGTAAGAGGCATGATTTTCGTTTTCGAGTGGTTAATCGATAGTCCAATTCGAGAGAGGGATGACTGGATATGATTTAATTCTGTTTCGATGACATTCGTACCATTTTGGATTGGTAGGAGGATTTTAATGTCATCTGCATATTTGAAATAGTGGACTGAGCTGCCGGATGGTTTTATATCAGAATAAACTAGGTTGAATAGGGTCGGACCAATAATCGAGCCTTGAGGGACACCGGAGGTGATTTTTGTTGATTTCGATTTATTTCTACTGCTCACGAATAATAATTAGTGAAGCTTTCCATAATCGAAACAATTAGTTTCCTTGTCTGAATTTAATCCTGAAAGACAAACTTTTTTCGCTATCTGAAAGGATTTATTAAACAATTTGGAAAATAAATGAGAAATTTATTCTGATTGATTTTGAATGCTATTAAAGATATATTCTTAAAAATGGGTTGGTTTAAGCCGTAAAAATCAAAGAATATTTCTAACATTCAGTTTTTGAGTTATTCAAGGTTTTCAAAATACTTGAAATTTGCCACTTTTTTCCAAATTTGAAAAAGGAAGAGCAAAAAAATCACTAAAACCTGTTGCCTGATCACTTTGAGCTATGACTGGTAGTTTCCAAAATATCGTTTTTTGTAGAAATTAAATTTTTACAAAATTAATTTTTATCAAGTTGATTTATATGTCTCTTCGATGGCGAATTGAACTCTCCTTTAGCTGAATTTTAGCATGCTGAAATTTTATTTCAAACTTTTTTTGAGAATAAAATTAAAAATTGGGGAAATTTTTGAGAAAATCTCGAAAACAGTATGTTATAAATTATTGCCAAATTTCGTTTGGATTTCCTTTTTTCCTCAGAAGATCTTTTATGAAGGACTAAAAAAATATTTTTCTTTTAGATTGGTATCGCAATGTCACCGTTGAGTAATAACTCATTGTTTCTGGATTATCATAGAAACCCAATGAATGATTATCTCACAAGAGGTCTCAATGTAAGCCTTAGCACTGATGATCCGCTCCAATTCCATTTTACCAAGGAACCTCTGATGGAGGAATATTCTATTGCAACTCAAGTGTGGAAACTTAACGCAGCTGACATGTGTGAACTGGCTAGGAATAGTGTCTTGACTAGCGGCTTCTCTGATGTAATAAAATCACACTGGTTCGGACCTCACTACAAAGAGGAAGGTGTCCTTGGCAATGATATAACACGTACAAACGTTCCAAACATTCGTGTATCATATCGGTATGAAAATTTAACAAATGAATTACGAATTTTGATCAGTGGCCTTAGTGATCATCGTAAAAACGTCAAGAATAAACTCCCTCAAGAGACAAATGAAAACAACTCAAAGATAATATAAGCTCTCATTTTCTCGACTGATCGGGAATTCTTTCATTGAAATAGAGATTTTTTTCATATTACACTGTCATTACTAAAAAGACAATTTGCAATATTGAATTATGATTATAGTAATCAATCATTGATTACGTTTGATTCCAAGTTTCGTTGATTTTGTTACACTATGAAAAAAAACCAAAAAGCATACTCTCTCCTAATTCTATTTAATAGTTTTTTCTCATCCATTATGTTTATTTATCAAAACTCGTTGTTATTAATTGAATAAATATAGATTTCTAATTAACATGTCTCTCCAAGCGGTATTCAATTTTTTATGCTGTAGATATTATCTACCGACGTGATTAGAAATTCTAATTCATCATTTTTCGCTACATTTTTTCAACAACGAAGCTGATAAGTTGAGAATAAGAATGTAAGACAAAGTGCAGAATTCAAAATCTGATTTAATATACATTTTAAAACAAGAGAATATTATACAATCTTTAAAACACTTTTGTTCTTTTGTATGAGTTATAAATTAGTTCAACTATTTATCATCCTCTCCCCTCAATTTCCTCCATAAGCCGCTCAGTCTTTTTCCTGGCCCGAGAGCCCGCCCGAATTTGTAGTAGAGGTGGGACAACCATTGCCACTTGTTCTGGATCAGTCAGGTCTGTCACTTCTGGTGTAGCGTCCACCGAAACCGGTTCCAACTCATGCGATTCCCTTGATGTTATAGCCTGTTGGGTTTCCATCACATCTGCTACGTGCACCAGTCTCCCACGATCATCCCTTACAGTGCAGTCCGATACTCTTGTCACTTCCCTGGACTGAGACCAGCCCTTGCGTTCATTCTCATGAAGAATTTTAGATTCCCTCTTCATTCTAGATCTGTAGGTGAAGATCGCAAGACTGGGTGTCATTCCTCTTGTGTCAGGGCTATTGTTTCTGTCACATACGAAATTTGCTACCGCCGAATTTATATCTCCGCCATTTTTATCATAAAACTTCCTGAGGTCTCTGATAGCCCCTTCCGCAACACCGTTCGATTCATGGTGTCCAGGTGGTGTGGTGATAAGTGTTGTTCCAAACTCATTGAGGAACCTTCTCGTGTAATCGGCCACACTGTGCATGAAGATTTTATTCAAGGTTTCCACCAAAAATTCTGCCGACAACTTAGCTAACTTCCGAACAGAACAAAACTTCGACAATGCATCTATGTAGACCAGCCAGAGTTTCCCTCCAACAAACGCCACATCAGTATGTACCCTCTGCATGGCTCTTTCTACCTCCTTCCAATGACTTAGATTCGAGTTCACCTTATGTCTTCTATTCCTCAGACACGTCATACAACCCTGAATACACTTCTTTACATCTTCATATAAACCCGGCCACCAACATATTTCCTTCGCTCTCTCATAGATACGAGCCTCGAACGGATGTCCCTCATGCAAGATTGACAGGACTTCAGTTCTCAGATTCTCAGGTGCTACAACTCTGCCACCGCGGTACACAACACCATCATCAACATCAAGCTCTTCCTTCAGTTTCGCATAGTTGAGTAACTCCTTTGTTTTCCTCTTCCAGCCTTCCTTGATCTGACGAATCAGTGTGAGATAATGAGCATCTCTGTGCCCTTTGATGCGATCACAAATACTGGATACCATCACCATGCTTTCTACTGTGTTTACCGAAGGGATCACTCTGAATTCTTCATCTGCCACGCTCTCATCCACTCGTGAAAGGGCATTCGGTAACGCCATTTTGCACCCTCCTTGTATTTGATGTCAAAGTTGAACATTGACAACCATTGCCGCCAGCCATCTATCCTGGACGCCAATCTGCGATTTTCGTTGTGATCGGCGAAGATATATTGCAAAGGCTCATGATCAGTCTGAATAGTGAATTTCTTGCCAACGAGGAACCTGTAAAACCTCCGTAAACAATACACTACTGCCAGTGCTTCACGTTCAATATTGGAGTATCTCTTCTCAGCCTCCTTGAGGAGGCGACTGCCGTATCCGACCACTTCCTTCATTTCTGAATCATAGGAGAGTACCGCACCAATCCCACTACCAGATGCATCTGTGCTCATCACCAGGCATCTTTTAGGGTCAAACGGTCTCAGCGTGCTGTTGGCTATATCTGTTAGGATGGCTTTGGTGGTGCCCCTGTGCCTGGCCGTCCACTCCCATTGCACGTCTTTTCTGAGCAGCTTGAATATGTCCACCAACTTCTCTGAGTACTTTTCACAAAAATTTCCGTAGTGCTGAAATGCTCCAAGCAAACTTTGCA
Organism: Gyrodactylus bullatarudis; assembly: GCA_012064415.1. Lineage (NCBI taxonomy): Eukaryota > Metazoa > Platyhelminthes > Monogenea > Gyrodactylidea > Gyrodactylidae > Gyrodactylus > Gyrodactylus bullatarudis. The sequence goes on from SSNU01000038.1 coordinate 149,440, forward strand.
ATTCAGCCTTACATTTAGGATCCACTATGCTTTGCAGTTTCTCCACACGACCCGGGTCAGGTTGAAGTCCGTTTTCGTTGATCAGAAATCTCATGAAACTTATCTGAGCCGTTTTGTACTGCAGTTTTGGTTGATTCACAGTGAAGTTCCTCTTCTTGAGTCTAGTCATAACCTCATTATACGTTTCATCATGTTCCTGGGCATCGACACCACCAATGAGGATATCGTCTTGGAACACCGCCACTCTAGGAATATCACCAAGCATCCTAGTCATTGCCTCTTGAAATATGCTTGGGGCTGCTGACAATCCAAACTGCAATCTAGTGAAGACATAGTAGCCTTTATGGGTTGAGATACAAGTTAAATACTGTGAATCCTCATGCAGCTTTATCTGAAATTAAATTTGTACAAAATTAATTTTTATCAAGTTGATTTTTTAATATTTTTTTGATAGAAAACAGCCAATCAAATCAAACTTCATATTATAATATTTGTTTGGGTTTAGTAAAACTATTTTTGTTTAGTTGAAAAAATAATATCTACCCTTGTGTTATGATAATATTCGCATAGATCTTGTTTGGATTTTGGAAAAACCTGCACACTATTTGCTTTTTTGTAAGTTTGTTTGCCTTTTATAATTATGTGCGAAACAAAATTTCAGAAAATGATGAAATTTAGATATGTTGCTCAGAATTTTACGCTGATTACAAATATACAAAAATTTCTTATGGTATGTTGACTACTTTTTGAGATATCCTTCTTCAAAGTTTTGTTGTCAGGCAAACATTAATTTGATATAACTCCTATGGTTTATATGTTAATGAGCTGATTGACATGTCATTCAATAAATAATTAAATTTACTTTTTCGGAAGTTAGAAAACGGTCAATAATGGAAAGGAAAATATTTAAAGATGAGATAGGACAGAGATGGGAAAAATCAGAATATTTTTTAACTTTTGGGATTGGAAGGATTTTTACTATAAGCCAGTTGTCGGGAATGAAACATAAATTTAAATAATTACATAAATTAATTAGAAAGTTATTAAAAAGAGAATTTAAAAGATTCAACGAATTAAATTTGGAATCAATTCTATTAATATTTACAAGAGTAAATAATGTTTTTAAAGTCTACAATATAAAAAACAGGAATATATTTTAATTTGAGATTCTGAGATTGAGTTTTAATTTCAAAATCCGAAACATTTTCAAAACTCTATATAATTTTTAGCATGATGATTATAACATTGAAAATTTGTGAGGTGAATTAATTTTCCATAAGCTTTCTGATGGTGTTCTTTTTAAAACTATATCATGTAAAACAAAAAAGTTTTTTGTTTGGTGTAATTTAAGAAAAAAAATTATACCAGAATATAGAGAAAAATAAGATCAATATATATCTGTCTATTTAAAATTGACACATGTGTAAAAATACTAATAACAAGCCACAAGTCTACGCGTAAATAAACCTAAAGCTAATTGATATGAAGTTGGGAATCTATGATTTTTACAGAAATCTCGATATTTTCATCAATAATTCGAATTTGTTAAAGATTTTCTGGAATCCTACTCATGCTGCCCACTTTTACCAGTCTTTTAAATCTGAAAAAAATTATTTTTATGAAAAATATGGTCATTTATCAAATTCCCATTGAGAGCCAAAATCCCATTTTTTTGAACTTTGAGCTGAAAATTTTTGTTGATTTGAAAATTGGAGGTTGATCAAAAGAGTTTTTTCAGAATCAAGATTAGACAGGAAAATCAATTCAACTGAACCTGATCTTATGCTTAACCTTATTATCATTTGGGAGCGGAATTTCGTTTTTTTTATCATTTTCACTACTTGAAAATCAATGAAATTTCGATAATTCAAAATCTCTCGAAAATTGCATTCCAATTATACTGGTGGTATTGAACTTTGAAAAAAAATGATTTGAACACATCATAGTTTTCTTTGAGCACTCTCGAATAACCTAATATATATTAGGTATAGTATACTAGAGATCTTATTTGATTACTGATGTGATGGAGAGTAAACAGGATTAGTTTGTAAACTCCAAGTCATCACTTTCGTACGCCAACAATATTTATAGTACTTCAAAGATTTGTGACACGTTTTACAGACTGAATTTGGTGCGAAATCTTTATTGCTATCAATCAGAGTTAATCCAAAAGTATTGAAATAAGAATCGATGTGATCCAATATAGATTCTAACATTCTATTTACCCTCACTTAGACTCATATAATGCACTTATCTCTGTCTCAGGGATTCAACCACTCTGGGCTCGCAGATATGCATTCTTAGTGAAAAAATTCACTATCCAAATACGAAATCTTCGTCTAATTTTGATCCTGAATATCGATATTTAACTGCTTCAAATCTTTGAAATCGATAAAAATTTTGGATTTGAAAGTTGAAAAAGTGTAAATTTGAAACATTTCCGAAATTCAAAATACGGCTCAATTTTGGTCAGATTAAATTTTTTTCAGAATTTTTTTTTGTTTTCAAAACTAATCAGCTCATTTCATAGTGGAATCCAAAAAATAAATTTTTTCCTGACTTTCTGGATAAAAATATTGAGTTTTTTGTAAAAATAGTAAATTCTCATCTTCATGTCAACTAGCTTTAGTAGCTACAATCTACGTTATGATAAGTTTAAATCTAATTTTTATTGTCTGCTTTTAATTCTATCTACGCAAAATTTGAATTAGCCGACTGTGAGAACCTTACTAGTCTAAAATTAATAATGTCTCATATAAGATCCAAATTGGATTATTCAATATCTCTTTTTTATTCTCACCTTCATAAACCAGATGATTAATGAATTTCTTGCAGATTTACGAATTTTCATTTATTTTTTTAATCTTAATTTTACATTGCCAAACTAACCAGATACTTTATTACAAATTTTATCATTTATATGAAATTATGTCCAGAGTCTTTATACGTCTTTATAAATAATTATTTATAAATCCATACTCAATATTTTAATAAATATTACGTCTAACAAAAAAAATGTGCATAGAATTAATACTGGTTTCAAGGAGTACTTTCCACATACGTAGCAAAATTTATCCTTGGGATTAAGGCAAACTAACTTTCTTGACATGATACTACTAGAATGAGTTTTAATTTATAAAACCAGCAATATATGTACGATATTTCAAAAAACATATGCCTTGATTTAACCAATCATGATAACAGAAACCCTATGAGAAAATGCAGAAATTTTAGGGCTGTAAATCAGACAAAAACCACTTGAAATGTTAACTAAGAACCCCTCTCAGGAAACATGGATTGCAATTTTACGGGGGTTAAGGTAACCACTTATGATGTGAAATACAGAAGCTAAGGAATAACTCATGCGTATGATAAACATATCAATGGAAAGCTGATATCTCTCAAAATATCTGGTCTAGACCCAGTTTGGCTTAGGAGAACAGCTTTTATTGTAAAAACTTTCACTTCACTCTCCTCGCCTAAAATTAAGAATTACTATTTAAGAAACCCCTCATATTCGTATTTTCTTCTCAAATATTACAATTATCCAGAAATTATGTTTTCCTTAAAGGATTGTGATAACCTTTTTGACTTGAGGTCTATTATGTCATGTCACCTAAGGTCTAAGCTTGACTACACAAAATCTCTTCTTTACTCTAATCTTCATTTGACTGAATAAGTCCTCTGATAATGAGACCTTTTATGTTCAATAAAATTTAACCTTGTATCTGTGAGATAAACGTTTGAACTGAAGAATCAACTGATTTCTGTTCCTAGTTCCCTTTTTGAACAGCTGATATTAAAAGTGGTCGTTGAACCGGATTCTGCTGAAGTGCATTGGGTTGGCGTGCTGCCTGCACAAGCTTGGGGATCAAGATCAGTTTGAAATTTTTTAAAAACCTCTCATCACCTTGAATATATTATCAATTTTTGGATAATATGATTCAATTTCAATATTATGTTTTCATTTCAAAAGAAAAAAAATGTAAATTGAAATTGAAAGCGAAAAATGGGCAACACGATTTTTTTGTTAAATTTGTCTTTGATTGATCATAACTTTTTAACAGATCAACTGATGAATATCAAAATTTGCCACTTTATAGTAAAATTAATTATTTATTGAATGACATGCCAATCAGCTCATTAACATATAAACCATAGGAGTTGTGTCAAATTAATGTTTGCCTGACAACAAAGCTTTGAAGAAGGATATCTCAAAAAGTAGTCAACATACCATAAGAAATTTTTGTATATTTGTAATCAGCGTAAAATTTTCTGAAAAAGATTATTGTTTTTTTCGAGCAATTATAATTATCCCTTATAAATATTTTTATCCTCTATAGACAAAATATATTTGGCATGTAAAAGGCTGAAAAGTATGTCTGAAATAAAGTGCTTATTTCTCACAATTTTCTCGGCATCCTTTCTTATTGTTTCAAATGCTCTCAACTGACTGATGATATTAAAAGTCGTTCTGTTACCCTACATTTTGCATAAGTTTTCTCAAAATTCAAACCATTCAATGTTTGATACATGCAAAAAGCATAAATACACAATGGGAATAAAGTCCATCTAGTTAATATGAAGATGGAAATTTATGGTTTTTACAAAATTCTCAATTTTTTCATCAAGAAATCGAATTTGATCACAATGGGAATAAAGTAGTAGTTTAAAAAAGACTATTTTTCCACCAAAATATATCATTTTTTTATTCATAGTAAACAGTAGGAGGTTCCAATTCACATGAAGTAGCAGGCTCACTGCTGACAGTAGGAGGTTCCAATTCACATGAAGTAGCAGGCTCACTGCTGACAGTAGGAGGTTCCAATTCACATGAAGTAGCAGGCTCGCTGCTGACAGTAGGAGGTTCCAATTCACATGAAGTAGTAGGAACACTGCTGACATCTGTCATCTCATCATCAATATTTTGACTCTTAAATCTATACACGGATTCTTCTACTAATGCTGCAGTAATTGAGTTAGTTAATTCTTTCATGCTCACCTTCTTATTCGAATGAGAATGATGGTGGTGTTTATGATGTTCGGGATTAGTTTCATGGGATTTTTTTTCTTGATCATTGGTTTTACTCGTTTCACTAGTTTCCATTATTGTATCTTCACCGACTGTAATAGGGACAGTCGAATTATTTTTAAAAATTTTTCTCTGACAACTCTCTGGTGATATTCTTTCTTGCTCGTCTCTTTTTCTCTTTCCGACAGATGTGCTTCTTCTTGATGCTTGATAGTCAAGCGTTGTCATAGGGACAGCAAAATTCTCCTCTGGCATAGTGCTAGGAATATCTTTTTTTCTCATTCTTTGAACATAACTGTGTGAGAATGATCTTAATTTTTTTCCAATCATTATAGTTTTCATAGTGCTAGGAATATCTCCTTTTTTCAATCTTTGAACATACGTCTCTGATAATAATCTTAATTTTTCTCCAATCATTATATCATGAATCAGAGGAGAACATTCCCCATATTTATGTAAAAGAGGGATGACACAAAATGGGTTTTTAGAAATTAGATGCTTCTTCAGATAACTACGAAAGAAAGGAAATACAATTCTTTCAAGAGCTAATTTGATTATTACTTGTACGATGTTTACGACAAAGTTTGTTTCATCACACAGTATTTTGAAGTCTTCTGTACTAGTTGAACAAGTTATAAGGCGCATGTAAAAAGTTTTATGTTCTTCAGATATTTTTACCAATGCATCTTCTCTCTTAGTTAACTCAGGCATTTTTTCGCACAAATCAGCACTTCTAAGATAGAGCTGATAAATTTGATAGATTTTTGCTTCTTTTGTTTTTCCATCGAAGGTGCTAACTTGACCATAATGAATACCCATCAGATTCCATAATAGACTAAGATTAACACCAGGACACCAACAAAGACTTCCATAGAATGCGTCGTTATGGTGTTTATGTAAATTCGAAGCCATGTCCTTTTGTGTATAATAATTCAGAAGGTCAATTTCATTTTTACTTTCATCCATTATTAGATCTAATAATTCAGAATATCTTTCACCTTTATGATCACTTTTCCAATCCGAAATGTAATATTCTCCCAGATTCTGTCCATCCGAGGTCTTGAAATATTTTTCTAAGAGATGAACATGTAAATGCTTTCCTGTGTTAACCAAATTATCGCAATCTTGAAGGGACTCCATAATAATCTGACTTGTTGAATTACAGTTTTAAGAAAACTTAAATTTTATTTTACTTATATTCTATTCCAATTGCGTGGTTTAATATATTTTTAAAACTATCATGCTAGAAAATTTATTTCTCGCACTTTGGATTGCATGTGATTGTTATGAATAGATCTGACCTAACAAAAAGCCTAACATAAGCAAGGACACCTTGAGCATACCGGTGCATGTTTCTGGGGCTGACAACGTATGTGCTAGGAATAATTTTCATGCGACCTTTATAGTTAATATGAAGATGGGAATTTTCACAAAATTATCAATTTTTTCCTCAAAAAATCGAATCTGATCAAGATTTTTTGGAATCTAGATTGTGAGACCCACATTTACTATATTACGTTGTAGTGATTCACGTAGTTGTTCAAAAACGTCCGAAAATCCACTTAAATACATAATTTAGGAATTATATAAGAAGATATATTTAAAACCAAATGCGCATTTCTCAAAGGATCATCAGTGGTCTCTCTTTGAAAATGATAAAAGTTAAATTTGAATGAAAAATAATAATTTACAAATTTTGAAAGAAATAGTAAATGTTAAAGAATATAAGAATGTTACTATATGCTGAAAAAAAAATTCGAAAAAATCAATTTTTAAGGAAATCGTGGCACATTTCAAATCTCGAGTTAGCGCCAAATTCCCATTTTTTTGAACTTTGAGTTGAAAAATTTTGTTGATTTAAAAGGGAAAGAGATCAAAAGTTGATTTTTAGGATCCCGATTAGTCAAAGAAATCAAATATGCTGAATAAGATTCTGAGAATCCACCCATCATCGTGTGAAAATCAAATTAGGATATTTTGATTATTTTAACTACTTGAAAACCGATGAAATTTCGATGATCCGAGATACCTGAAAATTGGCGAGTTCATTGAAACTTTTATAGTTATAATCGGTTTTTTGACTTATATAATTTCTGAGATTATTGGAAAAAACCAAAATTCCGAAAATTCCAAATTTCCCAAATATTAAAAATTAATTTTCGCCACAAACCATAAACGGTATCCCATTAATTTTTTCGCGATTAGATAAAAAATTAAATTCTGCGTTTTTTAAATTTTTTTTAATTGACGCTTAATAAAAAAACGCTAGATTTTCTGGGGTTTATTTTGAAAATTTTGTCATGTTTTTACGAATTAATTGACTTTCCGATAAGATTTTATTATTCGCTTTTCGTTAGCTTGTCGCAAACAGTCTCAAAAGTTGAGTTTTTGAAGTGTGATTTTTAACAAATTTTTTCCATTATCAACTTTAAATTTCAAATTATGAGTGAAGCTTGCTTCAAAATCAAAAAAAATAATGCTTCCATTTAACACAACAAACTAACTCAACGGTTGACAAAAACAATAACTGAAATTAATAAGTAGATGAAGAAAATATTAAAAATGACGATTCAAGTTTTGGAACGTATCAATTGAAAGAAATCTAAAACTCACATGGCCGTTTGGTTATAGAATTTCCTTCAAAATGAGTGGTCTGGTGTCGTATAAGAACTTTATTTACACGAGTTATGACTGACTAAAGATCGTCTCTCCACAGACATATGGTACTGTAATTACATGAATCATGAGTAAAAATTTCATGAATATGGCATGGGTATTAAAATGAGCCAATCAGAGACGAGTTTGAATAGACTACGTTAGTATTGACAAGTGTTGATAGTTATGAGAGATTAAACTTAAATGAGATTTTAAAGCTGATTCAGGATGAAGATGAGGGAGCGATGATCAGTCAGGACTTCAAACTCACGACCAGCCAGGAATCGATGAAAGAATTGAACCCCTTCAACCACAGCCAATCCTTCTCGTTCAATAACAGAGTACCCTTTTTCAGCCTGTTTGAGCTTTCGGATTCCTGCCATTATTATTTGATTGCACTCAGGATCATGCGAGAGCAAATAACCAATTCCTTTAGCAGAGGCATCAGTCGCCAAAAAGATATACCTTATTTATATGTTTAATAACTAAGCTGTCCTTGGGATCCCATGAGTAGCTGTCCTGTTTGAGTTTATCATATAGATGACCAATTTTCAAGCTGAGATTGGGATGAAACCGTTCATAGTATCTCAAAGTAGCCAGTAGACTCACTAATTCCTTCTTATCTGCTGGAGGGGCAATCTGTGTGAACTGCTTTATTCTTTCAGGGTCAGGATAAATGGAACCGTTAGACAATTCAAATCCGAGGTACTTCACTCGAGTCTTCTTATGCTGTAGTTTTGAAGAGTTGATTTCGATGTTGTATTGAGGCAACCGTTTCCACAAGATCCTTAACTGAAAATGGTAAGGGTCTGGCAGCATACACTCTAAGCAAGTCTTCATAGTCCTTCTTGAGTTTGAAGTCAGTGGAAATTCTTCCGTCAGCAAAGGTTATATAGCATTAATGACATCAATTGGTTCACCAAAAGACAGTTGAAGTTTCAGCAGCTTGAGAGCATCTAAGCCAAGAATGGCTCTATTGTCGATAGACGTTACAAGGCATACTAACGTTATACATCTGCCATGAATTTCAATATTGACTGTAGCTTCTTGCATAGGTGAGGTAGTAATCTGTCCGAAGGCCTTGACCCTACGCTTGGAGCTCCTTAGCTGAAGACCTGCTCTTTGGGCAACGATGGTCGGAATTATGGTGCAAGTGGCACCGGTGTCTAGCAGCATGTTAGTGAGATAATCATTTATCTTTGCCTCAATCATAATAAGACTTGTAAGACTAGAAGTGAGAATCGTGTAACATTTATCATCCTCTTTATTATCAATATGATAGGCTACATTAACATTTCTAACACTACCTTGCTTCCTTGCCTTACAAGCCTTTCGAATGTGGCCTATCTTCTTACAATGGAAACACTCTGCCTCTTTGAACTGACAATGAGGAGCTTTGTGCGGACCCTCACAACGCCAGGAGACCTCTGAAGATAGATTTACTGACTCAATTGCCTCACATAGAGGATGGGTAACCTCAAATTCATCGATCACCTTGAGCATTTTGTTGATTTTGTAATTTTTCCTTCGACTGAGTATGTGACGCTGAAGATTTGGGGCCAAGCCGAGAAAAAATTGACGAGCAATGAAATCTTGCCTCTTCAGGAAATATACAGCCTGAGGCCTTCTTTTTTATTCTTTCATAAAAATCTCTGGCCGCCTCACCAGAATTGCGTTTCATTGTGTTTATTTCAATATCCTCCCCAAGAGGATTCTTCTTTACAACATATCTGCCTAGAGTGTAGCTTTTTAATTCAGAGTACGATACTTCTCTTAAGCTTCTGGGCTTGACAATGTCAATAACCCTTGCCATAGACTCCTCATCCAGAGTGTTTGTGAAGATCTTCCTTAATAACATGTCATCGTCAACTCCTATCTTCCAGGATTTCTTCAAATTGTTCAAACAAAGCCAATAACCCATCTCGTTCTTTACCAAGTGTGACTGGATGTTGCCATGATTTATACAGGAAAATAAACGTTCTTTGGTATATGCAAACTATGATTTTGTAAGGAAAACGTGCTTAGAACTCATGATTCAAAAACCCGGCAAAGCAATCCCTGTCTCTCGTTTATTCATTAAACAAATTAAATTTCAACACAAATAAATCTTTTAAATGTTTTTACACCAATTCAAATCACTATTCAATAGTTTTTTCTCATCCATTATGTTTATTTATCAAAATTCATTGTTATTAATTGAATAAATATAGATTTCTAATTAATATGTCTCTCCAAGCGGTACTCAATCTTTTATACTGTAGATATTATCCCCGACGTGATTAGCAATTCTGATTCATCATTTTTCGCTACATTTTTTCATGCATGTGAGTAACAACGAAGAATTGGAAGCTGTCCCTAAAAAACAGTAGCACACGGTGTTAGAAATTAGTTTTATTTAAAAATGGCTTTTAATATATCGAAAATGATATGTTAAGAAATTCATTACTTATAAGTAGGGCGGCAAATAAATGGAAAAAATAATGAAAAATATCGCAAAAATATCTTCAAAGGGGCAAATAAATCGCAATTTTATTTTTAAAAATGGAAAAAAGGGGGAAATTTTAGTCAGTTTTGTTAGCATACAAAATAAAATATTTTTCCAAGTTCTCTTCTTTGAATGTTTTATTTTTGTCATAAAAATGCTTAAGTTTTGAAAAACATCTTTCAACATCAGCTGAAGTCGGGTTGCAACTCAACAAAAGATTGTACTCCATAGGACTAATATTTTCATCTTCCATTTGAAAAATTTTCGTTGCGTCATTTTCGTTAAGCCGGCTTTTCAAGTATTGGGCTATTTTTAAGGGATCCTCTTTAAAATCAAGATTCTGAATAATTTCGATTCCTTTCTTTAATGAAGTTTTACGATTCTCCATTTCTTTGATTGACTGAACAAGTGGCATGTAACATCGTTGGATCATTGATAAATCTCTTGTCAACTGATCATTTGCTAAGCACTTTTTCACGTTCTTCATAATGATTCCATCCTCATTTTCTTCCGAAAAAATCTTTCTCACAGCAGGAAGATTTTCACAATAATATTCAACAGCTTCAATCCAAGTACCCCATCTTGTAGGAATTGGAGTAGGAGGCCTTTTCATATCTGAGAAGAGATCTCTACGTGACTTATTTTTAATGGTGGCTGCCTTAACAGAGCCAATTAGTTTGTCAACATTCTCCATTGATTCTTTAACTAGCATAGAGCAATTATGTAAAAGATGTGCAAAACATGTAACATGAAAAAGCTTAGGATATTCCATTTTGAGATATCTTTTTGCCTTCATCATGTAGCTTGCCGCATCAGAAAGCAATAAAAGAAAATTATCTTTTTCTATTCGATACGATTCCAAAACTTTCTTTACCGATTTTACAATAAATTCATAGGTTAGTTTTTCCTTCACTTCGATAATATCGCATACAAGGGTATTTTCTGGCTTTTCAAGAATTCCAATTAAAATAGCACAAATTGACTTTTGGTTTACTTTGCTCTCGTCAACTTGAATAAATATCTTCTTTTCATGAACGTATTCTCTGAAAGAATCTTTTTCTAAATCGTAAAACTCATCCAAATGACTTCTTGCTGTTACACTTGAGCATACTTTTACACCAAGTTCTTCAAACATTTGCTTAATACCAGGATTATCCAATTTCCGTAAGGGTATTCCAGCCGAGAGAAATCCTTTGGCAATAATTTTATTCACATCCTTTGTTTTTTCAAAAGATATTGCTTCTTGTTTTGCAGAACGAGACATCGCATCCACATGTTTGTTGGTTTTAACATGTTTTAATATATATTCCAATTTTGTTCCTTTGAAAGTGGCAGGACATATCGTACATTTAACAAAACCTATCTGAACCTTGTCAATTTTAAAGGTTGAGCCATACTCTGAGAGCAATTTTACAACTTGTCTTGGTACAGGCATAGTGAAATATGAAAAATGAAATTATTATTATTCTTAAAATCTTAATTAGAGCCAATGAAATTAAGTATACTTATCTAGAATAGTATCCTAGGTAAGATAAGATGTGAAACCGAGACGAAAGAGGAAACAAAGAAATGGGAAAAAGTGGAAAATAAAGGGAAAAAAGGGGAAAAAAAGTAGAAACTAGATTGAAATCGCAAAATTATCTTGGAAACTAAAAGGTGTAGAGAATTAATTTTTTAATATTCTTTTTTAAAAAACACAGTTGATAATAATATCAAAAATCGAAAAAATCGCAAATTTTCCGCCCTACTTATAAGTAAGGCGAAAATCAGGGGGCATGTCAATTTTTTTAGTTCCCAGAAAGTTTGGAGATGAAAGAATGATAACGCCTAATTCTATTCACAATATTATAAATAGCAAAGTTACTGCCCCATGAATTAGCAGTTTAATGAATTGAATTTAAATAAATTAATGTATATTCTGAGAGTGATGCAATCAATAAGTTAGAAATTCTAGCAAGTTTTCAAAGAATATAAAAGACATTAATGATTAATGTAAATATTTTTGTAATAAATGATTATTTTTTCTGTAAGTTAATATTTTGATTTTTTCGTATCAACTGTAATCCAGCCATCTTCATCAGGCAAGTTACGCTTCTTCTTATCATGAATAGATTGAGCTAGATAGCTTTGGAGAGATTTTTCTATCATAATTTTTGTTTTGTTCACCGTTAATAGGTATCCCTGAGACTGAATTTCTGGAAGGGTCGGATATTTTATTTTATTTAATGTGAGACTGAAACATTTATTATACGATCTTTCGATTATATTATCCAATGAAGATTCCTCACTAAATTCAACTGATACGCTATGTTCATTGGGAAAACTTTTGAAAGAATCTATTTTTCCAAAATGCTCGAATATTTTTCGTAATTTAGTCTAAAATTTTAGAATATCTCGACTCACGTCACTTATGAGTGGTGGAATGTTGTAGGCCCTGATAGAATTTAAGGAGATCTTTTTAAGAAACAAAAGTTGATTAAAATCATCATTGATTCTTATTCTTAGTCCAGTAAAATCATTGAATTTAATACCAATGCTCATTTTTTAAATAAGATGTCTGTTTAAAAGAGTGGAATCTGGTGTGGAGTGAAAAAATTAATTTGGTTGTTTAGATTGAATTGAACATTAGTGTTTATTCAACTCCCTAATAATAATTTGAAATCTGTAGTATGATACATTTTCTCCTGATACAAAATCGAGCTGGTAAAACTAGATTAGCAAAATGGTACATGCATCTTGATAATGAAGGAAAGCAAAAGATTATTGAAGAAGTTCATGCTCTAGTTACTGTTAGAGATAACAAACACACAAATTTTGTTGAATTCAGAAATTACAAGATTGTTTACAGAAGATATGCTGGACTCTTCTTCTTCTTATGTGTTGATGTTCTTGATAACAGTCTTGCCTATCTAGAAGCTATACACAATTTTGTAGAAGTTCTCAATGAATTATTCCATAATGTTTGCGAATTAGATCTGGTTTTCAACTTTTATCGTGTTTACGCCGTAGTTGATGAAATGTTCCTTGCCGGAGAAATACGAGAAACATCTCAAACTAAGGTTATTCGACACATGTCCACACTAAATGCTCTTGACTAGTGACTAGTTCCATTAAAGGTGTTAATGAATAATCATTCCCATTATTATCCAACAGTGAATCAACTCTACAATGATATTTAAACGATGATAAATTAAATTAACTAATTTTGAAGGATTTATACAGCCTATATTATTTATCGGAAATTAATAATAATATTTTAATTTGCAAAAAATCTTTTGTAATTTCACTGATTGGATGAACAGGAATTCTTGTGAAGAGAAAAATTGACGCTGATCGTTTTCCCGTCAATTTCAATATTAGTGCAATGCTGAGCTAGAGCAGCTTCTTCTGGCAGAGGATAGCTTATAAAAGCTTGATCTTGATTTTTATATGAAAAAAAAGAAGTTACTTCTTAGTTTGCCCTTTGAGAAATATTGAATCTGAAAGGCTAAACTTTGGCAGTCATTAGTAAAGGGTGCAAAAATTGCATGAAGCTTATCTTGGTTGCAAGATTTTGGCAGATTCTTCACATACAAACGACACGTCTCAGATTTAAGTTGGAGGTCGCCCCTGTAATTTTCAAAATCTGTAAGCTTTAAATGTTCAATTTGACATTTAGATTTTTCTTTAGATGTTTTTTCTTCATTTTCTCCATTGTTATCATTTGAAAATGTTTCGGATTTATAATTAATTAAGCCAAATCCATCCAATTCTTCAATAGTATCAGAAGAATGGGTTGTTGGCTGATTGCTTGAAATATTTAAGCGAATAGTCTTTGGAGGAGGAGGTTCTGCGAAATAATCTTCATTCTCCAAAGACTTTTCTTTGCATGGATTTATTTTACTCATCTTTTTGACAATGAGCAACTTTTTAGAAATCTTTTCTGAGCTTGGCAGATTGAGTGTTACTTTTGGTGGATTGAATATCTTTTCCTCTGATTGATTTATTTCATCTGATTCATCACTTAAAATTTCTTTTATTGGACTTGTAGTAACTGAACAGAGTGTTGAAGCTTTTTCAACAGTTTGAAGGCGAGTAAAATTTTGCAGTTTCCTATGATAAATTCAATAATTTTTACCTGTCTAATACACGTTCAACTGTTAATGGTTTATTACAAAAGAAAAACTGGTGTAATGCTGATACGATAGATTTTTCTTGGAAAGGACAATTAATTTCTAAAATGTAAGACTTGGAAGAAAATTAAAATCTATCTTACATTCCTTAAAGGACCATATTCTTCATTAAAATAAAAATCTGACACCTGAAGTAGCCTGAAAAATTCTTTCTCGTCATTAGGCATAAGACGCGGCAATCTTTTAATAACTAATTTAACCATCTTGAACTTGTATAAAGAAGAAAATAAGATCGTAGATTGCTTTTAGTATTGAGATTCACAATTTGAGAAATTCTCTTGATTTTCAACGTAAGTGTCAAGAATTCTGTCTCAAAATAATGGATTATTCAACAAATAATATTATTGTGATTATTAAAAAATTATTTGAAGTAAAAATTTATATCTGAGACACAAGAAAAGAATTTATGAAAAAACAATTATTATTAATTATTGTTTTGTTCTCTGACAAATTTGAATTATGCTGCGTTTTCATATCATATTATTAGGCTTATTCCTACACTCCACTTTAGCCTTCATAGCTAATATTGACGCTAGTGGAGAACAATGCTTTTTCGATATACTCAAAATATCAGAAACCGTCAATTTCAATTTTGAAGTCATATCTGGAGGATTTCTTGACATAGATCTTAAGGTTTGTTGAAAAAACTGTTTTTACAATTAATAATTAAATTTATCTCTTAAATTTTAATATTTGATAATGTTTTAGATAACTGGTCCTGATGGAATGATCATCGTGAACGAAGAACGAAAATCAAACGGCCATTACTCTTTCAAGGCCAATCGTGAGGGTCGTTATACCTACTGTCTTGGTAACAAAATGAGTTCAATGACTCCAAAAACAGTCATGTTTGAATTACACTCTCAGAAAAAAGGCTTTGATCCGGATTCAAAAGCATCACCAGACGAGATTAAATTGAACGGATTAGTCAACCAGTTAGCAAACTCTATTCTTAATGTTCGGATGGAAATGGATTATCTTGATGCCAGAGAAACAGTTCATAGAAAAATTAATGAAAGTACAAACTTTCGTGTCGTTGTGTGGGCTTTCTTAGAATGTGCTCTTCTAATATTGATGAGTGTTGGTCAGGTATTTTACCTCAGAAGATTTTTCGAGATCAAAAGGATAATTTGAATTTTTAACTTATGAAATCATTTGTAAATTTCATGGACTCAATCTGTTTTATTCCCATTGGTCGATTATATATATTATTGATACTTTTGTCTACACAATTTTATAACTTTCATTGTAAGAGTTTTCTCGATATAATAAATCTCAATTAAGTTGATGTTTTTCCTCTGTTGAACGTAAGTCAGGGTGGATTTCTCCATGAATTTTAATAAAGTTATCCTACTTTTCATACTAATTAAGGGATATTGAATCAGAATATGGGCCTTATTTATGCCTAACTTGTTCAGAATATGAACTTCAGAAATGCTTTCAGAATTAATAATCTAGAAATTCATTACTACTTGCAACTTACAAGTTGTAAGAGAATACACAAAAAACAAAATTCATGGTGATATAGAATCTATATTGGAGGTAACGTTTTACGATCAATCAGTTAACAAAATACTTGAGTGTACTACCAAAATTAAAGACCAACTTACTTTCAAGTAACTGCATGATGCTTTGAGGTCAAGAGTTCTGGAAGCCTTGGGTCCGAAAGTTTCGGAAGCATACTATAGCCTTCTAATTTGCATTTTCTTAATCTACGTGTCCAAGTTAGTAAAAAATTCCGAGTAACTTTTTATTTTTCAAAAATCAAAATTAGGAACCAACTCTAACGAAATTGTGATAATATAAAGTAAAGAATAAAAATAATTCAGGAATGCTGATTTTATTCAAGTCAAAAATAATTTTCGGAGAATAAAACATTCATTTCTTATTATAAGTTTAAATTAAAAATTCAGTTGCATGAATTTTATATAAATGTACATTTTATGAGAAAAGTAGAGGGGTTCAGAACACAAACTTTGGACTTGGACCATGTTGGGTTAAAAAAAAATAATCAGAGAATTTAGTTGAATAATTTCAAGGCTGAATTGGACCTTGGTTTAGCATCTTGTCAAATTGATCCATAGCTCGGCTGTTAATGAGAAAAGATTGTTAAGGGAAATAAGGTAGTTTGAATTTTTTGTGAACTTACTTTTCAGTTGTTTCTTCAGTATAATCCATACGCTGGTTGGACTCTGATCGTACGTAAATTACCTTTGTCTCTTTCTCACAGGCATCTGAACAGGACCATGCAGCTCCACCAATATTGTACGCGCCTGGCTCTTCAGGACCACAACTGACATGCTCTGTAGGAGGAATGACAAGACGAGTGGCATTCATTCTTGCCTGACGTTGTTCTGGTGTCAAATTGGCATCACCAAACATGACGCTTATACGGTTTCTATGCTTTAATTCGAGATACTAAATAAAACGAAATGAGGATTAGAGATGAAAATGTAAAAGATGGAAGAATAAGTAAACTTACATTTCCATCAGCATCTCTGTGCTTCTCATGGAATTTAAGGTGGACGTTGAGGTTGGACTTTTTGTTGAATCTCCGATGACAAATATGACATTCAAAGGGAAGTTCACCCTTGTGAATTCTAATATGTTCATTATAGTAGGCTGATTTAGTGAAACCTTTGCCACAGTAATTGCATTCGTAACGACTACCCTTGTGGGTGAGCATATGCATACCGATTTGGGTGACGACTTTACCACAAATTTGACACTCATACTTTTCTGGACCGAGGTGAAGATGTTCCACACGAATATGTCGTTTCATTGCTGCCTTTGATTTGAATGAAGCATTACAATCATTACATTGGTAGATTCGAATTTTAAAATGCTTCCTCCTGTGGACAGCGTACGTTTTGATATTGTCACACATTTTGTTGCAAATTTCACATTTGACAGCACCTGAATGGCTTTCCTTCTGATGTCGACGTAGGCGTGATTCTTTATCAAAACGTTTATGACACTGTAGACACTCAAAGGGCATATGCTATAGGAAAAGCAACATTTATATCAAGAGGTAACTACTAATTATAATTGAAAAGGGTAAAATAAACAAGAAATTTTCAATTAACAAGCTCACTCTGAACAAAAGGTTAAAAGATATAATTTTCCAATTGCTATATTGATTAAATAGGACCGGTTATTATTGAAATGAAAATATTTCTCAAGGAAATTGTAACTATAGCAAAATAAGTAACACTAGCTGATCCGAACCCGCTACGCAGGGTTTTTTTAACCCTCGTCCTAAATATTTATTTTTCTTATGGGGAGTTTCAATACAAATGGGGTGAAAAATAACCCGAGATTTCGTTCTAGGGTTAAATTGGAGAAGAAATATTTTTGTTTGAAAAATTTATTAGGAGACTTGAGAAACTATTTCAAGCAACCTATAGATATTTAAATCAAGTTTTTCTAATGTACTGAAGAAATAAGGAATTGAGAATTTGATATTGACCAATATCAATAAAGCTTTAGTTTATCTATGATAAGGAAAAACGATACACACTAAAATTGGATCAATGAGAAGCCCTAAAAATTAAGCCCTCTGATTGGCCAGACACTTTTTCGGTTCTGATCGAGATTACAGCTCAACTAAAGCTCAATCTAAAGATTTTTTTGGCTACGAACACTGTCCGTGGGGTTATCTATCACTGGTTGAAATTTCATTAAAATCGGTTGGGTAGTTTAGGCGTCTATAAGCTCATAAAATCGACTTTTATTTTTTAATAGATATAGATATATAGATTATAACTTACAGCATTATGCATGGTTTTGATATGATGTTGGAGGAGACTTGCTCGGACATAAATTAGACCACAGTATTCACAGGTTGATGGATTCTCTGGCTCATCTGGGTGATGATTCTTAATGTGTGTTAGGAGTGACTTTCTAAGTCTAAATGTACGACCACACTCTTGACACTGGAAGTTGTAGTTCTCAGTGTGAGTTTCAATGTGTCGCTTCCATTGATGACGGACGGAAAATCTTTCAGGACAAAAGGGGCACTGGTAAATGTTTGGATTGGCATCCTGATGAACAGTACGACAATGTTGCATGATACTGCTATGGAATGCATAAAATACACAGTAAATGCAGCTGAAAACTGTCTGAATACCTGCATTGGCATATTCCCCAGAGAGGGTATGCTGAGAAGCAATATGATCAGAGAGTTCCTGTGGACTTTTGGTAATTTCGGCACAGATTTTACACAGACAATTGGAATCTACTTTCATTGAGTGTTCCGAGGCCAAGTGATCAGAGTACTCATTGCCAGCTGCACGTACTTCATTCGAGCATATATTGCAATTCAAGACGACAATTCGAGTTTCTTTTCTTGGTTGAACTGATGCTACATGCACGGATTTATTCATTAGGGATGAGACAGTATTCTGAGTTTCATTCAAATTGTTCAAATATTGACTCAAATTTTCCAGTTGCTCTCCAGTCAGTGGGGGATGGACAACTCCATGCTCAGCCCATTGATGATGATAGAAATTGTGATGTGTACCATGAAATGAGCCGCACAAGTTACACTTGATGACATTCTTGAGACGTTGGAGGTAATCTTGACGAGCAGTTTCGTCACAGGCTATGTCGAAAGAGCCTCCAGCTGGAGTTTCATTCATTGCGTGGAAATCGTTGATTTCAATATGTCGAGAATAATGAATTGAAAGTTCTTCAATACTCCTCTGTGTAGCTTCGCATAGGGCACATTTGAAGTGAATTTCGGAAAAATGACGAGCCAAATCGAGTTGATTTGTACAGTAAGATCCACAAATACCACAGATCAGAGAATTTGGTGGAATATCCAAATCGCCGTTCTCTTCCAACTTGACTAGAGTAGCACCTTCGCACTGGGTCTTTGGCAAGGGAGTGCGTATGGAGAAACTGACAGAATCGCAAACGTCAACATGAGTAGCCATAGTATCCCCCCTGGGAAAGTAATCTTTACATTTTTCACATTGGATTGGTTCACATTTAAAGGAAAGATTTGTCGAAAAGACTTGTGTCAATGAGCTAAAGTAGTCGTCCTTTGAGTCTTTGGGTTCTTTGGGTTTCTTGAATCCGTCTCCATCTTTTTCGACATTTTCATTATCAGAGCCATCCTCTTCCTGACGTTCCAAATGATTCAGCGACTGCATCTGGGAATTTTGATTGTCTTTATTGTGCTCAAAATCAATGTGATCTTTATAGTCGGATCGTTTTTCAAAAATGATGCAATGTTTCTCACAGCGGAATCTAAAGAATTGCAAGTGTTTAATTTCATGATCAAAGATGCCAGCAGATCCCTTTAATTCTCTTAGGCAAAAGTTGCAAATACTCCAAGATTCAGGTACTTTATCAGGGCTATTTGCGAGGAATTGCTTTGTGAGAATTTGCAAAGTAGACCTCTGAGCAACACGGAGGGCAATTTCATAAATACTAATTTTTATGGGAATATTTGTGAGACAATCAATGATTCGATCACAAAATCCGGCAACTGAGGTAGCAAGAGTTTGGTTGTATATGTCCTTGTAATAAACCATGGGAATAAATGTTGAGAGGTTGGTCTCTTCATTAAAAACTTGCATAAATTGAAGAGTACTCTCACTTGACCCAGATATGGATTGAGCACAGTATATAGAATTATGACCGGAGGCAGGAAAAATTTGACCTGATGTATTAACTGGCAGAACACGAATGAGTTTTGTAATTTGAAACTTTTTCTTTGTAATCATGATGTACATAAGACCATTAATAACGATAACTCGACAATCAGAATATGTAGGTTTGAAATTATTTTTTACTTGAGTCAGATTTTTGTCACGCTCTGCATAAGATTCCATGTGTTTGGCAGCGTCTGCGTTAGAGAAAAAGACAATTTTTTCAGCCTCATCATCTATTTGAAGAGAAATCTTAATGGGTAACTCCACAGCAATAGACAGTGGCATTTTATTTCTGGTGTCGAGAATGACAAACTTTTGTGAGCTTTCATCCCTGGTAAGGATGGCACTGTTGACTATAGGACTCGAAGTACTAATCAATTCATTTTGAATCAAAACACGCATATTATCATAGATGATGTCGGGAATCAGAGCGATGGAAGAATCATTTTCAATGACAGTAGGGTCACAATGATATCTATTCTCTAGAGGAATAGGTTGATTTGGTTGGATGGTATAATGTGAGAGGGTGAACTCGTCCTCACAGCCCAAAGCAAAATTGTAGATGGGCTCAGAAGGTGTAATTCCTTCGAGTTTTGATGTAGCTGTGGTCGTATGCAATGAGAGGAATATTGTCTTTGATCTTCCATTAAAGACACTAAGAGATGCATCAATCATGACAAGATCATCTGAGGCTAATTGCCGACTCTGGGAGTATCTCATCGAAGCAGAATAATCTTTCTCATTAATATGATTTGTAACATAATCAACAACGTCAGACATTAAACTCTTGACTTCCTCTTGAATTTTATTCTTCATGTTGGACTTTTTTGGAGACTTTTCAACATCGTTTCCATTGACTTCCTTTTCCTTGGTCTCTTCTACTAGATCTAGGGTGATACGTTCACGATTATTTGGCATCTCTTCAGAATCACAGACGTCCACACAAGCAAATGCCAAGAGTTTCATTTTTGAATCAGTAATTGCAATAATTCTGGTATATGGCTCAAGCATGACAGTTTCATTATCATTTTGGCAATAATCGTCAATTTCTTCTTTTGATGGACGAACCGTAGAGAATAACTGATCAATAATGTTTTTAGGGAGAATTAGCTGATCCGTTAGTCCATATTGTTTAAGTAAATGACAGGCATCGTTTATAGCTGCTGCTTGAACCGGTCTATAATAGA
This sequence comes from Gyrodactylus bullatarudis, assembly GCA_012064415.1. Classification (NCBI taxonomy): domain Eukaryota; kingdom Metazoa; phylum Platyhelminthes; class Monogenea; order Gyrodactylidea; family Gyrodactylidae; genus Gyrodactylus; species Gyrodactylus bullatarudis. The sequence continues at coordinate 170,631 of SSNU01000038.1, forward strand.
ATTTACCACTTGGATCGCTTGTAAAGCAATTGAAATTCCTTTCAAGAATGTAGCACGGTTCAATTTTTATATCATATTTAATAGACAGGGCTAGGGAGTCAAGAGAATCCTTGATCGAAAAAGCTTCCTTAGTAGAGAACATTGGTTGGTGAATTACTGGCAAGAGAGTAGTGATTTTATAGCCTTTATTGTCAAATTCCCAGTTGAGAGCAGTACTGAGACTTTGAATAATTAATTCTTGGCTATAATTTCTACTAAGTAAACACTGTAATGAAGCTGATGGACCATAGTAAAGGCCTGAAACTTGATTGCAAGGCTTACACAGTGAAGATATAGAATTGTCCAGTTGGTTATTAATTAATGGGCATTCAAGAAATCTTGTATAAATTTCAAAATCATTTTGCGTTGTTAGAGTAGATGCAAGACCACCATATATGTTAGTTTGAGTACGATTTGATTTGGATCCACGTGTGTAATGTTTATAAGATGAGCTTTGTTTACCCTGACCTCTTCTGTTACGAGTGGTCTGTTGAGGTATAGGCTTTTCATTGTCTTCTTCATATGGATTGTAAGAGATTTGACTGTTTGCATCAAAATCATACACATCTTTTTCCTCAAACTCTTCAACAATATCCTCTTCTCCTTCTTCATCTTCATCAGTGCTACCGTCTTTCTCTTCGTCGATGATAGCGCCAACAGCTGAATCATTCAAGCCAGTACCAGATTGACGTTTAGGAGTTTTGCGTGGAGTCTTGCGAGCTTTTGATTTTCTTCTACGAGATGCAGGAGGGTTATCTTCTTCGTCACTGTTTAATTCAGCAAAATCAGGATCATCTAATTCATCATCCTGATAATATTCAGATTCTAGTTTTATTTTTTTGCATGGTCGTCCACGACGTGTAGTTGGGGTACTTGGTTCTTGGGACATGACTGAAATAAGATTGTATAAAAATATAATGAATTAAAAGCTTATTACTAATGAGTAGCGCTTCTATGGGTAAAATAAGAGGCGATTGTAAGTAGTTTATAAAATTACCCCTGATTTTTTTAAAATAGACAATATATGAAAGATTCAAATTTATATTAATGCAATACTCACATCTAAGATAGTTTTCCTGGTTTGTACTTAGTGATTGGAGAACAATGAGCTAAGATGGTCGATTATCTTAAATGGTTAAATTATTTAAAACAAACATTCGGTCAAATTTGAGTTTTAACAAAAATTATGTTTTATTATATCAAGACTTATTTAAAAAGTCTCAAAATTTAAGAGGCAAAATCAACTCAATTTTATTCTAATGGCTCGTACTAAGCAAACTGCTCGTAAAAGTACTGGTGGCAAAGCCCCAAGAAAGCAACTTGCAACTAAAGCTGCTCGCAAATCCGCTCCATCTACTGGAGGTGTAAAAAAGCCCCATCGTTATAGGCCCGGTACTGTTGCTCTAAGAGAAATTAGAAGATACCAAAAGTCAACTGAACTCTTGATTAGAAAGCTACCCTTCCAAAGACTTGTTAGAGAAATCGCTCAAGATTTCAAAACTGATCTTAGATTCCAAAGTGCTGCTGTCGGTGCTCTCCAAGAAGCTAGTGAAGCTTATCTTGTTGGTCTCTTTGAAGATACCAACTTGTGCGCTATTCACGCCAAGAGAGTTACAATCATGCCAAAGGACATTCAGTTGGCTAGAAGAATCCGTGGAGAAAGAGCTTAAAACATTATCATGAATTCTCTAAATTAAATCTAACTCATCTGTGTATTTAAAAATTATTCTGTCTTTTTCTATAATAATAAAGAATCCGCATCCATATTCCTTGTCTTATCAATATCTCGCCCAAAAATTCAATAAACTACGTATTTTATTGATCAAATGAGTTATCTAGGTAAGATTGAAAGCAGACTCAAATTAGTTTTAAAAAGTTTTATTTCAAAAATTCCGGCTCGACATTGTTTACGACACAAGCAATCTCATTGGCTAGTCTTTTGATAACAGAATCATTAGAGTATCTCCTATCATTGAGTACTGTTAATATCTATGACAAAAGAATAATTCGAAAGTAAAAATGAGAATGAAAAGCGGTTAGTACCTGATTAAAATTATTAATTAGAGCAGGTCTATAGTTAAAATGCAAGAGCTTCGGCCAGAAAACCTTCTTGGGATGTTGTTTGGCTTGTAAAGATTTGATATTCTGCATAGTGGGCTCATTATTTCCATAAGTGATAAAATTATTGACCAAAAGTACCAATAGGTTATGATTCTTCTTGACTGGTGGATGTAAGAATCGAATTGAAACTGAAATTAGATCACTCACAAATTGAAATAATCTCATGAAGAATGTAAGCTGGTCATTTGATGGAGATTCGAAAAGAGAAAAACTAATATTTTTATTGAATAGAATGAGTCGATCAACGATGGGGGTGATGAATTGGTCGATACTCGTCTTGAAGGAAATTAATTCCGCGTGTGACTTGAAGAAAAAAAATTAGATATTGAAACAGTAATACTTGATAATAGTATCAGTATATAGTAGCAGACATACCTGGATGTTTTCCAGCTTCTTTGAGAAAAAGTTGAAGAGACTAATATAGTCCAAATTTTCAGCGTTCTTAGTCAGTTGAAAACAATTGAATGGCTTCTGCTTGATCCAATCTGCAAGATTCAAATCTTCTCCTGAATAGAATGCCTGTAGTAGAGTAAGATTCTGTAATAAACTCTGGACTAAATTATCATCTTTGCATTCATCCAAGTGCGAGCCTTCAAGATTCTTAAGATGTAAAATTTGTAGCATAACGCCTGCTTTATCTCTATAACAATTGTAGAAAGATAATTCTACTTGCAAGTAGATGTGAAATTCTGTGTGAATTTTATGATTGAACTTACATTAGATTCCATGTAAAATGATTAATAATTTCATCTACATGGTCTAGAACTAGAGAGAGAAATTTGCCATCCATATTCTGAGATTTCTCTGAAATAATCAGTTTGGCCATATTTTCATAGGCAAAATTTCCATAAGTGCAGTTAACAAAAGAATTGATACTTTCACTTCTCTTATCGAAAATTCCTTGTAAGCAAGTGATGAGAAATTCACCAACGTCAACGGGTAAATTGCTACAATCAAAAAATGTCTCAAGGAATCTTTTGACTTCATTCTCATTCGAGTTTGAGCTCAAATCTCCCACATATAAATGCAGTTCTTTTCCTAGGGATCTGGGATAATAATTATTCTTGATTAGGTAACAGTAGAGATGCATAAGATTGATTTTGTGCTCTTCCATGAGGAATGAAATAATCAACTTGTCCTTTCCATTTGTCTCCTTGATGTAAAAATCCAATTTTTTTATGTACTGAGTGATTTTGTCATAGTTGGTGTCCTCATTCAAGAGACAAGTTGATAAAATGAATGATATACTGAGAGATAAGTTTGATGCACGGCCAATATCCCACTCAGTACTGAACGAGTTTAAATTACCTGTCCAGGATTCCAATTGTTCCGTAATGTAATTTATCTTTATTTTTAAAATGGAAAATTAAACATTGATCTCAATTATTTTTTTGATTCACACCAAGAACATAAAGAGTAGGATCGGAAATGACTCACCATTTTGTCAATTGAACTCGAAGACGATAGAGCTGAGATAATTTTTGAGTATATTATAAATAATAACTGTATTGATTTCTTGGTCAGACTATGGAAATCTGGTTTAAAGCTGAAGAAAAAGATGATGACAAATAGTTAATTTTTATCTTGTACAACTACTAACTTGGATATGAAATCATCCAATTTTCGTTCTGCAACATCTAAGAACTGAGTGAAATAATTCAAAACAATATTGACAATTTCAACGTCATAAAATCTGTTCTCGATATAATCGCTGAGAGATTTTATGTCGAGTTTAATGGAAATGTCTGAGATGTTCCTGATGAAAAATAGACAGAATAAGCGAAAAATTTCTTGGTTATAGGTGCCTTCATTGAATGTAAAAAAATAAGTCAAATTTTCCACAAGTAATTCACTATCAAATGTGTTATCATTCAGAAATGTCATCCTGAACAGCCAAATTTGAATGGATTGAGGAATATTAACCTGATCTTCGATGATTTTTTTGATTTCAACCAGAAATTTACAATAAATGTTGCAGAACTTGGAGTCTTGAGGCAAATAAACGAAATGAAAATGCGTCTCATTGAATATGGGACTTTTAGTAAATCGCTTGAAATTTTTTCTTGTTGCCGTCAAAAAGTATTTGTGTATTCTCAAGAGTAGATCAGTTTTATTTTCATTGAGGTTTAACAAAATACATATTTTATCCGTTGAGCAACGACTTGCACAGAAATCTTGTATAATTGAACTAGTCAGATATTCTTCGAAAAAGTCATAAGTCGACACCCGCAGATCATAATAACGTGGTTTTATATTGGAATTACTTTTGAGAATATTCAATAAGAGAAAAAGGCATATTTTTTTCTTTAAAACCTGCTGTTTTGAGGAGCAAATAATCAAAGTTTTAATGAGTAAATCGATCCATACACAGCTCACATTAAGTTTATTAATATTGATCAAGTAATCAACCAACTCCTGTTCTTCATTATAAGAATTGAAGAGTTTAGAAATGAAATAATTTGGCAATTCCTCTTGTTTAACGTTTATTTTTATAGAATTTAATTCAAATATAGGGCAATTGTTGTCTGTTACTCGAGAGAATTCCTCAAAAATGGGGGAAGGACAAAAATCAGACATTCAAATGTAAAATTTTGTTTTGTTAGTTGAAATATGCTCCAACTTTTCAAGATAAAAATTTGTTTTTATTCATTCTACATTCTGAATTTTGTTCTAAAATGACAACCAATAATAAGCGTAAACTAATACAGGATGAAATGTCAAGGTAATTTTTTCATCTTTAATGTCCAAATAGATTCGAAGCTGAAATATATAATACAATCGCAGAGTCAGCCAGAACGAGTACAAACATATTTCAACCTGGATTTATAAATACAACTCTTAATAAAAGTCTCATGTCACAAAATCCTTCTACAACAACTTATTCCAGTAATCAGACGACAATTAGTTCTGAATCCAAAAAAGTTTTTGCTGCACCTGCGGTTATTGAACATAAGCTTGATGAGTTCGGAGACGTTGATGATGATGTTACAAGGGCACTTTTGGCAGCCGCTGCTGGTGTCACGTATTCTGACAATAAGAAATCTGGTCAATCGAAAAAAAGTAAAAATAGTCACCATAACACTTCAATTCCAAAACCAACAATAGAGGCAGATCCAACACCTCCCACAGTATCATCTCAACCAAAAATGCATTCTGTACAGCCAGCTTATATCACTCCCTTGCCAAATTTGAATCAGCCCCCTCCTATGATCCCGAATACAACTTCAGTTGCTTCTTCCACCATGTCTGTGGATTTTGCTAGATTACAGGCTAAAAATAGTTCTAGAGTGGAAGAGGAGCAGTATCCTAAAAAGAAGAAAAAATTCCTCAGAACAGCTGCAGGGAAAGTATGGAACGACGAATCTCTCAATGATTGGGATCCGAATGATTTCAGAATATTTTGTGGAGACTTGGGTCCTGAGGTAACTGATGAAACATTAATTAAGACTTTTAATCGCTTTGCTTCTTTCAAAAGAGCCAAGGTCATTCGAGATAAAAGATCGAACAAGTCAAAAGGATATGGTTTTGTGAGTTTTGATGATCCAGAAGATTTCACTAGAGCCATGCGAGAAGTAAATGGAAAGTATGTTGGATCTCGACCGATCAAATTGCGCAGAAGTGATTGGAAATCTCGTCTCCTTGATACTCATAAAAAGAAGGAGAAAGAAAAGAAGAAATTAGGTGTCATATTGTAAGATCAAGCTGCTTTGAAATTTTACTATAAAAAATCTTTATTAATAAATTATAAAACCAAATAAAAAATTATTTTTCAAGTATTCTTCTTATCCTTGATTCGCTCGATTTGCTTGCTTTTCTCCTGAAGCATTCCAAAACTGTTTACCAGTAGCAGTACTACGATAATCAATGACAGAATAATTAATTCCATTGTTATTGTTACCATGAAAAAATATCCTTGGGAGTCAAAGTACTGGACATTTGAAAATATTCTGTAATAATTTGTGATTTTAACCTACTCAGAATTTCGAGCTATTATTTCATTTATCCCTTCACTAAAATAGACAGTTATACAAAATAGACACAGGATTACGAATAGAAAAAGTTCATTTTTTCTCAACCAGACTATTGTTCCGAATATGAAGAGATAAATAAGAAATAAGCCATAAATCCAAGACTCATTGAGTATTTCTGAAATAAATTTATGCAAAATAACCTTTGGCAATATCAAATTCGATGTTCATTTCAAATTCCTCAGGAATTAAAACAAATGTAATTTATCGATTTAAAATATTAGCCCCGCTGCATATGAAAAACCAAAAATTCAAGAAATAGAAGGCAAGTATAAGAACGTAGACTTTCATGGAAATGTTTCCATATTGAATTGGCAGAGATATAGTTTCAAACTTTTATATAAATCCAAATGGCTGCTGATGAGAAAACTCGTAAGTCAATGTTTGTCTATATTCATTAAATATTATAGCGGATGATATCAAAAAGAGAAACTCATCAATTTGTTCTCTTGATGAAGTATCGATAGCTGATCATGAAAAGGCTATTCTCTCACCTAGACCTGTGCCATTCGAACCAGAATCTCTTACGGGACCATATCTTGCTGCTCTTGAAAGAGGAAACCAAAGTCGTTCTCATTCATTGCGTTCTAGCTTAAATTCCCTTCCTTCCAAGAATAGCCAAATCAGAGGTCTTGATTCTAGCCAGGGAAAGTTATCGAATGATCCTAGGCTGGATTTAATCAGGGAAAAATCAAAGAATAATGCCAACCGAAAAACCTCTTTCAAAAGTTGGAAGTATCTTTGTTGTGTTTCAGATCGAGGGGTGAATGAAGAGAAAATCGACAAATCTAAGCCCCTAACCAAGCAGACAAGCGTACGAAACTCTATCGTCAGCTCTTGGACTAAAAACTTTGGTCGAAAGACATCTTTGAAAACTTCAACAGACGCTCACATATGCAGTGACCAGGATAAGAAAATTAGTGTTGTAGATCCAAATAATAATGCAATAACCCCAACACTGGAGTATAATCTTGAGGCGAATAAAGGCGAAAATTCCAATGTCAAAAAAGCTGCTCCTATTATTAATGAAAAGAAAGATATCCGAAACGATACCAACTCAGACATTAGTGATGAAATCAGCTCTGATGATTATCCCACAGCTCTTGTAAGTATTTCTATTTGATTTTATATCCTATCAATCATGGAGTACTCTTTCAATAATAGCATATCCCATGTCTATCTTTTATCATACATATTTATTTTTGTACCTGGATCTATTTATTTATTTACTTAGATATTTGAAATCAATTCTTTACAATTTAAAATCATTCAATATTTTTTTTACTTAGGAGGAATGCAATAATTTTAGTTCCAGCTTAGAAATATATTATATACATATATCAATTACACAAGTTATAATTACTAATTTGACTTGCTTCTACTCTTACTTCTACTTCTTCTTACTGTGAATAAATATCTCAATGTTTCTGCATTTACATTTTCATTTCAATCTGAATAAACGAGAAAGACAAAGATTGAGAGATGCATCAATGAAAACAACAAGAAAATCAACAGAAAAGAAGAAAAAAATGAAAACCGAAATTCATTTTTTTCATCTACGAGAATTCATTCAACTTTTTTCTTGAACGAAAAATAAAATTCATCCTTGAGACAGAAAAGAAAATTGAGAAATGTCTTGTTATTTTTTGTTCCTTTCCATTAAAATTTTTGTGCAGAAAAATTAACTGAAGAGGGAGTTTTCTTCTTATCAAATACATGCATAAACTAGTGTGAAAAATTATTGCAGAAATAAATAAAATTAATTAATAACCAAGGTGATTTACCATTTACCCTTGAATTGAGTTGTAAGACAAAGGGGGAAGGGATAGTTGAAGAAAAAAATTTGTAAAAAGAATTTCAACTGCACATGAAATTTCCCTGAATTTTGTGAAAAATTATTTTAGAGACTAATAATTGATTATAATTTCCAATTGAACTAATACTATATGGAGAGTTTTGGTGTTTTTTTCAGCTTAAATTTATTCTAATTTTCTTCAACTTTTACCATTCCTTTCATAATTTGTAAATTATTATTTTCATTCATCTTTTAACTTTTATCATCATCAAAGAGACACTACTGATGAACCTTTCAGAAATGTACATTTGGTGTTAATATATCCTTTTTCTACTTTTCCAATTATGATTTTATGTGGATTTTCGGACGTACTTGATAATTTACGTGAATATTTCTATCGTAATAATACTATATGTATTCAAAATTACTTAATTCTTTCTTCTGTGCAATTATTCGCTATGAGATATATTTCATCTTATTCTCATAACACTGATCTGTGTAAAATGAAATTCTATTTGACATAGCATGTAGCAAAAATTGGGAAACCCAACTAAATCAAATAATTTTTAATCGACTACATTTTGTTCCTGATATATTTTATTGATAAGTTAATGTTAAAGAATATAAGAGTCATGAGTGGAAATAGAAATATAAAGTAAGCTGAAAAAACACCAAAAACTCTTCAATAAATAGCAACAGTGAAGAGAAAAAGGTGAAAAAGCTCACATAGGCCACGGTAGTTGAAGATTAAACGAATAGTTCTTTTGAACACAATTTTATTTTTCAACTACCGTGGCCTATGTGAGCTTTTTCACCTTTTTCTCTTCACTGTTGCTATTTATTGAAGAGTTTTTGGTGTTTTTTCAGCTTACTTTATATTTCTATTTCCACTCATGACTCTTATATTCTTTAACATTTACTATTTCTTTCAAAATTTGTAAATTATTATTTTTCATTCAAATTTAACTTTTATTATTGATAAGTTGTTCAAAAATAGTAATTCAGTAATTTCTCATAATGAAATTCATTGAAAAATTTTGGCGCAAATTCAAAAATTGAGATTTTTCTCGCTGTTTGATCCTCTTCAAAATTAGTGTTGATAAAATCACGTCAAAAAATTTGCCTTTCTCTAATAATCACCATCAAAAAAGGGTTAGTAACTCAATTTAATTCAAAAGTATTTTTGATTGAAATTAGAACATTATTGGTGTTTTTTTGCTTTAAAGATTCCTAAGGAGAAGTATGTATATTAACTCTTGGTTTTTTCCAGGTCCTTTCATTTAACTTAAATACTCATGCAAAAAAATAGGTAGCAATAAAATTTGGAGGGCTGGTAGAGTTGGGTATGAATGACCACAAAGAGCTTCGACCTATAAATTCCGAGATATTCTCTATAATAAAGTGAATTTTGTTCGAAAATTGAAAAATTTATAAGCTTTTTTTCAGTTTCTTACCTATGGCCCAGAAAAATTTCCTTCCAATATTATATGGTTATGTAGTTGAAGTTTATTTCGATGCTTTTAAAATTTCAAAAAAGACTTTTAAATGGATGGAAATGCGTACGATTTTACGGATTTTTAAAAATTTACAATTTGTAGTGGGAATGAACTTGGCAAATATTTTGATTCATATTCTTTCACTCTCAAGTTTCTGTTCAAGATTTTCTTCTCTTTACAATACAGTTCCCACACTACTCTTAATCCAACGACTTTTTTTTGTCTTTCTCAGTCCGTTCTGTTTTAATTCTGATTTATTATCCATAATTTTAATCTTGATTGCATTGATCCATTTGTTATTCTAGCTATTGAAAGATTAAGATTTTAATCATAAAATAAAAATATTCTTCAAAAATCAATAATTCTCCATTTCTGCAAAGGATTTTTCATGTTCATTTGAGTGGAAATGAATTAGAGCCAAATCTCATACCAATAGTTTCTTGCTCATAAAATATTTCCCCATACATTCATTCTATAGAGTAATTTCATGTAGTTATATCAAATTACCCCCCCTTTCTGTAGTACTTTATTTATTTACAGTTTTTCATTCACTTTTACATTGTATTATTATATCGTGTCAATGAATGAGTACTCCTACCCTAGACAAGATTATTACTAAAATTATAATTCAGGAATTAGAATTAAAAATAATATTTAACTCACGGCGAGGACATATGAATGCGTTTGATCCTCATTATTACCCGGCAGTAGAACACTGGCCTTATGGTATTTACTAACAGTTTAGATTCTTAGGTATCAGGACGAAATGCATCTCAACCTAGAGTGATGAGATAATCTTCATCAAGTTGAATAAATCTCAAGGGTAATTTTTAATTACATGAGTAATATCTAAAATAAATTTTACAACTTTGTCAAAATTTTAGCCTAATGAACTGATTGCATTAAGCTAATTAAGATAATTTTTTTTCGAATTTCATCACATCGAGTGAATCAATTGAACATAAAAAGTATAAATTTATCTTTTACATAACCATAAAATATAGAATTCATTATATAATTACAGTTATAAATAATTCTACAGTCAATCATTGAGATAATTAAAGAAATAATTTAATCAAAAATCGAAAGGTATATATACGCAATAATTTAGGGCCCTTCTCGTTCTCTTATTTTCCTAATGAGCCTAGACTCTTTTAATAATATTCACTCAAATAATTTGATTTAGTAATTTAAAAAGTATTTTTTATTACGGTAAAATGCACGAATTTGAGGCAAACACTTCTTACTGAACTGATTATGACATACATCTAGGGTGAAGTCTGACATGCTGACCAAAAATCTGGTAATCATTTTGAATATAAAAGTAAAATGCGATCACAAAAAGGATCCAAAGTTTATATTTTTCCTTAAAATAATGTTCTTCCTGATTTTGTAAAATTAATAGATAGTTGTCATAACTTTTTACTGTTTTGAGATATGAAGATGATTCTCTCCAAGTTTTCTTCATCTCAAATATACGAAGAGATTGATAATTTATTAATTAATAACGAGTAATTAAGCTTTTATTTCACCAGTTCTCATCAGACTCTTGACATTTATACATACAATAATGAAAAATAAAAAATCCTCTGATTGAACTAATGGGAATTGAAAGAATATCACAGGGAGGAGGGGTAGGGTTTCACTCAGTCTCTTTGTCTTTTCTTGAGAAAGGGATCCAGTTGTAACTGCCCACTACATCTTTTTCTTTTGACTCCTCGTTTTTTAATTGCACACTTTTTTGATTCAGTGATAATTACAGGTCGGGTATCAATTGGATTATCAACTTCAGTTGACTTGTCTTGGATAGCATGATTGTTCTCATCTGTAGTTGTTGTAGGAACGCTTAACGGAAGCTCAGTGAATTGGGAATTTTTTTTAACTAATTGCTCCTAGGTTTCACTTGTAACTGTCTTTTGAGTGGAGCTAGCTGAAGGAGAATTGTTTAGCAAATTAGCAATTTTTTGAGCTTACTCTTTCCCCTTGATTTTTTTGTCTTTAAAGATCAAATGTCCTTCTAGACCCTAAAATAGGGATAGAAACATCATTTCAGCAAAAAATATGATCAACTTTATGATCGCATTTAGCTTCTATATTCAGCATGTCAAAATCAGCTTTGTAGAAAATTGTCGAAGATCAATATTGATAAGTTCTTTAAGGTATCGGATAATGGAGTATGCAATACTCAATAATAATTCTTCAAAACAACCTCTATCGTAAGCATCAAGGTTGGAAAATCTTTTAGTCTCTTCTATCAAACCTTCTTCAATTTGTATCATATGAATTATTAATTGATCAATTGATTGGCATATAATTGCTAATAAATCTATGAAGAAATTAAACTTCATTACTGTTTATGAAAAGAGATTTTATACATTGTATTATTATCATTGCATCATGAAAATTGTCATTCACTAGAGAAAATAAAAATAAAAACATCATTTGGATTCATCCACAAATAAAAAGAAATAAGGGTATTTTTAATCTTTCTTTTCTCTTACCAGATACACTCATAATAATTGTATCTATATTTTATTTTATAAATATATATAGATCTATATACAAATTTATACAAGATAATTAAATTCAATTTTATTATTCAAAATATCTCTTTCTTGTTTATTGTTCTGAATGAAATGTAAGAAGAATAAAATCTTTGAGTTGCTTCACTCCTTAATCTCCTTAATCCTCAACTCTTACATTAGTTTTCGTCATTGGCAATATTCGTTACATTTTTCCTGGTCTCTACTCTCTTACTCTTTCACATTTTTATCTTATTCTTTTCTCTCTTCCAAGTAATAAATAGTTTTGCTTGGGTCGATTTAATGCAATCTTGAAAAATAATATTCTTGTTTTTTCCTTTTGACAAGAGAAGAAATTTAAATAAAGCTAACTGATACATGAAGTTGGGAATTGAATAATTTCACAAAATACTCAATTTTTCCATCAATTATTCGGATATGTTCAAGATTTTTTTGCCTACTTTAACCATTTGATGAAAATTTAAAAAAAAGTAAATTTTTCAAATTTCGATTTGGCGCGATCAGGATAATACCAAATTTTTTTGAATTCCCCTTGGTTCTAAAGGTTCACGACTTGTATCATAAACACGATGAATATTCCAGGCCTAATTTATTCATTTTTACAATTTTCAAATAATTTGCTTGCTTCTTTCATAAAATATTGCCAAGGGTTCCATCTCGAATATATATATATTATACCCTAGGTTATTTCTTGAAGAAACTGATGAGATTATCTAATTTTCAAATACGATCGTCCAACTCTAAATTATCTTAGATTATGAGCACAGTGAGGAACTTAATTTTGAGGAGTTTAAAGAAATATTATCAATTAGTTTCACTTCACCTTATTAATAAAATTGAGATGGTCTGATTGGTTTAATTCCTCTCAGAATTTAATAAGGGATTTGAGTAGGCAGATGTATCTAGTACATCATTTTTCTCTCTCTACCCCGTTTCGTAATTACAAGTTTATGTTGCTCACACGATTTATTTGTGCTTCTCTAAAGATTAATCTCAACTTACTAGAATATTAAACAGAAAATTTGAAACTCAATAATTTAGCCTCGAGAAGCACTCAAATCTGATTGGTTTATAGAAAACAGCCCACAACTCAACATCATTTGCTCCAGTTTAACTGTAAACATCCTTCCATAATTGAATCAATTAGTAATTATAGAATAATAATGATTAAGAAATTGATCAATAAGCATTTAGGGTATGTTTATATTCAATGATGAATAAGCTTGATTAGAAAAACACTTTGGATTCACAGGTAACAAGTTTGAGATAATCGATTTATCGTCATCTCATTATTAATGTAAAAAGTTTGTCATAATAATAAATTATAATAAGTATTCTCTAAAGAATTTTACCTTCTTTCCCATGAAACTAACAGCAATGTTTATTCATAGTCATTCATATATAAATTTCATCTAATTTCGAGTATTCCAAAAGGAAGATAACTGTATTCGTTAGTCTCTAATTCCTCCTCCTCCGGAATATTTATTGATTCAAAATTATTCTGGAAATTCTTATTAAAAATAATCCTTCTCTTTTTAACATCTTCGTTTTTCGACAAACATTATCGCCCCGCTATCCAAATAAAATATTCCCCCGTTTTTTATTTGTAAAGCTGTATAATTCATCTCTTTTACTTATTCGAATGCAACTGTATTATTTAATTAAAAAATTGCTAGCCAGAGTAATATGTCAATATCACTATAAATTTGATTGGTAAATTTTTCCATTGGACCAATTTGTAAATAGAGAAATTCTTAATTTTACTCAAAAAAGCTCAACAAAGACGAAGGTTCTTTCTATACTGTTTATCAACATTAATTACTGAGCAAAATGCTGTAATTTTTATTTTTTTCTAAAGAAAGATAAAATAGTGCCTAGCCAGGTATTGCGTCTTTACTAGAGAGAAACTCATAAGCTTACTTTTAGAAATTTCCAATGACAGGACTAAACTAAAATCTAGAGTCACAAATGAAACATGAGACCAATACGATTTCAACTAAACATTTTATCCAGGCTTTTTCCTCTGAGTTTATACCCAAACATCTTATTTTTCTCCTTGAAATGATTTGATAGACCATCTTTCGCCAATCAAAAGCTTAAGATTAAGCCTGAAATGAAGTTCTAATTTCTTTCAAAAACACTTGAAGTGATAAGATTTATCAGCATTTTATTTAAGATTGAATTCAATCGATGATTGTTTTGCATTATATTGGAAAAAATAGCTCAACAATACAAATTTCAGATGCCACTCGAGAAATATTTTGCATACATTCTACTCCACATCCTACCTAGATTCAAAAACAACCAAAAATACTTCCCAAATATTATTCAGGCTCTTATTACTTTATGTTGGAGAACTTTATTCTTTGATAATCTGATTAGAAAATTATTCAATTGTCCATGATTACGTTTATTGGATAAATTCAAAAATGACATTTAATCTCACTGTAATCTATATTAAATAAATAAATTTTAAACGTTTAATAAGTCAAACCATGTCTCAAGTTCTGCAGAGAGAATTTCAATCTGTCACTCTAATTACGAAAAAAGCTTTATTTTCACACAAAAGAATTCAGTCTAGTTTGACTTATCGCATTTTTATTCTTTCTTTTTACCAAAATCCTTAATACTTGAAAATCTAAACTTGCCGCTCAATAAATTATTAAAGTGTTCTCTCACCGCTATTATCCGCTGTATATTCTAATATTTTTATCATTCCTATTGATACATATAATGATCGTTATTTGACAAGAAAGTGTCTACAATTTTTCCGCAAATAACGTGTGATTAAGTCCCTAACTAAATCCCAGACTTGAATATTAATATTTTTAGCTATTTAATTATCAGCAGGTTAATAATTCTCGTGTATATTTCTCTTTAAGAAACATGAATTTCCACCAAAATTTCTTGCCCTCATGCATACATTTTAGATTCAATTTGTTCAACAGATAACTAACACGTTTTTCAAAAGACACACTGAAGGACAGTCTAATTCAAATACACTATATATACTTTTTCTTTTTCTAGTTACAATAGAAAGCAAGAGAACCTCTATTCATTCTACATTTATCCATCACTTAATAATACAAATATGGTATTTTTCAAAGATAGAATACATTATTGAGAAAATGAAGTGGGTTAGAATATGATTCATAATCTCCTTCCTTACTAAAATCCACGTCCTACATCTGTTTCTTAGATTCATTAAGATTCACTATATATTCTAAACAATTTCTACCAAATATATAAATCTATTAATACAGTATAGTACTGTATTTAAAAATTTTCTCTCTCTTATTACTGTTACCTGTTTTATTGATTGATTTTTTTCCTCGTCAATTCTAGTTTATAAAACAAGTCCTCCTGGTTGATTTACAGTATCATACTCTTACATTTATTATGAATAATACTTTTTCAATGATTGAAATACTGCTTTCTACTATAACTTAATCGCATATCATTTTAGCGACTCATAATAATATTCATCTGAGCCTAATAAAGTACTTACTTAACCACCCATCTCAGCTCTATCATTCGTCAATTCAAAGAAAGTTTTTTTTTGAAAACCTACTTCCCAGAAAGATAACTTTTACCGAGTAATCATACCTTAAAATTTGAATATGTAATCGCCTGAACTCTATCGGCTAAACCATAAAAAATAGCCTATTTTTGCACCAAAAAAGACCCAATTTCATCGATAACACCTGAACTAAAGATAATTGCGGTAAAATATCTGTGGATTCCTAATCAATGTATTCATAAACCATGTGCTAGATAAAAGATAAGTATAAACTCATATTAGCTAGCTATTTGTTTCAGCTAATTCCAAAATATTGTCACCAGACTTGGAGAGACTATCAAATTATCAGCTACATGATTTACCCTAGCAGTTTTTAGTGCAATTGAAATATAATTATGCATGCCCAGGACTAGGAGGATTTCTTGTTACAACTGACTGTACTGAAATCCTCTGAAATGTCTTCTTTTGATGGCTGAAACTACGAAAATTTCAAGGGTGATTCTAATCTCACAAATACCCATCATTGGGGCTAGAATATACATACCATTGTTCCAACCCTCCAATTCAACAATGTGGACTTTGTCACAAC
The DNA here is from genome assembly GCA_012064415.1 of Gyrodactylus bullatarudis. Taxonomy (NCBI): domain Eukaryota; kingdom Metazoa; phylum Platyhelminthes; class Monogenea; order Gyrodactylidea; family Gyrodactylidae; genus Gyrodactylus; species Gyrodactylus bullatarudis. The sequence goes on from SSNU01000038.1 coordinate 186,762, forward strand.
ATGCATGCGTTTTCTTCTCATTTTTCTCTGTTAAAAATCTACTACTTTTCAAATAGAGACTTGCTCATCCTCTCAAGATACTTACTCAAATGCCTCGAGGATACAATGCACAAAAATTGTATTTTTGACCCAACCTACATTCCTAAATTGAATTCTCTGTGAAAATATTCTCACATGACACCTAGAACTATAACATAGTCGGCGAATTAGGCCTATATATATATGCAAATGTATTCTGTATAGATATAATAGTAGAAATTCACGATAATAAGGCATATCGATAAATCATTAAATTTTAATGATCTCTTATAAATTTGAATGATGTGAAGGAGAATAAAGATTGATTCCATGTCTCCCAAGAGAGTTAGAAAGATTGCAGATCATCATTGATTTTCTAACAATCGGTAAATCACTCTGCTCATCATACAGTACAGCATCACTTCTCATGTCTCTACAAATAAGTCCTACTTACTATTGTACTTGCTTGATTTATTCATAATACTATCCGCTCTTTATAATCTTTTCGAAAATTCAACCAAAAGACTACTGAATTATCTTATTGTATATACGCTACTACATTATCGGCAGTTCCAATTGGATCCTTTCTTGATAAAGAGGTCATATATCTTTAACATGAGGCAAAAGTCCCATTAAATAAACCCCATTGTAGAGCTCATTGACATGATAGCCTATTTTAGAATCATAAAATGACCCACTTTTTGATTGATAACTCCTGAAGAAAAAAATTGCAATAAAAACTATCTGGGACTTAAGGGCTAAAATGAAAACGTACAAATTTACTAGAATTACTACTTGTTCAATGGATTTTAACAAGTTCTTACGAAAGATAAATGAATTTTACTAAAGCTAGGTGAAATAAAGATGTTAATTTACTGTTTTTACAAAAAACTCAATACTTTTCTCTAGAAAGTCAGGAAAAGTTAATTTTCTGAATTCCACAATTGTATGAATTTACAAATAAAAAAAATTCTGAAAAAAAACAATGAAAATAATTAGCTTTCAGTGATCTATAATCTCACCGAATCTCTTCATGTTTTCTTATCTTGAGCATTATAAGATTCAGGACCCCCTACTAATTCAGAAATATCATCGTTAATGGAATGAAATTTAGAACAATATGCAATATGAGTCTATCTATCACACTTTTTCATCTATTTTCATATAAAAATTCTCAATCCATAAATCATAACTTGGTCATGTTTTTTTTTTACTTTTCTTCTCCGAGAGTGTGAAAGAATTCTCTATAAAACAGAGAGACAGAGAGAATAGACAAGCCAAACTTTAAATTTACAGTTATGTACAAAGAAATAATTTGGCTCAGAATCTTCTATACATTTTGTCCGTTTCTATTCATCAGTCTCTCACCATCAGATTATTCTTTTCTAGATTACATGAGAAAAAGCAATTTCACATTCTTTTCTTATGGAAATTGACTCTGAAAAAAATAAACATGATAACGAGCGTTTTAATTAAATTATTTTCATGAACCTATTCTAAATCTAGACATGGTTTTCGTTATGTACGCCTCATCTCATCATAAAATTAGGCAGTTGGTGATCTTTCAATTTAGAAATTTTATTAAATCGCTGCAACTTTTGAAATTTGACTCTAATGTTTGGAAACAATAATTCTATGAAGCTTTTTTGTTTATTTCCGAATTAGTGAAAAATGATCTAAAATTAGTTTTATAATAAAATTTATTAAAACTTATGTCAATATTAGGATTCTCAGCCATGGTCATCCAAACGTTTCGACGGTGATTGTCTTCACACGCCTTCTTCAGTGGTACGACAAGTTTATCAAACAGAAAAAATACTATACACATTCATGGTCTCATCCCTATCGGTTTTGTGAAGTGAACACTCGTTATTGAGCAGTGTTGGATTCAGCTTTTTGCCAAAAGAAGGAAGTTAACCCTTTCATGGCTACTGAAGAAGGCGTGTGAAGACAATATCACCTTCGAAAAATTTGGATGACTATGGCTGAGAATTCTAATATTGACCTAAGTTTTAATAAATTTTACTATGAAACTTTTTTAAAATATTTGTTTAAAGATATGAGGAACGAAAAATATTTGAAAAAATAGAAATGAAATTTGTCATCTAGGATATTTTAAGATAAACGGAAAAATTGTTTTAAAAATTTTAGTTCCGAAGATTTCAGATAATTAAATTCTGTGATTCAGAATCACCGTTCTAATTAGACCATTTCTGCAAAAATGTTGAGTTTGTATTATTTTGCGAAAATGAGAAGTTTTGATTTTTCCACGCGAAATTTTTTGAATCAAAATGTGAAAAATCTGTCTACTGATTAGTAGTAATTTGCTCGCATAAAATATATATAGACCATATTGTTTTACACATCACTATATATATATCTATCAATGCTAGATGTTTTTCCATAAGAGATCCATCTGTAGTTGATAGGGAATATTATTTTCTTTCCAGAGAAATTTTCCTCTCGTGCACTAATATATCTATATATACAAATATGTACACACATATAGAAAATGAATGATTTCTTCCTTCATCATTCTTCATCACAAGATTTTCCTTAGACAAACATACTAAAGAATAATTTAGAATTCACTCTTTTTCTGTCTTTGAATGAAAAAAAATATGAATTCATTTTTCGAAATTACGGTGTTTCCCATCCCTCTTGACAAGCCTACTCTATAGCCTGTAATTGAATTGAGCGATAATATTGTCTAATTCAAAATAAACCTAATTGAGGCTGAGAGAAATTAAAACTTTTAATTTGGTTCTGAACTCATGAGTAAGTTTAGAGAAAACGTACGAATATTTTAGTGATAAACGTTATATTTCGCCGGGTCTCTTCAGGCTCTAACCCGGTTTAGATATAAAAGCTATCATAATGCGATTTTCCATTGGTTGAAATGATTTTATTCCTCATTTAGCTTACTACTGTTGACTTCTCAGGATCAAATAATTCTCTTGATGTAGTTCGAAGATATTTTTATTTTAAACTTAAATTTTGGGTCTTTTTTATCAGAAATTATTTTTGAACAACTTATAAGATAATGGGATCCGAAAAATATTTGTGTTCCTGGCTGACTGTAATATTGATTTTTTTTATTATAAATAGTGAATTCTCGTCTTCATGTCGACTTTAGCTTTATATGAAAGTAATTTTCTTCTTTATTCCTTCCTTGCGATTAAAATGAATCTGATAAGTATGAGTTGAGAATCAAAGATGAAAAGATATCTCTATTTAAAGATTTGCCCAATAATCAAATCCAGATCAACCAGATCCTCATGAATCTTCTCGTAAATTTCTTGGCTTGATATTTGATTCACGGTCAATAACCAAAAAAGTTCCAGAAATAGTAGAATGATATGGTCTAACCGAAGATGTATAAGGCAATTTGGTACCCTTACTAGAGCAACGCTTTTCTTTGAAAAACTAGCGAAATTCAACAATAAAGTATAGGAAGATCAAAATATATAATTACATGGATATGTGTGAGGGTATCAAATTGCCTTATACATTTTCGGAAAAATCATATTACTCCTGTGACTCTACGTCTGATTTTTCATTCTACTATTCCTGAAGCTCTCTTGGTTATTGACTGTAGTCTAAATATTTTATTTATTCATGTGTGAATGAACTCACTCTTTGTCGTTATCCATTTTTCACTTTATATCTTACGGAAATCTGATCATCAAAGTGAAAAATTTTATTATTTTACTGAAAAAAATAACTCAGCTATGTACTTTTGATTGAGATAAATGTTATTCAAAATGTTTTTTTATTTATAATCATCAAATTTTATTTTATATGGTACACATTAAAATCTTCTAAATGTCAGTTTAAGTTACGATAATACATTTAAAATTGGTAGCATATTTCTGAATACTGTTTCAGTTTGTTCGATTTTTTTGAACTTGTAAGTTATATCTTCTTCAAGCTGTTCAATAGTAATATGCAAACTGGTATGCACATTTTATTCAATATGTTTATTTAGGTTATGTTTTACTCGAAATTCTTCAGTCTAACAAGAATCTTGATATGGACTGCAGCACTTTTAACTGACAAAATCTTGTTTTTCATTAGACCCTGATGAAATTTCGTAGGATTACTAGAAAAGTTTGTAATTGAAGTATTTTTAATTATCCGGTTTTGCTCAGATAAATTTTTTTCATCAAGCTCCACTAAATATCCAGTATTTGTTACTTTCCTGCCAACAAAAAACCCTGAAATCAACAAAACCATACTGAATCATAGTCTTTTATAATCTGATCGTAGTCTTATTTCCTTGGTTATGATGTAACTGATCAGGGATCATTTTAGGTGCCTTGAATGCAAGTATTTCACGAATCCCGAAAAAAGATGAGATGAAAGAAAATTTTTAAAAATCCAAGAAAAAATATCAATCATTAAGATAATTTTTGAATTTCGAAAACACCTCAATTTTCAGTCTCTAAACTCAGAATTTTTATCTAATATTACAAAGATTTATTTTAGCCAAAAGTTATTTTGCTCCAATATTACAGGAAAAATCTGAATTTGGTTATAGAAGCTCCTTAATAGCCTCCTTTTCAACAAAAAGTTGAATTTACTACCTATGGGTCATATTCCTTGGCAATATCCGAATGACGCATGTCTTAGATTATATAATCTAAGGAAATTGATACTTAACCAATACACGAGAGTCGATGAAATCAATTTAATATATGGATATACTCAAGGCTAGGGTACAAACAGGAAATGTTGACCAATGAAATCTTACCAATCAAAATGCGATTAATAAGTTTCTACATCATACTTTAATAAAATTCACTCAAAATTACCGAGTTCTTTTCGAAATTAGTGGCAAATTTGTTAGGTCCTCAAAAAAGTACAATTTGGTCTATTTTCACTCCAGCCAAAGGACTGGCTGAGTCCCAATAATCCTAAGAAAAAATCTGCCCATCTTATCCCAATTTAAGGATAGCTGGTATTATTTTTGCACTAAATTGTACTTTTTTGTACTATTTTTCTGAATGAACTCTCAGAGTATAGTATTCTTCAACTAGTAAACTACCGATCGAAATTATTGATGAATGGGTAACTAGATTCATCGTGTAAGCTGATAGCACGTTAAAAATTATTCCAAAGAATTTAAAATTCAAACTAAAAGGATTTACTTTGTAATTTATGCGCTATCACAGCTAAATGGTGAAAAATATTCGACAATAATGATGACTCAAGATTTAAATACTTCGAAATTTTACAAGAATTTACTGTGAAGTACTATTTTTCTCTTAAATTTTCTTCAAAGTACTACAGGTGAAAGTCCTGTAAAGTGAGAAGAGATAAATAAAAATCCAACTCTTCCCCGTTTATATAGGGCAAATTTCACTCGAATATCATTGGTTCCCTGTAAGGACTAATCAGAATCGAGGATTTCTCATTTTCTTCTTATATTTCAGTTAATGAGATACTATTTTTTATTTTATTTGTTACTACTTTCGAGGCCCTACTTATCATTGATTGATTCATGAAACAAGAAGATTTTTCATACGATATCCTAGATTTTGTTCATTTCTCTATCCCTTCTTTTTCATAGTTTATGCTCAATCTGTTTCTATCCATCCATCTATCAGTCTCACTCACTCCGTCTCTTTCTCAAGCGATGGAGAGAGAAAGAAAGACAATTAAATTTTCATGTCCAAAGAGTGTGATAGATGAGTGAAAAACACTATCCTCGTGTCTAACTTAATAATTCCCTTTTTCAATAGACATAAACCAATAGATATTTTTATGCTCATTTAGTTCTTCTCCCTTCACTGTATTCCTACATCCTTTCTTGTTCACTATGTACATCTTTATTTTATCGAGTTTCGCCTCTCCTTTTATACATCCATTTGAGATGAAAATCGAATTTTCTAAGGAAAATATGTTTTCTCTTCATTCAACAGTGTCGATCAGACTCTGTTTACATTCAAGAAATTCTCATCAAAATAATCAAAGTTCTCATCATTTCGAAAATATTTTCTTATTTAAATAAACCATTTATCAGGTAGGATATATAAATTAATAGGGCCCCAAAAACAATTCCACTGAAATTAGATTTTAGGCGCCTACAAAAATAGTCTGCTTCTTTAAAATGCCTAAAATAGTCTATTACAATTTTTCCATTAAAAAATATACTACTTACAAGTAAATTCAGTCAAGATTCAATGATGATTTTAAGACAGTTTTCAGAAAAATTTTCATCTTTAGTCACGGTAAATTTATCAAAGAACGTTAAGCGGTACTTCAGGTCTTTTCTATAATGTTTGTGCTTGACGTGACATTTTAATCAATATGAATAATCAATTGGCAAAAAAATTAGAAAATAGGGTGGCATTGATATCTTCCTTATGATTGGTCCATCACTTGGTATACTTGACGAGGACCAATAGGAGTAGAGATAGAATGTGAGAGATAGTCAAATGTAGAAATAGTCATTTATAATAGTCTATTTTAGGCTTTTAACAATGAAATAGGTCATAAAAGTCGTTTATAATATCATATTCAATAGGTATAACGTAACAAGAATGATGTGGAATGGTATATTACATAATAATATAGTCCTACAAAATTAAAAAGTCAGTTTTAGGCCCTAGTAATTAAGCTTTCTGGATCTTTACTTGATAGATTAAACAAATTTTGTGATAAAATTCTATCCTCTGATTGGTTCTATCAACTTTGATAATCAAGGGAAGAGAATTTTGCGGTTTCTTCCTCTCTTAACAACTGTAGGTTGAGAACTTTCTTTCAATTTCAATCGTAATTGTTGTTGATGCAGAAGATTGGAGCATTTTAAACATTGTGCATATCTACTATTTTAAGTTAATTCTTTACTAAATTCATTGGTTACCTTGACGATTAATTCTTCCCTTGTAACTTTGAGTCTTATAGCTCTTATGAAGCAGTCATGAATTGCAACTTATAAAACATAAAATTTCTCATTCCACTCAAGTATCATGAGAAGATTAAGAAATCATATCTATGAATAACTACGTGATCTGATGATATGAGAACCTACAAAGATTTATCAAATATTTTGCCACTCAATTTTCTCATCAAAAACCCTAGAATGATTTTACCATCTGAGAAGAAAACTATTTCTATTTATTTTAATGCTTTGATAGCTAATCTCCAACTGAAGCTAACTGATTGAAATTAATTTTGAGTATGAAAAAAATTTGGAAATCATTTGAATTTCAATCATATTTTTGAACTTTGCGCTGAAAGTTTTTTAATGACTATCAAAGTTTTGCTTTATCGGATTTCGATTAGACAAAAGGATTACTTGATAAGTGTGAAAATCAAGACTTGATCAATTTAAATGCTTGACGATTACTGAAATCTTGAAATTAAAAAAATCATAAAGTTGGTTGATATGAAGTTAGATAAAATCGTGGATTTTCCAAAAAATTTTCTGCAACATTTGACTTTCTTGTTTCATTGTGATCCTGAAATTAAACTTTTGATCACTCTCTCACTTTGAAATCAATAAAAATTTTCAGTTTGAAAAAATGGGATTTTGGCGCCAATTCATATTTTGAAAAATGACCATATTTTCAATACAAATTTTGTTTTTCTTCAAATCGTAAAAGTACCCAACATGAGTAGGATTCAGATTTTTTGATAAAAATGTTTTTTAAATCGTTTTCGTAAAATTTATAAATGCTTAACTTCTTTCTTTGATCTGGACTTGAAAATTTCTTCATTATTTAGAGTTTTTCTATGGAAAAATCATGAATTCTTATGAATAATTTACCTAGGAATTTTATCAGTTTTTTTGATAAAGTAATCAGATCCTCTCGATAACTTGTAAAAATTGTATTGAATTACCTTGGATATTTCCTCTTATTGTTCAGGTGAAATTTGATATTATTTTCCCTTTACATCATCTTGAACTGAAAGAATTAGTCTTAATTAATCAGTTTTTCGACAATATTTTCGCATTAAAGACGTCCAAGATTGGAATCATAATAAAGATCTTTGTTGCTGACATGAATTAAAAATTATTCATTTGAGTTTCAATCCATTATTCTCACTTTATGAACAAGACTAACTAACATTCTACAGGTTATTCCCTTTATAATACAGGGTTAAATATTCAAAATTTGATTAACAAAAAAGGATTGACCAAGTGACGCTCTGAAATGAATTAAGAAGGGGTTCAATCCATCAAGCGTTGTAATCTGATCCATTTGATTAAAAATATTTCTTCAAATTCAGCGAAAAATTTGGACACCAAGGTTCAAAAGACGAAAATTGTGGCATTTTCTAAGTTCAAATACATGTAAAAAGATTTATCTTACAAAATGACTTCAGAAAATTACGAAAATATATACTCGACTCTGATTGGTCTATAGGGACTGACCAATGAAACGACACTAGTCTTCTCCCCAAAAAACCCTTTATAATAAGCATACTATCCCGATTAATATTAATCTGTTCTACTTTCAGGGGGTTTCACCTGTATTAGGAAAATCTATTTTTCATCTTTAAATTCATCGAAATTGAATCCGGAAATCTGTTTTACTGCTTGAAACAAATGAAATTCGATGATGATGAGTCTATCGAAAATCTAGGTTCCTTGTCTGATTGTGATCCTTGAAACTACTTTTGATCACTCTTTCATCTTAAAAAGTAATCTTGTTAATTATTTTGTGAACCTCATGATCTAGATTTCAAATGTTCTTCATCAAACTGGCTTTATCTATAAATATCCTCACAGAATAGTTTAATGTATATATTTATAATTTTGAACCAAGTAGTTTAATGTATTCTGATCCAGATCCAGTATTATTGAGAATAATTAATACATTCCAAATAGGAATCGATCTCATTTAATAATTTCTTTTCCTAATTAACAATAAAAATAAAAGATACCAATTTTTTCTAATATGAAGAATTTCTTTTCTCCATCATATCTTTGGAATTGCCATAATATTTTAATTGCGTTTCTATCTTAAAAACATTTTGCGAAATTCATCATATTACATTCCCATTAACTAAAGATCCTCCAGTTGAATTTATTTTCTAGGGAATTTTATTGAAAACATTCTGTATTATGTATTCTAAGCATTCTTCACTATATGGAAGGCTTAGTTAACTGAAAATCCCGATTGAATCAACCATTTCTCAATTAATTCCTAATCAGTAGTTACAACAAAAACTTAAATCTTTATGATAAATCGAACCTTTTTTTCAAAAGATCAAGTTTAATCCTTTCAGTCGACTAGTCGGCCAATTATAATGATAAAATTTAGTATACTCAAAGTGGTATTTATCTGTTTAAAACTTTAGAAAATTTTTTTAAGGAAATTGATACAAAATCTGCAGATCTCAGATTTATAAAAATAAAATTTGTTCGACGGATTTTTACGCCGGAAACCAGTAAACTTTTGATTTGCCACCGAGTCTAATCGGTTATTTTCTACGTTTCAAACAAAAATTATTTTTTTGAAAAAATAAACTTTCTTCATGGTAGCATATGTTTTACGAATGACAGAGCTCAGATTTCCAGGCGTATTCCGGGTGTTTAATAGATCTCCTATCAAATAATAATAGATAAACTAAGTATTTTCTAACCCAGTGGGACTTGAAAATAAACATCTACTTTCCAGTGCTTGCGTAATATTCCTCTTTCCTAGAAAATATAATTATGATCATTAGAAAAGATTTGAATTTATTTTTTATTCTTAATAATAATACAGAAGATAGACATTTCACCTATTGTGAAGAGAGTAAAAGAACAAAATACTTTATTTAACACAATAGAATGTTCGGCATTCCTTTGTATATATTAATAATAATTATTATTATGATAAGAGTGCAAAATTTCTCCATTTTATTCTTTCAATTATTAAGTTTAGGAGATATCAAATTATCGTTCACTTGATACGCAAATATCTTATAATTAAAACGAATAAAATTGAAGTCATCACTCTATTCACTGTTCTTCACGCCAATTTTTCCATCTATAATATTACGTTCATATACAACTGTAGTCCCACACTATGAAAAGTAAACTGTATAAATCTTTTTGATATTCTTATAAAAATATTACTAGATTGTACTCTAACTTAGTAGAAGGCAAAATTTCAGTTGATTATGAATCAAAATCAGGCCGACCTTCAATCGTCGATAAATCTTCAATCATTGAAGCAATTGAAGAGGAACCATCTTCATCTTCAAGAATGATTTCTTATGTTTTGAATGTTAGTCAGTCTTCCGTTATAGGTGCTCTTAGAGAAGAGAATTTCAAAAATTCATTTGACAGATGGGTACCTCATGATTTGGATGAAAGTGAAAAAGGAAAACCTGTTGAAGCTTGTCGTAGACCTGCCCATAGACTTAGTTACGACAATTTTCTCAAGAACATTGTAACGACAGATGAAAAATGGATTTATCTGGAAGATCAGAGTCGTAAAAGGTCCTGGAAACGGGTTGGTGAGAAGGCGACTCAACCCTCTCCTTACAGGTTTTCAAAGAAGGTTATGCTGACTGTATTTTGGACGAGAAAAGGAATCATCCACTATGAGCTGATGGATTATGGTCAGACAGTTACATCACAAAGATATCTGGACTCTTTGAAGCAGATGGTTGCCGAATTGAAGGAGAAATTTCCAAGATTCGGCAGGATTTCTTTCCAACAGGACAATGCTCGACCACTCCTTGGAAAAGATGTCAAAATTTTTTTTCAAGATGAGAATATCGATGTCATTGAGCATCCACCTTATAGTCCTGACTTAGCGCCATCAGATTACCATCTATTCAGGTCTATGCAGCATTTCTTAAAGGGAAAAAATTTTCTCAATAAAGGAGAAGTAGAAAATGGCCAAATCAACTTTTTTGACTCAAAAAGCCAAGATTTCTACGCTGATGGGATAGATCAACTTCCTATTCGTTGCCAGAAATGTATAAATTCTGGTGGAGAATATTTTGATTAGTGACTTTGGTTATTTTTATGAAGATTTTCAAATATATTATTTTATCTCATTACTTTTGACGCAACCTAATATTATGGTCACACAAAATAGACTGGGTGCATTTAGTAAAGCGTAACAAGACAATCAATTTTTGCCAATTTTTCCAATAATGAGTTCAACTTTTAGTAGTTATTTCCAGCAGACGACATTATAGTTTAGGTAAAGCTAATTTCAAATTATAATAACTAGTCCGAGATTTGAGCTCTCAATATAAACAATTATTACTAAATTATATTAACCAATTGAAAATTCGATATACGAGCTGGACAAATCCTACCGACAAATATTTTTGGAAGATTTTTATCTTTTTAATCTGACTCAAAATCCACATGCATTCTAGCCTCTTAAAATTTAGATTCAAGTTTATTTCTAAAAAGACTGTTTATTAGACTTTTATTTATGCCTTTATTTGATAGAAAAAAAAGAACCTTATGTTTTGAATTCTATCTAGATATGCATAATTTCAATTGAAATTATCAAATTTTCAAATTTGCGCCACCATTTTTCAATGAATTTCACTATGAGCAATGATAAAGGTTGAATTATTGGATACGCTATGATCTTTTTGAATCTGATTTTTATGAAAAATTAATATTAAATATATTCTGAATACACCCTGAAAAAATCCGGTCAATTTGGGAAGAATTAACAATTTTAGGGAAAATGGAAGATAGCATATCAGAACATCAAAATTTTTAAATTTAGGAATCCTTTTGAAGCATGAAATAGGAAAGTGTTTCAGGAAAGAAAATTAGTCTTTCTCTACTACTGTATTTATGGAACTATTTTTTTCATTCTATCAAAGTAAAATTACTGTATATTTAGAAGAAATATTAAAGTACATTTACATTAATAACAGAATAAAATTCAGTAAATCAGTACAGAATAAAACCAAGGTTTTTGTGTTACTCTACATACATATAAAGTGGTACTTATAAAATTTACCATCTAAATTATTATTATTATAGATTGTATTCTCTGCATTGTTATATATATATTGTTGAGAAATAATTGATAAATTCAATTGCTCTCTTTCTCTCTAAGGTCAGAAAAGAACCATTATTATTGCAAAAGTAACCTCTTCTATGCAAGAATACTACATTCCTTCTCTCTCTAAAAGTAAATCTTTTATTTCTCAACCCATGAATTTATTTATCAATTATAAATTGTATCAAGTTATCAGAAAATAGCTTATCGGATTTCCGGTTTGTTGAATCATTAAAACGATGATGGGCTAAAATTTTCATTTTAATCATACTGTTCTTCTTTAAAGGGTTCAAAATTAATCATAATGAAATTATTTTTCAGAACCCTAATGCATTCAACAATCTCCTGGGTCATGTACGCCGCGAATATGAAAAGAAAAAGTGCCTTGTATTAGATCTTGATGAGACCCTCGTTCACAGTACATTCCAGGTAATTAATTCTTTCTTTACGCTAGAAATCTCTCAGTTTTACCAAGATTTTTTTACTATAGCTATAGAATAATGTAAACCTAGTTGACATGAAGGTGAGAATTTACTATTTTTACAAAAGACTCAATATTTCTCTCCGGATTCACAGAAAAAAATAATTTTTCGAACTCTAAAACGAAATGAGATAATAAGATGTGGATATTCGAAAAAATTCCAAAAAATATTCAATCTGACCAAAATTAGGCTGTTTATCGAATTTCGAAAATGCACCAATTTTTCACTTTTTCAACTTTTAAGCCCAAAATTTTTATCGATTTTGATGATTTGAAGCAGCGATGATATTTGGGATCAACATTAGACAAAGAATTCGAATTTGGCCTTAGATATAGCGTAGATCTTACTGTTTCCGAGAAAAAGTTAAACTTCTAGATTTTGGATAATTTGCCTTTGGGATAATCGAAAAATTCAGATGGTTCGATTTCCCACAGTAATGACGAACTTCAGTGAACTTCTACAGGTGAATTCAAATTTTGGTCAAATATTGACTGCTTCGAATTATCGAAATCGATGAAAATTTTGGGTTCAAAAGAATATCCACATTTTATTATCTCATTCCGTTTTAGAGTTCAAAAAATTATTTTTTTCTGTGAATCCGGAGAAAAATATTGAGTTTTTTTGTAAAAATAGTAAATTCTCATCTTCATGTCAATTAGGTTTAGTTAAATTATCATTAAAACGTAGTGATGCTTGTCCAAACAAGTATTTAAAGGTGTAAGATTATTATTTTCTTAAAGAATGACATAATATACCCATTCAAAAACAAAATATAGTCTGAGTCCTTACAAGTTTTATCATCAAAGTTAAAATTCGAAAATTGCTCCATTAGGTTTTCTATTTCTTTTAAATATAAATACATTTATGTTGTGTATATTGGAATTGGCCATTTGGTTTTTTTAAATATTTTTAATTATTCCATATCTAGGATTCTCCAGATGATGTATGTATAAAATTATATATTTTTCCTATCTAAAAATTTATATACCATGTACTATGACAAACTAAAAGGATTTATGATATAAAAAAGCTCCATTTATCAATATGTAATGTATTCATATGTAATCAAAATAACACTCATGATGATCACTCGAGGTTTCCCTGGAAAACTACGCTGATTTCAAATTTTTATTGATAAAAGAACCCATATATAGTGACCGAAGTAATATGTTTCTCGCCCTTTATTTCTCGTATAATTACCTTAATAATCAACTTTATGGGACCAGAGATATACGAAAATATTTGTTAATGTCCAATAAATACTACTATGAAAAAATTAATTCGAAATTTTTATCCTGAATATCAATATTTAACTGCTTCAAATCTTTGAAATCGATAAAAATTTTGGATTTGAAAGTTGTAAGTGTAAATTTGAAACATTTCCGAAATTCAAAAAACGACTCAATTTTGGTCAGATTGAATATTTTTTAGAATTTTTTCGAATATCCACATCTTATTATCTCATTCCGTTTTAGAATTCAAAAAATTATTCCTTTTTCAGATAAAATTTTTTTCGGAAAATTTTTTTTGTATTAGAAACTAATCAGCTCATTTCATAGTGGAATCCAAAAAATAAATTTTTTCCTGAATTTCTGGATAAAAATATTGAGTTTTTTGTAAAAATAGAAAATTCTCATCTTCATGTCAATTAGGTTTAGTATTCATTGGACATTAACAAATCTTTTCATATATCTCTGGTCGCATAAAGTTGATTATTAAGAAAATTAGACGAGAAATAAAGAGTGAGAAACATATTACTTCGGTCACTATAGAGTTTAGCATACAAATTTATTTTACTTTGTAGTAATTTTAATAATTATTCGTTATATAATGCTATAAACAGTTTAAGCCTACTAATTGGTAACAGTGTAAGAACAAATACATTTCTTATTCTCTGTAGCTTCAATGCAAGCTGGAGGAATATCATCTTTACTCGCATATGAATATAATATAAAGCTAACTGATATGAAGTTGGGAATCTATGATTATTTTTCGAAAGCCTCGATTTTTTCATCAAAAATATGCTGCATCAGTGAAGGTGTACCTTTTGAATCGTTTAGCAGAATATCTTTAGAAAATTTTGATACCTTGATGAAAAAATGAGACCTTTGTAAAAATCATGAATTCCAAAATTCATCGAGAATAGCTTCATTTTGAAATCAGTGAATTTCCCTCTCAGATCATTAAATCAAATACATTACATTCAAAATCAATTTATTTACTTTAATATTCCCACTATAAAATCAATAAACACACATCGTATATATACATGCATGTTGACTGTAATTATTTTCAACTCAAAAAAGTTTATCATTACAAATTGATAACTATCGATTCCGCCCAACTTTGCTGAATAATGAATAAAATGGTGATCTAAAACAAAGAAAAATCAGATAATTTTACATAACTCTGGAAAGCTTATTTACAGTAAAAATATTTCTATTGAAACATCTTATTTTTATTGAAACACGAATATTTACCCCCTAATTAAGTATTAACAGTGAATTTTCACATTTTCACAAAAACTCACTTTTTTCCTATATATATATGTTGCAGCTAATATGTCAAATTAGCTAATATCGGTATTAGCTAGCTAATATGATTTATAAAAATAGAATATTGGTTTTAGCTAATATGATTTCAAGGCTTGTTTTATTCTAGCTAGCTGATATTTAGTTTAATGGTATATTATACAGTCAATCACCAAGAGAGTTTAAGGAATAGTGGAATCAAAAATCAGACGTAGAGTTGAAAGAATAGTGGAATGTTATGGTCTATTCGAAGGTGTATAACGTAAATTCATACCCTCACATACATCCATGTATTTCACTCACAGTCTGAACATTGAAATATAGGAAGGGTAATTAAGTCGTATGAAAAGTAACGAGTAATTAGCAAGAAAGGGTCTAATTAATAAGGTAAACTATGTTTTCATTCACGATAAAAAATTTTATCTAATGTGTTCAAACATTTTTATTCAGTTTTATTCAAAAGAAGCTGACAATGCTTTTGAAAGAATAGTGGAATGTTATGGTCTATTCGAAGGTGTTTCATGAAAAGATTTTTTACCACATCCTCTGATATCTTTATCCAGGACAAATTTATCATTTCGGCTACTTGAAATGCATCAAATTTAACTGGATCTTTTTTTAAAATACCCCCGGTCTGATCATAGACACGTTTCAGCATAACCTCGTTATATATTCTTTTGAACTGAGCATTTAGGATTGAGTCACAAGGCTGTAATCTTGAGGCCGTACATGGTGGAAGCATTTGGAGCCTACGAATTAATGAATAAAGTTACTTGAAATTTTCAAATATTTTGTCAGACTTATGTGCTGGGTAATTGTCAACAAAAAGAATCGAATTAGGAGCACACTGATGATCCATTGATATAAGGTATTTTTCAAAACTCTCAAGGGTTGTCCAGCCATTTTTTGTACTTGCATAATCAATAGGAACAATCTTATTCTTAAAAGCTCTAGGATTCTTAGCGTGACCAATCATTTGAGGTTTGTACTTTCCTCCAGACATGTCTATTGTCAAAAGAACAGTCATCCGCGATTTAGATTCTCCATATCCTCGCGAATCTCCTACTGCATTTGTAGGTTGGAAAACAGTAGGGACAGATGTTTCATCTGCGTTAAGAATTCTTTCATGATTCATTACTAAGACATTCATACACATAAGTCTTTGGCCAAATGATTTAGTGAGATCATCTGAAACTTTTAGCTGAGAACCATGAATCTAAAAATATACCATTTATCTTACTTTTTTTCTATTAAGTTATGTCGTTTCATGAAATTGTCAAGAAAAGCATTTTGATTCTTTGGGAGGGAGAAATTTTTATCCACGGAAAGCGCTAACATTTTTAACTTGAGGACTTTCTTATTAATAACACCATTATTGTTGGAAAGAAATCTGACATGATCGAATAATTCAAGATCCAAATCCTTGAAGATTGATGCATAGTTGATTATCTTTCTATCCGAAGAGTACTTCTGCTGAATTCCAAACTCACATGTGCTTGGGTTTTCATTAATTCGAGTTACAGTTGTTGAAGAAACTCTTTCCGTTGATATGATATCATTCAATGATGAACCTTGTTCTATTTTCTCTGTAATTTCCAGTTTTCTCTTAAGAGTTAGGGGTTTAGTTCGACTGACTTGGAATTTTTCTTTGTTTCTTGACATGAAACTCATGTACCAGCCTGTTGATAAAGTGACATCTAATTTTTCTTCTTTGATGATTATTTGAGCCATTTCGAATATCATGTCACGATTAACAGATTGAGATAATCCTTTGATCATATCAAGAAGCTTTTTTTCAAATATCTTATTGCAACAATAGAATGATGATCGCTTAGTTCTAGGATCTTCAGTCTGAAATCTTTCTTCTATTCTTTTTCTCATGCAAAATTTTATATATGAGGCTTTCCGAGCAAAAAAATTTAAGAGCAAGATCATTGATGGCTATTCCATCGTCTCTTAAGCGTATTATGCTAAGTTTTTGCTCAAGTGATAGGCGAGTTCTTTTCATGTTCAAAAAAGTAACTAATGTTCTGTTTGCATATTAAAAATGCTCAATGAATGAATTGTAGTAAACTAAATTTTTAAGGTCATGGTCAAAACAGGTTAAACAAATAAAATTTCATTGCTAATTACTTTTCATAAGACTTAATTACCCTTCCT
This sequence comes from Gyrodactylus bullatarudis, assembly GCA_012064415.1. NCBI lineage: Eukaryota > Metazoa > Platyhelminthes > Monogenea > Gyrodactylidea > Gyrodactylidae > Gyrodactylus > Gyrodactylus bullatarudis. Next base: position 203,937 of record SSNU01000038.1, read on the forward strand.
ATATTTCAATGTTCAGACTGTGAGTGAAATACATGGATGTATGTGAGGGTATGAATTTACGTTATACACCTTCGAATAGACCATAACATTCCACTATTCTTTCAACTCTACGTCTGATTTTTGATTCCACTATTCCTTAAACTCTCTTGGTGATTGACTGTATATGTATAGAAATCACTTGCTGCATTCTGATTGGTCGAGATAAACAATACTTAATTAGGGGATAAATATTCGTGTTTCAATAAAAATAAGATGTTTCAATAGAAATATTTTTACTGTAATTTCATTATTAAAAACGAAGGATCTTTTGCACATATTGCAGTGATATAGACTCTTTCTATAGTAGTAAAGAACTAAAGCTAATTGATATATTTAGTTATGAATCTATGATTATTTCTAAAATCGAAATTGTTCAGATTCGCATAGTAATAGCTGAGATTTCGCGACCTTCAATAGTTTAGCGATTACCACAATAGAGTTCCATAAGAATGTGGAACTTGAGTCAGAACTATACTTTATTGAAAACTATCTTAAATCCCTTGAAACTCTTACGCATCAAGCAAATCCCCTCATTTAACAACACAATCCGCGAGCCAGTTTAATGGTGTTGCATCCTCTAATTATGTTACGACTAAAAGCTACTGCTTTGAATATTAACTTTGATGCTTTGTATGAATTAATTTTTTATACAATAAATAGAAAAAAGTATATTTCTGACTTTATATCTGAATAAATTTTTGATCTATCTGATTGATTTTTTTGTATTTTTGTGATTTTTTCATCCTGCAAGGCAATGTTGAGAAGAATTCTTCTCCAAAATTATCTCAAAAACATTTGATATTCAAAATTTTTCCATTTTATGATCCTAATGCGTATCAGTAAGCACCGCAGGAAAGATATAATCTAGAAATATTTTTGTTATAAAATTACATTGTAAATTAATTCTCGATTGTAATAAGACTCCATTTTAGCTAGATTTAATCCAGATTTTAAGAAGAAAACCAATCCTCATAGGTTAGACAACATCTCGCTAAAGTAAATTGCATTAAGCTTTTGAATTGTTTCATTTCAATAAATACGAACCAATAATGTGGAACTAAAAAATAGGCTCTTGAATGAAATTTTGAATTTCTTCGATCTAGAATTGTTTGTTAATCTTGAAGCCCAGGAAAAAGTTTGAAGAGATTCCAACGAAATTAAATTTTTTTTCCATTCATTAAATACTTTTTCTATACTCTTGCTAATTAGTTAAGAACCAGTTATCAATATTATTATTATTTTATTAATAAAGCAATTTGAAAACTGCGATTTCAACATAACTGTCGAGATAGAGGGTCGTGAACATGAAGTAGGCGTGGCCAAACGACCGTATCTAAAAGAATTTCTTGACGCTGTCGGTCCATTATTCGAATGTGTCATGTTTACTGCAAGTCTGAAAAAAGTTTGTCCATGAAATTTGGTTCTTAAAATGTTAAAAAATAATTTCCCCTTTTCCTTCATAGTACGCTGATCCGGTTTGTGATAAGATTGATCCAAAGAATCATTTAGTCCATCGTCTCTTTAGAGAATCATGTGTCTTCCACCAAGAAAATTATATCAAAGATTTGAGTCGACTCGGCCGAGACATTGATCAAGTTTGCATTATAGATAACAGTCCAGCTTCATTTCTATTCCAGCCAAATCATGCTGTGAGTCTTTGTCTTTTATAATAATCTTACAATTTTAATATATAACGAATCTATAGTTTATGGAATAAGACTTTGCAGTTAAGCTGAAAAGGCTTAATATTGAAGGATACGTGTGAAATGCTTCAGAACCATTGACTATTGTTTCTTATTTTGACATAGGATTTCGAAAATACATCTTTTTCAATATTTCTTTGAGTTTTTTTGAAAACTAATTCAATTTTTCGTGACTAGATTCATATAATTACATGGTATGACGACCCAGAAGACGTGGCTCTCATGAATCTTATACCATATCTCAATGAAATGTCAAGATGTGAGAATATACCAGATTTCCTCAAGAAAAATCCATTCCCTCCTCGGACAGTTATTGATGTACCGATAGATTGGTTTTTGAATCAACAGGCCCATCTCATGATTAATAATTACACTGTTGATACTGACGATGAAAACACACCTGACATTGATGAGGCTGACTTGAATCATTCCTCCATGACACAATTGAGTAATGCTTATCAAGTTAGTTTATTTATTTTATTCATGATAGACACAAAAATGAACCATTTTATAAAAACTAAACCTAAAGTTGACTATTCGCTATTTATAATAAAAATTCTTACGGTTAGTCAGGAACACAAATATCTTTCGGATACCATCATGATATACAGTCAATTTCACACATGATGTCTCGTGATAAATTAAATTTTCCATGAACATGTTTATTTATACCTCTCTGCCCCAAATATTCAACCAATGAGCGTTGAGTATTTACTGAGCAATCAGGATTGAGCATCCTGGAATCAAAATTCTTTCTATCCCTAACTTCTTCATGGTGTATACAATTTACTATTTCCAGAATAAGTATTACATATTTCGTACATCATTGAAAAGAGAATTTTTTCCTCTTTCAAATACACTAAATATATTTTTTCTATCTTCACTAATAACTAATAATCCTATTTGTTGGTGAAATAAAAAATTTCCAGGAAAAAGGTTAATCAGAAAAAATTCAAAAATTGACATAATTTTGGCCAAATTCAATTTTTCTCAGAAACCTTTTTGTTTCAACAATTAAGATCTTTTGAAAGCTTGAATACTGAATTTTATTATCGTTCATTAGTACATTATTAACCAGTCTGACTATAGTTAATTCTGTATAGCTGAATGGCAAAACTCATGTTTTTTGTTTTGAGAATTTGAATACAACTCTATTTCAACTGTTCCCGGCTTATTATTGTATCAATATTCTGTTTAGTCACTTCTAACTTTCATATAGATTTCTTTAAACCTGAACTAACAAATATTGAAGTTATATATACAGTTATATCAATTTAACATACTCTTACTTGAAAGATGATTCGAAATCAATGTACAATGTTTTGAGGAACATGCAAGTTGTTCACATTACCTTGATCACGAAATCTTCAAAGAAACAAGTAGGACTCGGTGTTAAATTTGTAGTTTCACCTATCTGATGTTAAAAATTCGTCTATAGTAACTTTAAATAATTAAAATTCGTTTGGTTCATTAATACATCTTGTTACATTGAGTTTAATTTGTTTCAATTTGGATTAGTCTGATTTTTTATATAGATTGTCATACTATTTTTATTCCCAATGCTCTAAGGAAGAATACTACTCTATTTTAAATAGGGCCACCAAAATACTGGTCTAAACATGATAGAATGCAATTCTTTATAACAAAATACTATGATACTAAATTAGTATCAAAATAATGTGACAATCTTTTCAAAATCAGATTCAATTCATCTATTTTTTATCACTGAAATGAACTATAAAAGTTTTCCTTCTTCCAGATGAAATCTCAATACAATGATTCCTCTAGCTCTTATCAAAAGACCAAATCATCCAATAATTCCCAGCCCAAGTTCATCCATCAGGCTGTAAAACAGCCGAATCAATAATGAGTTAATGACCCAAGAAAATATTCTATATATATTCAGTCTTTCTTCATTCGAAAACCAAAAATACTACTACATATTTCTAAGTTTAGCAATAAATTTACAAAAATACTACCATCTATTTTCAGTTACATAAATATTCCAAGTATTATTTTTTTGTTTTGGTTTCCTCTTTCTTTTTTTATAACAAACGTTTTATTGTTCGTGAATATTATTATTATCATCATTATTCAATACCTATTAATAAGCTCCACAATACAACATCCATATATAATATACATATTATGTATAAAAATATAGTACAATGTATTAAATTTAATGATTATTCTGCATATTTTTTCATTGAAATGATAGGCTTATTATTGGAAAAGTAATCTGGAATATGTCTGAGTTACATAAAATTTCAAAAAAACCAACACCTCCATTCAGGTTACCTTTCAAAAATAAACAGAAATAATAATTCATCTTTTTTGTTTTTTTTATTTATTCATTTGTTATTTCTGATGAATAAAAGTAAAAATGTATTTTCTAACAATTCAATGAAACCCATGTGAATATATTTTTTCATGAAACATTTCGAAGATTATTCTTGTTTTCAATAAAACCATCTTTCCCATACCCTAGAATTTTACTATTTTATATATTAATATATATTTTTTGATGATTTGCTTCTATTCCTGTGGATTATCCAATCAAATTGAACCATTTTTTTAAATACATTTTTACTTAAATTTGATTGGCTCACTGAATGAGTAAAAAGAAAAATATCTATTCTGTATAAGCCTATATATCTACTCAAGTTTAAATGTGATTTTGTCAAATGGATAATAATACTTGATTATTCATTGACATATTTGTATTTGTAACCTATTTTTTCATTGTATCCATATAACTGAAGCACTGAAAAATATTTTAAAAGACACAGACTCAGATTTTTCTCTGTAAATATATACCAAAATTGATCAGATTACCAATACAATTCCATATCTAACAATACGCCATAAAAATACTATAAAATTGTTCTAAAAAAATACAAAGCCACTTCAACCCCTCTGTATCCCCACTGTATAATACTCTGCAAAAGGAGTTTTTTTGCTAGGCCAAAGATTTACAAATAAATAGAATACAGTACAATTAGTTTCTCTTCAATTCTAAACAAGATCCCTTTATAACAATGTCATTCAGTATTTCATCTTATGTTGCAATTAATAAAAGGAACTGAACTCATGAACAATTTATGTCTCATAATGCAGACCTTCTACCACAACTCTAAAGTGATCAAAAACGAAGAAAGATTGAATATCTTGCATCATTTTTTGTTTTTTTTTGGAAAAGTGCAAGTAAACAGAAAAAGAGAAGATTACAACCGATTACTCTCAATTTCGTACTGGGGTAACTGTATTTTATGAATATTATATCACTATAGTTGTTATAAATCATCTAATATATATACTGAAATACACATGAATACATATTCTTCTCACAAAGAAATGAAAAAAAAAACAGACACAAACACCCATTGCAATGCATAACCACTTGATATACCGAAATATTAATAAAAAAACTACTACATAAATTAAATAATTTATATATACCAAAGCTGTGATTTTCTTGTTGTCTAAATTATTATGCATTCTGAGAACGAGAATTGATAATTTCACTTGGGTAAAAGACAGAGAGTAAAAATGAAAAATATTTGAATTCTTAGGCTTATCAAGAGAAGACACATAATTGAGCATTTGCCAAAGTCAGCAAGTTAATATGAAGATGGGAGTTTATGATTTTTACAAAATTCTCAATTTTTTCATCATGAAATTGAATTTGATCTAGAATTTTTTAGAGTTTAGACTCTAGAGTCTAGATAATGAGGACCACTTTTACGATACGAAGAAATTTGAAAAAGTCAAATGATGCCGCATTTCAAATCTCGAGTGAACGCCAAGTTCTCATTTTTCTGGACATTTATAGTAATATGCGGTTTAATAGATGGTTTATTTTATCTTGATTGGATAATTATCAAAAGTCTGATCATGGTAAAAAGTATAATATCAATTAAATACAGATAAACAGTTTACAAAATTTTAGTATAATTTAATTCTTGTTAATACAGATGTATTTAATAATTTACAAAAATAAGAACTTAAAAGGACTTTGAAAATGAATGTTGATAGTGGTTTGATCTAGGTATAAGTTATATTCTGTTATTGATTGTAGAGTAGACCGGCAAGGGGATATCGTATCACAAAGCCAAGGCAGGAACAGAGTATCTGCAAATTAAAAGATTTTTTAGGTTAAATGTAGACCTGGAATATTAGAAACACAAAAAACTTCAAGTTTAATTGGAAAGAATTCTATTAAAAGAGTCTTATCCAGTGGATAATATCCACTGATGTAAGGGTACTTCTATTACTATTAATTGAAATATTAATTGGTGTTCCTACTTACAAGTAAATGCACATTTTAAAAATGTATTTAACAAAAGTTTATTGATAGTTTAACTTGAAGGAATATAAAAGCTAAAGATTTATCAACTGACCTGAAATATCAAAAGACGAATCGTCAAAATATCCTCACGACAAGGACCAAACCAGACAAGGCACAAATTGATCAGTGTAAAATTAACTACCTTGACTTCTTCAGACTTTTCTTTCAACTGACACATGCCAATCATTTCGCTAAGACGGAGGAATAATTTTCCAACACTACTCAAGCTTTCAACCTTCACAACATGCGTAGACGGAATGAGTAGTTGGTCACTTTCGTTAGGTGAAAGGGTGGGCAGACGATGTCGAGGACACGGAATCATCTTGAAAAGCTGCGGTAGACTTAGCATGAAGTTAATTGTCTGCGGGATGAAAAATAATAATAGAGTTTTGCTAAAATGTCCAAGGATTCCAACTGAAGCGAATGTGATTCCTGCAAAATAGCAATAGCTATCACCAACGAATATCTTGGCTGGATACCAATTCTGTTTCAGCATGGCCAATGAAATCATAAGGAATGGAATTAGGAAATATATGGAAAATCTATGTCCATCATTATTGGTCTCTTCAATAAAGTTGAAAATTAATAAAGATATTGAGATAATACAACTCTGGCCCACTTCAAGTCCATTGACTCCAGCATAGATATTTATAGCGTTAGTACAAAACACAGCCAACATTCCCATATAAACGTAGTAGAAAAAGCCAATGTCGATTGAATCAAACATTAAGATGTCTCGAATAACGACTGGTATTACAACCCGAGTATTTCCAATCAAAATAAAATGAGCGATTAACAGAGGTAGAGTTGCCATAGTGGGTAAAATAAGTTTATGCTTCCAACGCAAATCTAGAGCATCGTCTGCAAATCCAAGGAGAACCATGAAGCAAATAGATTGTAAAGCAGCAAGATACTTTCCAAGAAATATATGATAAACAGCCTCATCTTCAGTGGGCGTTTTGAAGATTTTAAACTATAAAATTGCAAGAAAATTGAGATGAATTGGAGTAGATAGAATTGGACTTATAAATACTTTATATATTCTAATTTTATTAGCTACTTACAGAATTAAAATTATATTCCTACATATTAATCAACTTATCGATCAAAATTTCCAAATAATTTAATTTCATCGAAAAATGCTTTTTTTCATCACTCACAATATGAGAGACCAATCGATCTGAGCTAATTTGACTGCTGAACAAAAAAGGGAGAAATGTGTAAAGAATTAGAAGGTAAACACAACCAGCAAGAACGCCTTGAGCTTCAGGACTATTTAAAGGACGGACGATTAAACAGTAGATGATTTACATTAATGATTTATTAGGTTTATTTAAATCCTTGCCATGGAAACCAGAGTTGATAAATGTATCATGATATTGGGAGATTAGTTTGAGTAACAACTTGTACCCCAATATCGAGAGAGTAAGGAGTAAAATTAAGTCATACATTTATTAAATTCAATTAACCTAATGACTATAACAATAGAGGATTTTTAAACAAAGTCTTCTTCTTTTAACATATTTTATAGTGTAAATTCAAAATTGAAATCTAAATTTTCAAAAATTTAATTTTGTCAAATGAATCATCCACTAGATATTGATCAAACTCATTAGTTCGAGAATAAATTTCAAAAGAATAATTCTTTAATTACTAATCCACTAGTCTATAATCATGAAAATAATTTTTTACTAGAATAAAAAAACTCTACTATTGAAAAATAATATATGCTCCTCAACCGAATGGTCAATACAACTTGCGTTCAAGAAGAGGATAGTCCATACTGCTCAATGTTCTTCTACCCATTCGTACGAGATTTCAAATTAATTTCTCTAACTTTAAAGATAAAAACATTGCCTGCATCTGTTCATATTTATTATTATTTGTACCAGATAATCATAATATGCTTATTAATTATTTCAAATAAAAAATCTAGTATAAGGTATTTTGATCAAAAATAGTTTTATTCATGTTCTTATTAACAAAGTATTCTTTAAGAAAATTATAAAATCTAGGTTCAATGATTGAACCGTTAAATCCAAGATTAATTACATAGTGACAGTGATTGTAGGAATCATTTTTATGAAAAATAACTATGAGTATAAAGGTTAAGATTTCATAATGTTTGCTAAATTTTAATTTAAAACTAATTTCAAATAATTTAATTTATATCAAACAGATTACATAAATGATAATTTTAATACAATAAGCTTAAACTATAATAAATCTTATGCATTATCACGATGAAAGTTTTGAATCTATTTGATGAAGCAACCGGGTTGAGTGATTTCGAAGTTAGCCAAATGACCACAGTAAAGGGTCAACGATTTCAACGAAGAATTCATATAATTGAATTCCAATTCAGCTTTTAGATCAGGTACAGGATCCTTGTACAGACAATCTGACATTGTTGAAACAAGATCAAACTAAATAGGAAAAATTTGATTTATCTTTTCATTTATTATTCATTTAATAAAATAATTATTTTATTTTTATTATAATTAAGATAAAGATTTGTATTCAACAGGGTTGGGTGAAATTTTAAACCTCTTATTAGTACCAACTTTTCTGATGGAACTATCAATTTTGAGCATTCATGAGGCTCTTGAAATTGGCAATAATGATACTTTTAATGGAAATGTTGGATTCAGCTTTTTGGCAAAAGAAGAAAGTTAAATTAAATCTGATGAAAAATTAGGTCTAGTACTCAATTCACTAATCTCAATGGACAAAACTGATAGGCATGAGATCATAAAAGTATATAAATAATATTTTTTCTGTTTGATGAGCTTTTCGTACCACTGAAGAAGGCGTGTGAAGACAATCAACGTCGAAACGTTTGAATGACCATGGCTAAGAATTCAAATATTGACCCAAGTTTTAATAAATTCTATCATAAATCTAATTTTAGATCAAGTTTTGCAGAATCCAAAAACATTGAAAAATATTTCGCCATAGACTTGTACAGATTTCCGATTGAATTCCACTGGAATTCTTCTTCAGCCTATGTATGCGTTACTAGGGTTAATATGCTCAGAGTTGTTAGGCCAAAAACTGATAACAAAGTAATATAAATTTCAAAAATAAATTATTCATCAAATAATAATTTATGAAAAGACTATGAAATAATAACCGAACAAAAATTGTAATCAAGTACATCAATTTCGAAAAGCATATGAAATATAAATACACAAACGTATTGTAACCATTCTCAAGTGTAACAGAATCAAAAAAAGTTATTTACTCAGAGCACATTAAACGAACTTGGATGATCAATCAAGATTGTCAAAGAGTAGTTCGAGAATAATGCATAAAAGAAACGGTATTCATAGATGTGAATTTTAGACTAGACTTGTCCATTTGTACTCGATACGATATACCGATAAATATCGTATCTCGATATCTGCTCGATAAATATTGATAGCATATATCGAATAGTATCGTGTGAAAATTTGGGGTAGAAAATATTAAAATCTTAAATCTCGTCTGTTCATTATACATGGGTAACACATTTGACACTCCTCACACTCAGAGGGGGGAGGGGTTTGAACTCTCGAGTCAGCATGCATATGATATAACCAATCATAATCGAGTTTCCCAATGACTTTGTTCCATGAAAACCCATGCTGTCATTTCACTATTCAAAATGTCATGCAACTCATCTAAAATTTAGACCTCATCTGTAAGCAGAATAAGTAAGTCCTGGAAAAACATAAAACAAGTCAATGATAATTATAAGGTTACGAATTTAGGAATTAAGTTGTGAATTCAATATATATTCTTATATTCAAATTAAATTTTAGCATAGACTTAATTTATCAGAGTAAATCAGAGTAACATTAAAATTTTTTTTTTCAAAATTTACTAATTTTACTATAAGCCCAATTTTTTCAAAATTAAGAAAAACTATTCAAAAAACTCAATTTTGTCCTTTTTCGTAGTAAGATTCATTGAAAAAATCTTGGCGCGTGTTCAAAAATTGTCGTTTTCAATCGAGATTTAGTATACCAGAACAAGCTTGAAAACGTATGGTCTTATAGGAAAAATATCTTAGTTTTCGATTACCTTCAAAATGAGATTAAGGCTGGGAAAAGTTGAAAAATTTGGCCTAATCTAATATTGCGCAAAAATTTATCTATAATTTTTGAAATTGAATAAAAAATTATTTTAGCAGAGAAGGTCACTTTCGATTTTTTACCCCCCTGATAGTCATAGCCTTTATCCACAGGCTTGTGACTCTTTGAAAGTAGTCCTGATGTCTGATGTTTAAATTTTGTCATCCCCAGCAAGGACAAGACTTCTTTAATTTCTATATTCTTTTGTAGATGATATTTTTTTTGGATATAAAAAAAAATTTGTAATTGTAGTACATTTAACTTTCGCGGCTCTAAGCTTCGGAAAATTACTGTAGCTGGAAAACTTTTAATAGTGTAATTTAAATATTTTAATTTAATACATTATTTATTATTAAGTTATTTTCTGTAATTTTTTAAACAAAATTGCATGATTTTGAAATTTACAGTTTTCTATAAATTTGGTGAAAATATGGAACACAATGTATTGATAAATTTTCAAGATACAATAAGATATAATAAGACAAATAAAATTTATTTCAATGTTTTACTTTGTTTAAAATATACTATTTCTGGAAGGAATAATTTGAAATTTTTCCCGATATTTTCCAGTTACAGTAATTTTCCGAAGTTTACGCGGCTCTAGTCATCCCTAATGAGTTTGTTTGAATTGACCAGCGTTCATGAAATGATGATTTATAGTATTTAAACAAAAGTGTAAATACCCCCAAAATTTCGATTTTTATTTGTTTTATCTAAAGCTTGTTCACATGGAGATGAGAATTTTAATAAATATTTTTCTCCGCGAACAAATTTGTTCATTGCCTCCCATGCTGAAATGGGATGGTATTGTTAAAATGAGAAAAATTTTTGAAAAATTCAATCCAGTTAAAATTATAAGGTTGTTTTTAAAAAAATAATACAAGTCTCGTTGATGCTATTTTCAAAAATGAAACTAATAATTTTTATGGTTATCGTTATATGAAAATAAAAATAGTATTTTAAGAAATGATTGTTTTTCAACATACATCAACAATCAATTTTGAAGAGGCTAAAATTCTTAGTTAAAAAAACGTTTAGAAAGAGATTCACGAAGCTCTTGAAATTGGCACAATGCTACTTTAATTAGAAGTGTTTGTTCTTATAGCCAAAGGCCTCAAAGTTCACAACATTTGACAGTTATAATCGAATTGAAAGCAAACCTGTAATTAGGTAGATGATGAGAAATTAAGCAAAAGAGAACATAATTTCTTAACCCAATGTTTGATTGAGACATGATTAACCCTTAAAGTCCCAGAGAATTTTTTTTCATGACTCGAATTCAATCTTTTGTCTTTCCAGTTTGTGAATACGCTGGTTACGAATCTACAGTTGTTTTAACGCAATTATTTTTGGTTCAGAAGTTATCGATAAAAAATTAAGTTGTTTTTTGATCCAAAAACAGGTTATTTTTGTAGGTTTAGCAGATAGAGTTCAGATGATTGCATATTTGAATTCTACAGGTATGATTCCTTGATAAAAGTCATCTTACTTTTTATCTATGACCCTGAGAAGTAGGTTTTCAAACAAATCGTTTAAAAAAAATAATATTTTGAAAAAAATCAACTCTCTTTAAATTAGTTTGACGAATCATGGAGCCAAGATCTTTGTGTATTCCAGGAGATTAATAGATTTCCTATCGAATGGATGGTAAACGAAGTATTTTCTGAGGCTTGAATGAATAATAATGAGTTGCTAAAACGATGTGTGATAGAACTATCACTGTGGGACTTTAAGGGTTAATGTGGAAATTTTTCATCAACTCTAATAGAGCAAAAGATTTCTCACTTTTCATATTGTCAATATTTTTTCCCAACAAAGGTCCTTCTTATATCTTTGTATAGATTACTCAATCATTTATGAAATAAAAGTGTAATCAAACATGAACCGAAAAATTCCAAGAATAATAAAGTAGTCAGATCGTGGTTTTCCTGTTGAATGCTTAAAAATGAAATTTCAGTTTTATAATAAAATTTATTAAAACTTGGGTCAATATTTGAATTCTCAGCCATGGTCATTCAAACGTTTCGACGGTGATTGTCTTCACACGTCTTCTTCAGTGGTACGACAAGCTCATCAAACAGAAAAAATACTATTTATATACTTTTATGATCTCATGCCTATCAGTTTTGTCCATTGAGATTAGAGAATTGAGTACTAGACCTAATTTTTCATCAGATTTAATTTAACTTTCTTGTCGTACCACTGAAGAAGGCGTGTGAAGACAATCAACGTCGAAACGTTTGGATGACCATGGCTGAGAATTCTAATATTGAAGTTTTAATAAATTTTATTATAAAACTAATTTTAGTTCATTTTTCACTGATTCGGAAATGAAATTTCAGCCTTCACCATCCAAAAGATAATCTCAAGTTTCAACATAACTCGGAACAACTTGTAAGACTTAGGCATTTTGTAGTTACTAATTATAATCACTAATTAGGGTAGGGAAACCAGAAATATGCTCTTAAAAAACTGAAATCTGTGTCTATAATATCCGGCTAAAAACCTGAATATGCTCTCAAAAGAGTTTCAGTGAATAAAAATGATCCCTCAACTTCTGTAGTTGTTGGTTGAGCGTTAAGTAGAAATGCATATTGATGAGGAGAAACACTTTCTTCACTCTTTTCAACTATCTTTTTAATCTCATTTTTTCTCATGCGTTAATCGAAATACTCTTTCAAGTTTATGGAATCCAATCCGAAATTCAAAGAATACGATGATACTATCCAATATTTGGAGCTCGATTTTGAATTTTTTCCAATATGTTAATAATTGAATGTTCCTACCGCTTAGATTTATCGATCATAAGGAAAATGTCTTTTAAATAAATTTGATTTTAGCCTGATTTCGACAATTCGTCTCACTCGATGAAAATCCAAGAGGCTTATCGTAAAGAAGTTTCAGTTTTAGATTTCGGACCTTATAGATAGGAATGCCAGCATCAAGAAAGGCCCAATTTGTTCTTAGTTGTTCTTGACCTGGATTCATTTTTAAACCAATAGGATGTCTCACGAAGAATATGAAATTACAAGCCTTCTATGAAAGAACGAGAAAGAATTGAAGATTGAAATTACAAGGCTACTAAAAAGAAAAGTATAGATAAAGGAATGAGTAGATTAGATTAATTACAGTATCTATCAAAAGGCTTGTTTTGAAATAGGCCGAGATATTATCAAAATATTCCAAATTTTTAGAATATGCTCTTTCATATTTCATGAAAAAGGCATATGAATTAGGAATATGCATTAGGATTTTTAAAACTAAACCATATGAATAAATATGCCTTTTTGACATGAAGAGAAGAATTTACTATTTTTACAAAAAACTCAATAGTTTTCTCCGGATTCAGAGAAGAAAATAAATTTTTGAATTCTAAAACGGAATGAGCTAATAAGATGTGGATATTCGAAAAAATTCCAAAAAATTCAATCTGACCAAAATTAGGCTGTTTTTCGAATTTCTTTACTGTTAAGAGATATCAAGTTGATTCTATCCAAGTTTTATTCAGCTCAAATAGATGAAGAGATTGATACTTTATCTATTGATATATAGAAGCATTAGAAATAGAATGAAGCTATTTCAGGACTCAGGCACCATTCAACAAGAGCTCAATCACTTTGACCTATCACTCACTCGCACAAATTGGTTTTCCCCTTAACCACTGTAAAACCAAAATTCTCTGTCTTACACCCAACATAGAACTGGAGCAAAATCTTGTTTCTTTAGTGGAATCTCAGATTCACTCCCATGCATTGCGCCACCATACTTAAGACCTTTGAAATCAAATTCTACTTCCTTCGGAAATTTCTTCATGTGCCAGATCATAGAATACTTTTATTCAAACAATTTATTTATTTTATTTACGAAGGTAAATTATCCAAAATCTAGAAGTTTAACTTTTTCTCGGAAACAGTAAGATCTTCGCTATATCTAAGGCCAAATTCGAATTCTTCGTTCAATGTTGATCCCAAATATCACCACTTAATTGCTTCGAATCATCAAAATCGATAAAAGTCCGAAAGTTGAAGAGTGGAAATAAATATGTGAGGCACTTTTTAGAAGCATAAAAATTCTCCTTCTCCTTAAAGATTTTGAAAAATGAATATTCTAGATTATTCTCACCATTTTTTTAAATTTTAACACTTGAGTTCATCAATATTTTGAAGCTGTTCTTCGTATGATTTAGCGTAAGTTGAGTATTTTGTAAGAATAGTAAATTCTCATCTTCATGTCAACTAGCTTTAGTAGAAACTTTTTAAAAGATCTACAAGAAAGAGTAGGATATGATTTTCAAAAATTATCTGATATAATAGACAAAAAGTATTTTTCCTGTAACTAAATTCATATTGTATTGTAGATATTAAAGATATCTGTAATTGTACTTGAGATTAAATTTCAAATTAAAAATGATATTGAGAAAATGTAAATATGTATCGAAATTTTGATTTACAGCCAAATTCAAGAAAATATTTAAAATTCGATAATTTTGATACTGTAATTTCATTACAAGCCAATTACATGATGTTTTACAACTGATTTTAAATTTTTGTCAATGAAATTTTCTTGAAATTAAGCTTTGAATATATATTCTACATAATAGAAATTTGCAGAATATTCATGTGATAAATTATTTTTAAAAAAGTTCAATTTTAATTCTTAGTTTAGTCTATCTTGGCTATGAATAGATTAGCATTTTTTGAAAATTTAAACCTTCAAAGAGTATGCAATAAATTTAAAGTGGGCAGTACACCTATTTAAAATAGGTCAACAGACATGTTAGAACGAATGCTTATCATGTAAAGGGTTTGGCTGATCGTAGGATTGACGAGAGAATATTTCTCTTTTGATTTGGTTCAATCCAAGCATTGCATGTTCAATTTTTTAATTCGAAGAACAGAATATATTATGGATTTCCTCTAAGAGAGACACAAAATAGACGTTCTGACAACAGCTTGTAATTATATATAGTCATCAAATTTAAATTTTTATATTCCTGAAATAGTAATTCTCCTCTATCTGAGAAAACTTTCTACTCAGCCGATTTTGACATATCTGGAGTGGTTCGGGATGTAACCCTCATTCGATTTTATTGTGTTGAATCAAATCACTGTTGATAGATGCATAGAAAATTTATCAAAGCTCTTTACTGTTAAGAGATATCAAGTTGATTCTATCCAAGTTTTATTCAGCTCAAATAGATGAAGAGATTGATACTTTATCTATTGATATATAGAAGCATTAGAAATAGAATGAAGCTATTTCAGGACTCAGGCACCATTCAACAAGAGCTCAATCACTTTGACCTATCACTCACTCGCACAAATTGGTTTTTCCCTTAACCACTGTAAAACCAAAATTCTCTGTCTTACACCCAACATAGAACTGGAGCAAAATCTTGTTTCTTTAGTGGAATCTCAGATTCACTCCCATGCATTGCGCCACCATACTTAAGACCTTTGAAATCAAATTCTACTTCCTTCGGAAATTTCTTCATGTGCCAGATCATAGAATACTTTTATTCAAACAATTTATCTTCCTCATCAGTGGGCACAATTTAAAAAACTAAAACCCTCCAATATCAGTTCGTCCGATCTCAAAGTCAGTCGCTAATGAAATCCATGTCTCTATGGATTTGGTCCACGAAACGGAGAACGGCATCAAAGGAATGATGAACAATCTAGAACGCATGCACGCCTCTGTAGATTCCCTCCCAGAATACCTCAAAGAGTCCTTCATGCAATACGTTAATCTAGTAAGCAACAAACATGTCCAACTCACTCAACAAAAGTATCGCCACCAGACCCGAAGACATCTCATTTCCAGACAATCCGGAAAAATTTGTACATAACCTCAGCCATATCACCTTATCAATAGATGCCCTAGAAGTCCTTAGTTTAGGCCCAAAATTCTGTGTGCCAAACAGACGCAACCTGAATCTCGAAACAGATCTAGGATTCGAACTGTTCCACAAACAACTGGAAAATCTACCTGCTTCGTCAAAGGAGCTCCGCGAGCGTTTTGATACAGTTCTCAACGATGCAAGAGTTCAATACAAGCAACGAAAAATAGACTTCTCTTACATGACTTCAGACCACTACCAGGCTTTATCAGCACTCCGGAAAAACCCAGATGTATTGATATGCGAACTGGATAAAGGTACTGGAATAGCAATTATCAATGCAGAAGAATACCATCGTAAAGGTAGAGATCTCATTTGCAATCTCAAAATGTTTAGACAAACAAACAGCAACGAAGTTAACAAGAGGGCCAGGAATTTCTTTGTATCAGTCAACAAGAAGATCGATTCCCTTTCGGAGAAGCTAATCATTTCCCCAATGACAGCCCGCAACACCCGCCCAAAAGGACCCGGAACCTGTCTACTCTACCTCCTCCCCGAAGTTCACAAAGGCAGTGAGGACCTGAAATTCAGACCGATCCTCGACATGAAACCCAGTCCACAGCACGGATTAGTTCAATGGCTTGCAGATGTTCTCAAACCTTTGAGAAATTTTCTTCGTACCCATTCTGTAATTAATGCGTATGATTTCATATCTTGACTACGAAACAAGAACCCGTTCGAAGGATAGATGGTCTCGTTTGATGTAACATCCCTCTTCACCAACGTTCCGCTTAGAGAAACTGTCCAATTTATACATGAAAAGCTAACGGAGAACCCAAACCTAATAGAAATCGACCCAGATGCAACGAATAGAATATTCCCACATGATCTATGCTCTTTGATTCAGATAACCGTCCAAAATATTGACTTCAAATTTGATGGCTCCCACTTTCGACAAATAAATGGAGTGGCAATGGAGACGCCTCTCGGCCCAATCCTCGCAGACATCTTCCTTGCTAGTCTGGAAACCACAAAAATGGCCAATATTATCAACAATTATTATCTGTACGTTCGATATGTCGACGACACCTTGCTCATGCTGGAAGAAGACCAAGATTCCGACGCTATCCTAGCCGAACTAAACTCAATGCACCCCAGGTTGAAGTTTACCATGGAAGTAGAAAAAGAGAACAGCCTCAGTTTCCTTGACGCCAAAATCCAAAAATGTACATCCACGCAAACCTTCAGCTCGAGTCTACATCGAAAACCAGGAATTCCTGTACAGTACATGCCCTTCACGAGCTTCAACCCTACAGCCACAAAAAAACTCTAGTGAGATCCGAGTTCCTAAGGATCAAAATAATCGTATCAACCCACCTCCAAGACGACGAAAGAAAACGTACAACCGAACTATTCCTGTCCAGTGGATTACAAAAAGAATTCATCCGAAAACATGGAAGGATTAAGGATAAAGACAGCTTGAGCTAAAGAAACTGTGAATAATGTCTTCAAATAGCCTGAAATGTAGTTGGTAAAATCACACATTTTAATGTTACTACTTTGAAAGCAGAATGATCTTTTTCCAAAATATTTTATAACCAAAGATAATTTCAAAGACTTATAACTGATGTCTCAAATAATTTTATCGAACTAATTTTTTAAAAACTTTAAATAGAAAGCTTTAGATAATTCATTATATTAATTAACAAAAGAGCCTATAAATATTTCGCCTATTGCGAAAAAAAACTGAATTGGGCGAGCAGCACTCAATCACTAAATATTGACCACTTAGTCTATTAATATTTTTGTTCAAGAAATTTAACAGTATTATCCACAGGTTTTTTCTTCTTCTTAGACTTATACTTGTACCAAAATAAATATTTTTAAAAATAGGATAAGTTGAGACCTCAAGCTAATTCTTGTTATTTTGGTACCAGCCTTATTGATTATCATTAACCAATCGAAATTAGTTTTCTAATTCATACCTAGTTGTATGTAACTATGGCTATTGATAGAGTATGAGGCCTGAAAAAAGAAACCTAAAATTTAATTTCTAACAATAGATTCATTAATAGTCTCATATAATAGATTCTATTATCTTAAGATATCCATTAACCCCCTCTTCGAATAAAGTATGAACAGGTATTAAGGATGAGGAGGAGACCCCCAACCTAAATCATTCACGAAATATACTAATTTTAGTACAACCTGTGAAGAAAAATTCTATTCACGAGATTTACTAGGACGTATGACATTCACGAAATATACTAGGAAATTCTTATAATTCCTGATTCACGACTTGGACGGTAACATATATATATCTTCTAAGTCGGTGTATGTTCTGAAGAGAGCCGACGAAAATAAAAGCTTTTATTCACCTAAATATCTTCGTCGTTCCAATCACTAGCATGACCATTAGTCAGCACCCTCAGTATATCTTCGAGGAAATCAGGCAATTAATGTCTCAAAATCTTTTCTATTTTTTTACATCTTCTTATTTAACATTGTACGCGAGTAGAAAAAAATTTTGAAATGGAATAAAAATTATATTTAACCTTTCATGTCTCAAATTATTTTTTTTCATCACACAAATGAGAAAATTCGCAACCTTACTAAGATAATTACGCTGATTCAGAATCTGAATTCCTTTTAGAAAGCTGACTTATCCTTTCAAAGATAATAGAAGTTAAAATTGACATTTTTTGCCTCTAAAACTAGTTATCTTCTAAACTGTAAGAGATATCGAACAGGCAATTGCATAATTGAAATATACGCCTATTGTTTGACGATAGAAAGCTATTTTATATTTTCCTAAGGCCTCAGCAAATAGGCTCTCAAAAAAATCGTTCTAAATATTTTTTAAAATGTTTGACTACATTTTCAAAAAATCACCATTCTTTAAGAAACCCTGGTTAACATCAGTGAAAAGCTATCTTTATGAATTATGCATGATTTTGTAGCTTAATAAATTTTCTTTCTAATGAGGGGTGAGAAAAGTATTTTAAGTATCTTCCAGTTCAAATTATCGCTCGAGAAAGTGGTAAAACAATGGGACTTTAAGGTTAAAACTGAGAATATCAATTTCTTGCGATTCCATGCAAAACCTTTCAATATTTTTGCAGTATCTGAGGCTTGTTGATAGTTATAATTGGCAGTGATTATATTAAATTTAGTGATAATATCTAAAAAGGACAAACAATCCCAGTACGAGATATATCCCTAAATAAATACTATTACAGTTAACAATATCTTTAAGCTTGAAAAGAGTAAGTTGTATTAAAATTTAAGTCTATCATCAATATTGGAAATTTTTGATAAGTTCAAAAATTGTAAATCATAAAATTATCAAAAGGTTAAAAGATAACTTACGACTTGGAAAAATTCCGAAGTTCGAGGAAGATAAAAGGCAAATGTTCCATTTGACAATTGATTTAAAAGATTTGCCAATCTTTTAAGCTTATTAAAATCTCCAAACATTGAATTGAGATTGTATACTTTGCTATTGGAATAACTGGGACCACCCCAAGGGGGTGAACAGAAGACAGCATCGAAGCAGGGCTCATTATTCATGTTCTTTCTATTTTCAGCCAAAGTTTTTTCAGCCCAGTCGAAAACATCATCTAGAACGTATTCAATATAATCAGAGACACCGTAAACTTCAGCATTATTTTTCGAGAATTCAATCATTTCTTGATTGTTATCAATAGCTAAAACATTGAAGCCCTTCAAGGCAAATTGTATTGAATTGCCACCTAATCCGGAGCAGGCATCCAAAATTTTAAAGGACTTCTTCCAAGGATACAACTGTTTGAGAGTTTTTCTTATTTTCATAGCTTGATAGACAGCGATAAGTTCTGGCGTGACACTAAACAATCCTTCAATGTTATATTTGACACCATGATTATGTAATGAGAAAAGAGACCCAATATTTCTAAGATATTTTTGATCTTTGTTGAGATTGGATTTTTCGTAAATCTTCATTCCGACAATTAAATCTTCTAAATAGTATTTTTCCCGTTGCATCCTTGAGTCAAGAGAAATTCTGAGAGGGGTACAAGTCTTTAACAGATTTAAATTTGTATTAAAGTTAGCTGTGGAATAGCTGATACCAGTTAACTTGAGTATATAGATGAAATCAAGCAGATTGCTTGGCTTGTTGTCATCGAAGAAATGGACATTGAAATGTTTTGGTTCATCGTCTAGAGTATAACTTTCGGATAGAAGAAAATTGTTCTCTTCACTATTTGCAATAATATTATCGAAAAAGTTCATCCTAGTTGGGAACTGTGAAAAATCTTCTCTTGTAGCATATAAAGTTTTAGCAATTGAATTATTTCTGGATAATAAATATTTATGCTTACAAGATTGTGTTTCGAGTAATTCGAATTGAATAAATGTATTTTATACATGATTTATTATCCCGTGAAATATCCAATTCAAAAAGGACCTTCTTTTGATTATTACAATACAGAGACATATTATTTAATAACCCCCTAATTCATCCTCCTAGAGAATTAAAACACAAAGTAGGTATTTGAAGGCAAGGCTTTATTAAAATTTCCAAGGTTATAAACGGAGGCATTTCAAATATGATCCGAAAAAAGGAAAATCTAATAAATCGTCTAGAATGCCAAACTGAATGGGAATCAACTCTTCAACGTCCTGGACTTTTGGTAGTTGATGTTTATCAAGACTGGTCTGGGCCTTGTGTAGCTGTTTATAGTTTTCTATCTCGCGTGCGTGAGGAAATTGAGGATGAGAATCTTCAATTTGCTGCAGCAAACTGTAATAAAATTGAATCCCTGAACAGATATAAAAACTTTTGCCAGCCCACATTTTTGATTTTTGGAGTAACTGAGTTTTTGAATTTAAACTTTTCCAGAGTAGCTTTTTAGTGGCAACTGTTCGTGGGGCTGATACTCCCAAACTTGTTCAAGTCATCAAAAAGGAATATCATCGTGAGCTCAAGGTTCTCAATGGAGAGTTGGAAAGAAAAATAGTAACTATTTATCATCACTTTTGTCTAGATCAAAGATCCATTTATTGAAAATATTGAAAATCAGATGGAGCGCGAGGAAATGGAAAAAATGAACTTGGAAGAAGTTGAAGTGGAACAGCAGGCAACTGTTATTTTGATTAAACCAGATGCTCGAGATAAAACAGAAGAAATCATTGAAGATGTTCGTTTGTGAAATAATTCATTAATTTTATTTAGCTCAAAGATTTTGGCATTGAAATTATTGAGAGAGAAGAACGTAAACTGACTTCTGAAGAGATTTCCATATTCTATGAACATTTATTGGATGAAATTTTTTATGTTAATCTCGTTAACTTTATGACATCAGATATTTCAACCCTTTTAATATGTGCTAAGGGACATGATAAAATATTTGAAGAAATTGCTTCACTGATTGGCTCAAAATCTGTGGAAGATTTGAAGAATTCTCAATCAAATGCTCTTCGCGCCAAATATGGAACGTCAACAATGAAGAATGCTTTGCATGCAGCGAAAACAAAACTAGATGCTGATATGTGAGTACACTTTTTGAGCTACAGAAGTTCAAGTCTACAATCTAAAACCATAATTTTACCAAAATTCTAAATAATAAAATTAATTGATCTGGAATTTGGCTCCTAAGGGGAACCATAGTGGGAATAAAAATTTAGAAACTATTCCTTTGTCTAAGATTGTATCTTGATTGAGAAATAGGACTGTGTTCACTAAAAAGACATGCTTCGGCAGCTATTCTACGAAGTTATTATAATGGACGCATATTAGCCATTTCTAAGAGTTTCCAATAAGACAGGAGTGAAGATATAGATAATGAAAATTTTCCAGCTTTTTACATGTTGTCTGAGGAATAGGACTTACAAGTCCTGAAATGTAGTTCAGGTCCGAGTCTATTTAATTATCCATCAGGTTGAATACATATTCGGAATTATAAAAAATTAAAAAATTTTTTTAATACATTTTTCCTGTCTACTTTCAAGCGACTCCAAAAGTAATTTCAAGTAATTACTGGGGCCTCAAAAAAGTAATCTATTCTTACCCTATAGACAAAGGACAGGCTGAGTTTTAATAATCTGAAGAAAAAACTGCTATTCTTATCCAAATTTAAAGTTCTATTTCTGTACTAAATTGTTACCCGGTACTTTTTGTAATACAGTTGTCCCTCAGGTTTGGCATATGGAAAAGGACACCCTAATGTACATTTTTCTTCTGTACTTTGTAGTAGATTTTTTAGGTTTTTTGAAATTTTTTTCCCGAAAAATACCGAAAATTTGAGACAATCATACTATTTTGTATTTTTAAATGTAGCATTCCTCAACTAGTAAACGACCAATCACAAGTTGAATTGATAACTAGATTCCTGATATATAGCTTTCATCGTGTAGTATCTAGATCGAAGTTTTGAACTTTGGTGAAAAATATTCTAAAAGGATTTATTTTGTAAATTATTCGTTTTCTATCAAGCAAAAATTTTTAACAAAAATCAGAAATTTTCATAAAACAAGATTTGAATGACACAAAATTATGTAACTTTTTACTCAAAATCCCTTTAAAGTACCCTTTTCTGCTTATTTTTCAGTTTATGAGATACTGATTTTTTATTTTATTTGGTACTATTTTTGAGGCCCTAGTAATTACTCATATAAAGAAGTCTGGCTCAGAAGAATTGCGTAGTTTACTACAAAACATACCTCAACAGAATCATTTCGTTCATAACCTTTGTTATTCAAGGGTTTTAGCAGTTCTTCTTGCATACCCTTGGAAACAGAAAATAGCTCAGATAATAATGGAAAATCAAGATCATACACATCAGCGAAATACAAAATTTTATTTCGCCCAAACAATGCTCCATTCCTTGATCAAATATTCATGTTTTAACTGAGAAAATTCGATTTTTGAAAGTTATAAGACGAAAATTTTCCTTCTTCTGATAAACTAAGACTGTAAAAGTATTAGACGGAAATAAGTAAGAAGCATATTTTGATAATCAGGTACAAGAGATAATAAATATGAGCAAATGTCAGCAATTTTCTTATCACTGAAATCAGTGAGCACAGTTTGTATTGGCCATTAGGTTGAGCAGCATAACTGGACTCCAAGGGATGCGACAGTCTAAGCCAGAGAATTCCAGATAATGAGTCTTAATTCTAACAAAAGCCATATTTTGAAATGTTGGAAAAACTATTTTATCCAAAAGTTTTGAATTTATCATTTATCATGGATTAAAATTCATTGAAAAATCTTATCATTCTTAATCAGGATTTTGTATATCAGAAGTTCTGATTCAGAACAAACTAGAAAAGTTGATAAATTTGACTTTGTCTAATATACATAATTTTTATATCATATATACAGTAAAGTTTATCGTATGAATAACTATATAATATAACTATAATAACTATATATAATTTTTTGGATTAATTCCAAAAATCACCCCAAAGGGAATGTTTCCAAAAATAACCCCAAAAATTTTCAAAAGAAAATTCTTAAAAATATTTTTATTTGATAGAGAATTGAATTTCTTCTTTCCGAATTATGTCCCAAAGAAAATGAAAATCACACGTCAGTTGAAATCAGCTCGAATGAGTCGCTATCCATCTCAGATGGATATTGGTGAAAAGAAATTTGAGCATAACATAACAGATAGCATCCTTGTTATAAGACCAACAATATGTTTACGCTACAAGGATAGCATTCTAAAGAATCTAACTGAGAAGAACTTTTCAATTGTTTCCATGCGAGAGTGTAAAATGAAGTTGGATAAACTTCAAGTGTATTATCAGTGTTATAAGAATGAAGACTTTTATCCCTATTTAATCGAAGAGATGACATCAGGTCCAATACTGGCAATATTAGTTCGTAAACGTGATGCAATTGAGTCACTGTGCGAGTTGGTCGGCCCCAAAGATCCCATGGTTGCTAAACAAAATTCAAAATGCCTCAGAGGAACATATTCAATTAAAGTAGGCCCTTTTATTCATAGTAAAGTATGACGTCTGAGATAGGCACAAAAAAACTCTATAGTTTCTCGATTTTAGAGATCTGTAAACTCTCCTAATTTTCGGATAAAAATGAAAACATTTTTGTTATTTAAAAAAGGGTGATATATTCACACGAAGTCTATCACACCTATTAAATTAGTGTCACTCCTTTTTAATTTCAGGGTAAAGGGTTATCAGTCCTAACTTATAAGTTATAACTATGAATAGATTCTCCTATTATAATAAACAGCTTTGAAATTAAAAATGAAAAAATGCTTTTTAACAAAATTCATAGAAAATGGTTTTAAAACGAGTTCGTCTCGATCGAAATAAATAGAAAAAATAAATTATTAGCTATTGAATAAAAATAAGGTCTTAAGTTAAGACTCTTAACTTTGAATATATTCATTCCTCAATGTAATACATGCCAGCCAAGGTTTCACAAAAGGGTATAGTGGTCGAATTAATATGTGAGGCACTTCTTATATTTATGATTCACGACTTATTTTGTATAATATATTTTTCAAATTAAAACCATTCGATTCATAGAAAAACTCTCTATCGAATTATACCAAGATCAGATTGTTACCTATCGTAACTTTTCTAGTAAAGGTAAATATACTAATGAATAGTGCAGAACCTATACTTACAAGAAATATTTAGTTCTAGGTGCCCACAGGAACGTCTTATTTGGTAATGGATTCCTGTGGGATATACGACCTAAGCACGTAGAACGAAATATTTCTAGTTAAACTTTGTAAGTATAGGTGCTGCACTATTCATTAGTTAGCAAAACCCTAGGGGTACGAAACAGCATATAGAAGTAATCCGAGTTGCATGTGATGTTGGACGACTGGATTGAGCATTGGTCTACAATGCGAGAGGTCCGAGGTTCAAATCCCAGGATATGGCATACAGATGAGTCCAGAAAAAGGACGAAACGCGCGTATATGTCTACCATATATGTATACTTAAATTATTTCTAAATGCTTTGTAAGTTTCTTTCGTACCAGTCTCAGTGGGATCCGTTAGTAAGCTGTAACATTCAACGACATTAACATCCATTACCAAATAAGACGTTCCTGTGGGATATACGACCTAAGCACCTAGAAACAAATATATCTAGGTAAATATACAATTTTTCATCGAAATTGCAAACGAATAAATATGTGAGGCACTTTTTAGAAGCATAAATATTCTCCTTATCCTCAAAGATTTCGAAAATTGTTTTAAAAATTGAATATCCTAGATCATTTTCATAAAATTCTTACCAATTATTTTAATTTTCACACTTGAGTTCATCAATATTTTGAAGCTGTTTCGCGATGATTTAACGTGCTGAGATACAAAATTTTCCTATTACAATTGGTTTTCTTGTCTAATGAGGATCCTAAAATCTTACACATAGAAATCAACTCAAATTTCAAAAAAGCAATGCCAACTCAAAGTATAAAATGTCTCCAAAATTTTCCTAATATATTCTTTTCTTTTTTAAAAAAATCGATAAAAATTTTTCAGAAATTGATAAAAAATTGAGATTTGCCGAACTTCATCAAGAATATTTTTGTTTGGTTCTAAACTCATAAGGAAGGTTAGAGAAAACTAGCGTATACTTGAGTGATAAACCTTATATTTCGCTGGGTCTTTAGTGGTATCTTGGTGACGAGGGATAAGTGTTTTATAAGTCCGGGTTTCTTCAGACTCCACGCTGGTAACATTTAAAAACCATTTCAATGAAATTTTTCATCATTGATATGAGAATTTGATATCCTTTATTGAGAACTAAAATATAATCACGAAGCTAGGAAATATTTCGCATTGTAGTATTCAAATTTTACCGGGTAAGAGTCTGATAGACCTGGGTAAATATAACGTTTATCACTCAAATATACGTTAGTTCTCTCTAGCTTGCCTTATAAGTTTAGAAATATCAAATCCTTAAGGACCAAGATAAAGAGTCACTCAATTTTTGTATTGAACAAACAAAGTAAATAGGAATTCTATCTGACAAGCCTGATTCCTTAATCTAGAATGATTTCTTTTTCTAATAACTAGATGAAATCAAGGGAAGATGAAAAAGTATTTATCGAGTTAAACTGCGTTCATTGTCCAAAGAATGAGATTGAATTTAAAGTTGACTTGAAAAGGTTCTTTCATAATCAAATTGCATTCGCTCTCATCAAACCGGATGGATATTCTCACAAGGACGAAATTATTGAATATCTCGAGGAAAATAATTTGGAAGTAATCATTAAGAAGGAATCACAGTTGACACCATATCGAGCAAGATTCCTTTACCAGGCAAAGGCTAAGGAGCCTTACTTTAATAGGATAGTTAATCATATCACAAGGTGAGTTCTGTGCTTTATTTAATCTTTTTTCGTTTTAGAGAAAATCAAATTTCTCATGCGAAATTTTTTTGATAAATTTAGCAAATTCGTTTTCAACGTCTCGAGAAACAGCCTAAAAATCTTTTGCGAATTAATTAAAAGCACAAAACTTACGTTCAAAATTTATCTTAATTTTAGATGGTAAAAATTGAGTATTCAAATCTTTTCAAATCCTTTATTAAAGGTGTTTTTTCGAAATATCGAAAATTAGGCTTTTGCACAATATCTCAGCTTATAGACAGCCGAATATTTTTTAATACCAGAATCAGGATTAGAATAACATTTTAGATCAAACCCGTGCTATTTATTATAATTATTACAAGCTGTTGACTTAGTACAACTTATGATCCTTCAATACTAACTGGAGAGTTTCAAAATTCACCGTAACATAAACTTTTACCAAAAACATGAATTAGCCAAAAAACAAAGGGGTTGTAAACACCGAAATTGAAAATTTCTCAGAGCTTCATCGGCATTATACTTTAAAAATAAAATAATTAAATTAAAAATTTTTTTGTATTCCTAGTGGTCCTGTATTTTTACTTGGGATATCTGGCAGAGATTCCATCAAACGACTCAGAAACCTCCAAGGTGATCCAGATCCAAATAAGGCATGCTTGAAGGATGATCGATCGTAACTTACATTCTAATGTTAATCTCTAGTATTCGTGCCATTTATGGCCAAGATATCATTAAGAATGCTTTCCATTCATGCTCAACCGAATTAGATGCAATCGAATGCTTTGAATTATTTTTAGGCAACGAAATAAAGGACATTTGTGAGCTTAAAATATGAAATGAGTCCTTGAAAATTTATATTGAAATCAATAACAGTTTCACATGGAAAAATTCTACTCATCAATATTTTCCAGTTTTGTAGAGAATTTTGTTTGCTGATTTATAAATATCTTGAAAAATTCTATAATAGAGGTTTCGTAGTAATTCATCAATCAAATCAGTTTACCTTAGAATTTTTTCTGATTCCTAGGTGTTTTATAAAAATGAAAAAAACGGATAGTCAGCCCTTAAAAAAGGGACTGACCAACCACTATTATAATAAGTTTGAACCAATGATTGCTTATTATTTATCTTTGCAAACTTTTACTTATATGGTATGTATCACACTGATTACTCATCAGAGCCTCAAAATTGTAGCTTAAAAATCGCAAAATAGTATATATACAAACGATAAAATAAATGACTATATGATCTACTTAAAAGTAATGAGTAGGGCAACCAGAAAAAGGCAGTTTATTGAATGAAAAAAAGACATTTTTTCAGGCAAAATTTTGGAAAAAAGGCAAATAATAATTTTCGCTTAAACTGAATACATTTTAGCGGTGAACTATTGCAATTTGCATGGTATGGATACGAACTGGTTCAATTTTTCAAAACGAATTTTTATCACAACCGTTTTCAACCCACCAAGAACCTTTAACAAATGATTTTTAATTATCATTGGTTAAGAATGATCATCCAATGAATTAAGTATGAATATCTAGAATCTCTGCAATCTGATAGATTATATTTTTAAATTATTCGTTTGGACCATTTTGCTTATGATTTTCTCTAGCTTTGGAGAGTACAGGGAAGATTCAACTGAATTTCCGAACTTAGATTTAATTTTAGCTTGGATTTCTGTTAAAATTAAGTTTTGAAAGTCCTCGTTGTGAACTTTAGTTATTAGAAGCATCAAATGTAGAATATCATGATGATTTTACAGTTAACAGCCTTCGATTTTTTCATTGAAGTCGTATCCTGAGTGCAAATTTAAGCGTATAATGTCATATTTTTATTAATTTTTGATTGTATCTGAGATTGGTCAGGGGATTCTTATTTATTTCAATGCAAAAATAGCATTTTAGGAAGTAAATTCTAAAAGGCTAAAAAAGGTTTTTTTGGATGAAAAAATGCAAAAAAGGCATACCCAACTCGTGAACCAAGCTATCAGGAGAATTTTAATAACATTTTCAGGCTTAATACACCTGTATTAATCTATGGACAAAAATGGCAAAAAAAGGCATTTGGTTGCCCTAGTAATGAGATTTTAAAATTAATAATAAGTCATTTCATTGGAATTTTTTATTAATTCTTTATCATGTTAAATCTATTGGTTTTGAAATTTCCTCAAGGTGATACATGTGATTGGATGTTTCAGTGAATTCATGAAGGTATTGTTTTCTGAACTTTTCAGCTTTTTGAAACGCGGTAAGGTAATCGAAAAATGATTCACCACGTTCAATTTTTGATTGGATCGATAAATTTAGCATAATCTGATTGATCGAAATTTCAAGGACCAATCAGAATTAGGGATTATAACTAAACACGGTAACACAGTTGAAATAGTATAATACTAAATAGAAGTTTAAAAATAGTTAGTTTTAGTAGTTTATAACTTCGGAACTAAGGGTAATACGCAACTTTTGAATCTTTTATTATCATTTTCAGAGCTTAATAACTTTCTGTGCAATTTAGTAAAATTAGTCGTTTTTGAGGCTCTGCTGATGTGTATGCCCGAAATAACGGCCTTATTTGTGAAATAATTGGCATCATCTTCTTTCCTTATTCGAAAACTCTATTGCAGCATTTCTTAAGATTACATATTTGAAATCAGCATAAAATATATTATTGAGGACAAAAATAAAATTTTCCGATTTGTATAATTGTTTAATTCATTTTCTAGCTTTAAATTTGGATTCCAACTTTGTGAAATGTGAGTTTTCTGTTTACTAGATATGAAATCAAGTTTCTGTGTGGCAATTCTACTCTAGCCTCTAAAGTCTTGTGGTAAATGAGCATTTTAAATCGCTCGTATTGAATTATTCAAGTTTCCACCAAAGATTTTCAACTTTCTGATTAAATTACATATTTTTTATACAATGTATTATGCGGAAATATATTACATACATTTTAGATAAGCCTGAAGCTGAAATGAGCGACGAAGAGGATTTGGTTGATACATTGGAACCAGAACCTGAGATCACCTTTGAGAATCAAATTGGATCAACAGATTATACTTCACGATTCAATGCTGATGATACACTAAACGAATAACTCTATAGTTTTATTAGAATGGAAAAGTAAAAAGATATTATTGTTCAAATAAAATTTTTTATGTCATCTCAAGCAAGTATCTTTCCTTCTTAATGATGATTATCAAGTTTTAAAATTTTTTCATTTTCAAATTTTTCTATCTCAAAAAGAATATCTTGGTTAAAACACAAAGTTAGTGGATTCTTTCTTTGGATAAATGAATTTATTAAATGTTTATTACACCAATGTTACTGTGTAAAGATGAAAATTTATGATATTTACTAAATCCTCAATTATTTCTCAATCTTAGATCATGAGACACACTTTCACGATACGAAGAAATTTGAAAAAAAAACAATTTTTAAGGCTATAATAGCATATTTCAAATCTCAAGATCGAATTTATGAAAATTTTTCTCGTGATAATCAGCTTCGAATTCTGATCACTTTCTCATTTTGAAATCA
The DNA here is from genome assembly GCA_012064415.1 of Gyrodactylus bullatarudis. Lineage (NCBI taxonomy): Eukaryota > Metazoa > Platyhelminthes > Monogenea > Gyrodactylidea > Gyrodactylidae > Gyrodactylus > Gyrodactylus bullatarudis. Next base: position 233,860 of record SSNU01000038.1, read on the forward strand.
GCAAAAATTTTCAATCGATTTTTTGATGAAAAATTGAGAACTTTGTAAAAATCATAAATCCCCATCTTCATATTAACCAGTTTTATTATTCGAAAGATCTTTATAGACTCATTCTGACCAAGTATGTAATTTTATTTTCAGAAACAATACTCACCTATGGTTCTGATGGTAAGGTTTCTATCAATTTGAATTTTAATTAAAACAAAATTCTCTTTATGTTTAAAGATTCCCTGGAATCTGTCTATTTTAAGCCAAGTGAGTTTTCCCGTTATTAATTGAATAAAAACTGTTAGTTGAGTGATTGTTCTCTTAGAACGTTAATAAATTAAGAATGTTTCGTTAAATTATTTTATCTTCTCGAAATGATTGCTAAGTAAATAATATTACAACTTCTATCGAATCTTAAATCCATATTAGAGAAAGACAAATATTTTTTTCTCCGAACACTTACCTATTTGATGCGTTTAATAGATTCTTTATTTTCCGTAATCGTCCTTTTTGAAAATTACATGAAAAATTTTTGATGTTCTGATATGCCATTTCCCATTTTTTTCTCTAATTTCTTCAGGGTCTATTCTTATTAAGTGAAAATCTGATTTAAAAAGATCATAGTGGGTCCAATAATTCAAAATTGATCATTTCTCGTAGTAAAATTCATTGAAAAATTATGGCGCTAATTTGAAAATTTGACATCAATAGGAATTTTTTCTTCTTCTCTTATTTTCTATCAAATGAACGCATGAACTCGAAAAGTTAGAAATTATGTTTTAACCTAGTCCATAAATTTTTAATTTCAGAAATCAATCGTCCTTCAAATATTTTCATCAGAGGTAAGCTTTTCAATTCGTAAACAAGATCCATTGATGTATTAAGAATATTTATAATTTTTGCCCTACAGAAATTGAAAACTATCTTAGACTTCAAAGTAGGTCAAATTGGTATGAATTTAGTCAGGTGTAATATTTTATTTTCTATTAGATATCGATAATAAATTAGGAACGTTAGCAAAGAACACGATCAGCTCTGATACTGAGAGCCAAGAAAAGGTAATGAAAGACTCGCAAATAGATCTTCCAGAGAATAAAGCCAAGGATCTTATGTTCACGGCAAAAAATGTGGAGCCTAAGTCTACACCTAGGCTAACTAGTGATGAAACTGAAGATAATTTGGATTATCCAAAACAGAAGAACGTGGGACGAAGTGGAAAACTTGCGAAACGTCATGATAGTACGGATGGGTCAAGTCAAAATTTCCACGATTATAAGCCATGTGAATCTGGTAATTTGGATGGATTTCCGAGAAGAGATGATCAAGATCCAAAAGCCCCTCGAGACCCATCAGTTGGAAAAATTGATCCTCAATCTGAAGTCGACAAGAATGCTCCACCAAATTTGTCAAGTACACCGAGTAGACCAAAGATTGTCGATAGAAAATCACGGAGCAAAACTTCAAAGGAAAATTCATCAAAATCTGAGCCCCATTGGAAAGGGAAGCCAATAATGGAAAACTCATTGGCTAAAAACTTGAAAGAGTCAGGTCAAAAAGAAAAAATTGAAAAATCTCATGCAATAAACTCAAAGATAGATCCTAGCTTAGAATGGGATTATGAACTTCCCAGCCCTTATGAAAATGAAGGCTATGATGTCAAGAAGAGAGTTCCAAATACTTTAGTTAGCAAGGTGGAAGAAGAAGAGTCTGTTTTAGACAAATCCAAGAATTCTGCTCAACTAAAAACTAATACGATAGGAAAAAATACCCCTAAAGACACAGGCTTGCCTGTTAAAGTAGAAGAGCTATCCAGCCAGAAATCACAGCCAATGAAAAGACGATCTGAATCTAGAGAAATTTTTGAAACAACTGAAAAGAAACTGAAACATGGAATACAGGAAAATTCAGAGCAATTAACAAAAACCAGTCAAAATTTAAAGAAAAAGCCTGAGACAAAAAATGTCGATCACTCTGCATTATCAAGGTCGGAGCCATTTACAAAAACATCAGAGCTAACATCTGGTAAAACAGAAAATACTGACAGATTCAGAAAAAAAATTGTGAAAGAATTAACACATTTTGGCAAGCCATCAGTTCAACGTTCAAGTAGCATATTTAAGAAGTCCTATCAAGATGAAATAAAGAGTCAGCTTGGCCAAAATCTCAAGACTCCACAGACCAGCAAAGATCAACGGCCGCAGGTGAAAAAAATCAAAAAATTTATGCCGAAAGACTCTCCAACAGATAGAAAAGTGAGATCATCAAAGATCATGAAAGAACCGAGGAATTCCGTTGATATAAGCACTGATAACATATCAGGCAGCCTTAATTCACAGGCATCAAACTATTTGAGGAGGCCAATATTTGATAAACTTACACCAGTTAAACGAAAAAAGTCGTTATTTGATAAGAATGATAAAGTTGATATGAATGAAACAGAAGTGCTGAAGAAGAAGCTTCCCAAGTCAGAAGAAAGGAAGACAATTATTGATCGTCTTTTGGGTGTTGGCAGAAAGTTTTATGACGAATCTTCATCAACGAAAAGTAAGTATATAACTTTTTAACTTATTCGAATCTATGAAAAGATGAAATTAAGGTTAAAATCTTCATTATATATTGTTTTCGTCTCGAGTAAACGAGATTAATTATTCCATAAAGTTTCATATTTTATTTATACCTCACTGTCCTGTTAAAATCAACCAATGAATATCGAGTATCCTTTGACCAATAAGAATCAAGTATTTTTCCCACTCACTTTTATCAATGAGTGACATAAGTTATATCAATTTCCAGATCAAGATCAAAATTCATGCATCATTTGAAAGAGAATTTTCTTATCTGCCTTATGCAATAGAAACGAGTAAAAATATCTTAATTATTAACTAAATTTTGTTTTTTTTCGATTCTAGAAGAGACAGGAAAGCGTTCAAACACCAAGGAAAATAGTGAAGGACTCAAGAATCGTGATACAACATTGAAGAAAACAGGACTATCCGAGTTCAAAGGGACTCTTGATGAAGATGCAGAATCTAAAGGGTTCACCATACATGAAATTCAAAGTCAAGATGCTGACCCAAATATATATATAGAAGTTCCTGAGCAGGAAAATGTTAAAGATCTACCGATGAATGAGAATAAAACCCCGGCGAATTCCGGTCTTTCCTCTAAAAAGGAAAGAATTCCACAAGAGGAGATTGTTAAAAAGGATAGCCTCAGCTCATCTGACAAAGAGGAAAAGACTGAAAAGAAGCCTTCGAAATCAATAAAATCACCCAAAGATTCCGATACAACTGATTCTCCAAATATAAATACCACATTCCCCAAGAAGGATTCCTCACAGGGAAATACCAAAGAAATTCATGAATCAAAGACTGATAATAAATCATTGAAATCAGCTGAAGACACCGAGAAAAAGGATAAGAGTGGAAGAAAAACAAGTTCAATAGCCTTGAAAGAGGTTGAATTGGATGTTGAAGGACAGGAAAGTAGCCTTCTAAATAAATCTTTGGCTGATAAGAAAGTGAAAAAGTCAATTATGAAAAAGATTAACGAACCCGAGCCAATACCTTCAACAAGTAGAGATGTCTATGAAGAAATTAGCTCTAAGCCAATTGGAAATTCCAAAGACATCTCGATGGATGTTTTCAGTGGTGATCAAACATTCCCAGGCTATGAAGATAATATCCAGTTGAATACAGCTGATCTAGTGGAAAACGAGAGTCTTGATCCTGATACAGCCTTCCAGACGAAGTCTCTTAAAAATTCTCACTCAAAGACTTCATCTAGATCGAAAACTGATACAACTTCGTTGGAGGATTCCAGTAAGAAAAGGAAGAGTCTTCAACGCAGTGATAACGAATACGATTCCTTATCTGTTGCTCTGAAGGATAATCGTCTAGATGAAGAAACATCACAGGATATTGCTCACAAAAGGGAAGTCATCAAGAATGTGTTTGGCCTATTTGTTAATCCGAACGATTTTGATGATGATGATGATGAAGAGTTTAGGAAAGCCAGCCAATTACCCAGGCCAAGGAGGAGTGTTCAAAATGAGAATGAAAACAAAATTAAAACCGGGGCAAGTCATGATTTGAGAAAGAAGAGGTCAACTGGAAGTCATAGTCAATCCGATTCGAGGAGTGATATCATATCCAAAGGTGACAATCGAAATATATTCTCACCTCGCCATGAAACCATTCAGGAAGAAATTAGTCAGATTGAAGTTGAAGATAAAGAGCCGATAGACCTTTTCAAGAATGATGTCAGCCCTATACCTGATGGAGATTCTGTTCGGGGTTCAATAGATACTGAGACTATTATGATAACATCGGAGAGAGCTAGAAGCTTAATTAACAAAGTATTTGCTGACATTCAACGGGAAAATGATGTCGATGAAGATGAAATACAAGAGAGCATGTCTCGTCCAAGGACTATTGACGAGTATCGCATCTTGTCCAAACGATTAGGAGATAACCGTCTTTGTGAAGTATATAATAAGCTGATAATAGACTATTCTAAAGTCTATGTCGACCGGATAATAGAGGACTTGGAAAGGTTAGAGAAACTCATGAAAGAAAGTGAGAGCAATGATAGATCCCCACAAGGCGATAAACTAAGAGAAAGTACTAGCCTTGGCAAGTTGGGCGAGATAGGTAAGGAGGAGACGATGCAGTTACTCGATTTGGAAACAACACGCTCAAATGGATCTTTATCACGACTATTATCGCCAAAGACTCATACTAGCACATCGTTGGAGAAACTTTACAATGATTTTTATGATTTCAGTCGTACAAAGTCATCTTCGGAAAGTGAAATTAACGTTAGATTCATATCGACGACAATAAAAAATGAAAAGAAGGCCCAATCATCGATACAAATGAATCTCCCGTGTTATACGAAGAAGTACTTGGCCGTCTCCTTGAAAAATGATCGACACAAGACAGTTATAAATTATAAATCAAAGCTAACCGAAGACTCTGTTAATGATTCAAATAGTTGAGAAGAAAAACAGTTTTTTGTTGTTCAAAGAGAAAATTATCTTTGCCTAGGAAATTTGAAAATAAAAGATATCGAAAAAGATTAAAACTTTGTCGTCCACCTACATTCGATTTTCCTTGTTTGCTTGAGTCTACTTTATTCCGCTATTAGTGGACATTAGGCTATGGTGAAATTTTTTCCCACAGTATCCCACAGAAATGATAAAACAACGAAATTAACCATGAAGGTCCTCTTGATGATAAGATTATTTTTGAAGATGAAAATTAAGAAACCCATTAATTGGCGTTATTCGGGATTTTAGAGATTGCGTAGTAAAAATTCATTAAAAATTCTGGAATTTTCACCCTGCTCTAATAGACAAAATCGTGATCTCACGGCTGTGTCATCTCTATGAATAAGAATTTTTTACATCTCATTGAGTAGATCAACCTTGCGAAGTCTGAAATAGCACAAAAAATCCATTAGGATTTTTTAGAAATATGTAAGAAAATATATTTAGAACCAAATGCAAATTTTTCAAAGGATCACCAGTGGTCTCTCTTTGAAAATGATAAAAGTTTAAATTTGAATGAAAAATAATAATTTCCAAAGAAATAGTAAAAGTTGAAGATTATAAGAGTCATGAATGGAAATAAGAATATTATGTAAGCTGAAAAAACACCAAAAACTCTACAGAGAAGTTTAAACTTGATCTTTTGACTATATATAGAAGTTTTGATCGTAAACCTCTAGGATCTAGTTTACTCTCTAAGAAACATTTTGATGCACTTAAAGAATTAAAATCTAATGAAAACATTTTTCTTACTAAACCTGACAAGGGTAAAGGTATAGTGATAATGTTAAAAAATGATTACAATAAAGCAGGATTAAATTTTCTTTCAGATGAAAGTAAATTTGAAAATACTGGGCAAGACAGGCGTTCTTATTATAAGGTAATGGAGTCCATGGAACGATCCATGTACAAAATCTCAAAAGTTTTATAGCTAAGAAACACACTAGGATGTCTAGGTTATATTTACACCCTAAGACGCATAAGATTATTGATAATAATATACCTGAAGTTTTTCCAATTCGGCCGATCTTGGACATGTCGTCATGTCCGCAACATAATTTAGCGAAATGGTTTATTAATACCTTAAAACCTATACATACTTATTATGCTAAATATGTTGTTAAAGATACTTTTGATTTTGTAGGAAAAGTGAAGGATTTAAATATAGAATCTAGAGAAATGATTTCATTAGACATTAGTTCTTTATTTCCTAATGTACCCATAGAAGATATCCTTATGATAATAAAATCTTTCATCGATGAGCATGAAGGTTTTGATATGAGTAGTGACGAAATAACAGATCTTATTAGGATATGTTGTACCAATGTTCGTTTGTCATTTCAAAACAAGGTGTTCATTCAGAAAGATGGAATAGCAACGGGATCTCCTTTAAGTCCTCTTCTAGCAGATATTTTCTTAGGATAGTTAGAACTAAATAAAATGTCTGAAACTATCAATTCTTTTACTGATGTTTACATTAGATATGTCGATGACACTTTTATTATAATGAAACCTAATATAACTGTAGACGATTTCTTTACAAAGATGAACTCATTTCATAGTAATATTAAATTTACTATGAAAAGAGAGTCTAACGATGTTTTAAGTTTCTTAGATGTCAAGTTAACCAGAAGAGAAGATGAATCGGTTCTAAGAAATATCTTTAAGAAAAAGACTGACAACGGCAAATATCTCCATTATGCCAGTTTTAGTCCAGTTTCTCATAAAGTTGGCTTAGTAATTGGTCTAGGGAAGAGAATACGGAGGATTGCTAGTCCGGAAGAAATACCGAAAGACATAGAGACGGCGAAGTCTTGTTTAATGGAAAATGATTATCCAGCCAAATTTGTGGACAAGTTCATCAATCAACCTTTGGTTAGAGATGAGTTTGTCAATACAGAGGAAAGCGAGAAAACAAAAGTATTCATGAAACTTAACTTCAAAGGTGATGGTTTTTGTAATGATGTTGGGAGAAGACTCAATAATCTCATCGATCAACATTATGACAACATACAATTGAAAATTGTATTCAAAACTCAGAGATTGTTCAGTTTAATCCATAAGGATTTACTTGACCCTCAAGAAAAGACTCTATTGATTTACAAGTTTCAGTGTGACTGTGGTGCTTCGTATATAGGGCGTACTATTAGGAAGTTGTCAACAAGATCGCATGATCACCTCAATAAAGATGGTGACCAGGCATCTAAAACAGGAAAACCATGCTGCGTCAGTTTCTAATTTTTCCATCTTATACAAAAACCCAGGGTATGACAGCACAGATGTGTGGGTGAAGGAGAAATTTTTCATCAACATGTATAAACCTAATTTGTGTGTTCAAAAAAATTATTCGTTTAATCTTCAACTACCGCAGCCTATGTGAGCTTTTTCACCTTTTTTTCTTCACTGTTGCTATTTATTGAAGAGTTTTTGGTGTTTTTTCAGCTTACATAATATTCTTATTTCCATTCATGACTCTTATAATCTTCAACTTTTACTATTTCTTTGGAAATTATTATTTTTCATTCAAATTTAACTTTTATCATTTTCAAAGAGAGACCGCTGGTGATCCTTTGAAAAATTTGCATTTGGTTCTAAATATATTTTCTTACATATTTCTAAATTATGTATTTAAGTGGATTTTAGGAAGTTTTTGAACACCAACGTGAATCACTCGAACGTAATTAGGATTTTGTTCAAACTGTTATTCTAATTCTCATTTCTTACGTGTGGATTATTTTTTTGAGTTATATAATATAACTTATACTAAAGCTGATTGATATGAAGTTGGGAAACTATGATTTTTACAAAAATCTCGATATTTTCATCAAGAATTCGACGTTTTTAAAGACTATTTGGAATCCTACTCATGTTGCCCACTTGAAAATCAATGAAATTTCGATAATTCAAAATCTCTCCAAAATGGGGTAACTGTCGGTAATTTGACGGTGCTAGTCAGCTTTTTCTCCAGATTAAACTCTCTTTCCGGAAAGTATTATTCTTTCCTAAAAACTTATCGAGTCATTTCATCATAGAATTCCAAAAGTTATTTTTTCCTGACCTTCTGGACAACTAATTTTTTAATACAGTAATTAATAGCTACTATTTATGATTAAAACAATAAAAATTTTATAAATATTTATTTCTTGATTATATAACAAGGTGTATCTTCAAGTACTAAGTTAATTTATAATCTCATATGATTAGATTTGGTCATAATAGTTCCTTGGTGTCGTGAATTTAAAGGTTTATTCAAAAGTAAGGGTTCTTCTCTAGAATCCGATTCAGTAAATCGATCAATAGGCGTTTGACTATAGTTGGGATCCATGTATGAACTCGATACCTGCTGGTATATGGATGTCAACTGAGCTTCTGCATAATGTTGACAGTTCTCTGTAGAGTTGCCGTATCCTTTATTCAAAAAGAAATCTCCTTTACCAGTTGACGTAAAATTGTTGATAGAAGAATGCTCCTGAAAAAGACAGACTAATCAGAATCTGATTGCTTAAAATTGAAGAACCAATGAAATTGAATGAATCGTTACGACTCATCCACGTGTATAAAAAACATGAAAAATACTTTCACCTGATGAATCATTGCTAGATAAAGATATTTAAATCTCTTCTTAGTCAATAATTGATTATTTTCTTAGTGTTGAGATGCTCTTACAACGTCGACTATTCTCACTCAATAGAAATAAGGAATGGTTAAACCACAATTTTTTGATACAACAGGCTAATCTTCCTACAGACCATTATCAAGGAGCCTTGCCTATTCTTAAGATTCCCAAATTAGATCAAACTCTTGAGAGGTACCTAAGATCTCTCAAAGCCGTGCTCAACAATCAGGAATACGAAAATGCTAAGCAATACGCTGATTATTTTGCCATGAAAGAAGGTAAACAATTACAAGATCTTTTATTGGAGTATGCTCGTGATAAAGAGAATTATATAACTGAATTTTGGACAGATATGTATCTGAAAGATAGAAGACCCCTTGTTTTAACTCACCAGGCATGTCTATTGATGAAGGATTCGAAAAAAGGAGTCCAATATAATTTAGTTAGTTTATATATTCTTCTGAATATATATATATATATATACTTGAAAGTAGTTTGATAGTTAAATTAATTAAATTTCAGCAAGCGGTTCGAGCAACAAATCTAGTTTACAGTACACTACGCTTTCGAAATTCTCTTAAACATAACCTCTTACAGCCAGAAATGGGTGGTGTTAAAGGGTCCAAACCTATGGACATTTCTCAGTATAAACATTTTTTCAACTCAACTCGTCTTCCCCAGGAAGTAACTGACAGGTTGGTTCTGCACACAGAGAAGGCATGTCATATTTTGATACTTCGAAATGGTCATATCTATTACAAGGATGTTATCAAGGAAGATGGAACTAGCCTAATTTCTCCAAACGAACTCTACCAAACGATAAGAGCAATCATTCACAACCCAGATGAGCTACAAACCAATTTCTGTGTTAACATTCTGACAGCGATTGATAGAACAGCTGCTTTCAAATTACGTAAAGAGCTCAATGATTGCGGAAATGAAGAGAACTTTCGAATGATTGATTCAGCTTTATTCGTTTTAGCCTTGGACAGTACCGAAGAGATTACAAGCTCAGATGGATTCAACCGACATGCAGAATGTTGTTTATCTGGACCAATTGAAAAGAGATGGTTCGATAAGAGCTTCACACTGATTGTAAACACACAAGGAAAGGCAGCTATAGCTTTTGAGCATAGCTGGGGTGATGGGATACCAATTTTAAGACTACTTAATGAGACATATTCTGATTCAGAAGAGAGACCATGTATAAAAGAAGACCAAATAGATAGCCAGGGAGCCGAGTGAGTTGGATGGATTTTTAAAATAGACTCGTGAGCATTAAAATATGATTTAATTTCAGGTATCCTGTCGAGAAAATAAATTGGAAGTTGGATCAGTTTAATTCGAGAGAACATTTAGTCAAAGAAATTGACGACTATGCAAGACGAAGAGAAGATGCTAAGCTTTGTCACATCTCTATGAGAGATTCGTTATCAAGAAACTTTTGTTTGGAGAAGAATTTAAACGCTGATTTTATTATGCAATTGGCGTTTCAGGTGATTTTATTTTTACATCAGATTCATCCACATTAGACTTTCAGCATTTGAATAAAAATTATTTTGTAAAGAAATAGCACCATGTTGAAATTGAAGTAACTTGGATGTTTTACTGGTCACAATTCTTCTTCAAATGTTGAAAGTCTGCCTTAAGAAATTAAGTAAAATAAAGATCTAATATGAGTTTTATGATAAAATCGTTTTCTGGATTTCAGAAAAACTTCAAAGACTCTGTTTTTTGCCACAAAAAAGCTTAATCAAACTTTAATCTTAGGTAGCTTATGTGAAATGCATGAAGAAACTTCCATCAACATATGAATCCTGTACAAATGCCTATTTTAAAAAGGGACGCACTGAAACTATACGCTCAGCAACCGTATGGACAAGAAAATTGACAGAAATCTTCATAAATGATCTCGATTTTAGAACAAAAAATGAAGATTTGTTCAAAATTCTTCACAGAGGTTCTGAATGTCACAAGACCCTAATTAAGGAGGCAAGCACAGGTAATGGCTGGGACCGCCATTTATTTGCTCTCAAAGAAATATCAAGAAAGAATCAAGAACATCTACCGACATTCTTCTCAAATAATCCAGCTCTAGATAGAATTAATTCAATTGATTTATCAACAAGTTCTTTGAACTCGCCAAATTGTATCTCGTTGGGCTTTGGGTCGCCAAAATATGATGGATTCGGTCTCGGGTATAAAATTGAATCAGATTCTTGTGATATTCTGATATCATCTTGGAGGAATTCGCTCCTTACAAATAAAAGCAAATATCCCGAAATTCTTGAGGATACTCTTTTAGAGTTTTGGAGGTATCTGAAGGAAAGAACTAAAGGGACCCTATGAAATTCATTCATTAACACTTCATACCCTAAAAAATTTAGGGATTTTATCAAAAGGATAAGCTTTTCAACTTTGGCTTTTATTAATTACAGAAAATTTCAGAGCTTCATAAACCAATTTTGATTTGCAATTTTTTCCTACTATGAATTACTCAAAATATTTTTGAGCCTTAATGTCTCCAAGTAGTACTTACAGAATTATTTTTATTAAAAGGTTGTAAATGATATCTTGTAAATGGGCCACTTGGAGTCATACTTGAAAATTCGACGTTTGCATAAGTTGAGTTGATTTTTCTCTGGCATTTAGTTGATGAAGACACCATGGTCGGCATAATTTGCACATCACTCGATAATGATCCACATGTAATATTTGTATTGCTTATCGTATGAACCATATTAGAATCATTAGCGCTGCCATTTCTCACAAGATGACAGAGACCAGAGTTGACAGCCTGGCAGTCCGAGTTTGTTTGCCGAGATGAATCACAGCTCCTACGTATAAGATTTAAATGATTAAATTTGGATTTTTTATTTTGCATCATTTTTAATTATCCAGTTATTGACATTTATTTTGTTATTTAAGAATTCCAATTTTGAGATAGGTTTCTTTTTAGCGTTACAAAAGGTCTAAGGGTATAAAATGGGGGTATGCCCTTTCTGAAGAGTGAAAACTGAAATTTAAAAAAGAAAAGAATGCGATCGAAAACAGGAAAATTAAAAAAAAATTTCTTCTATACCTACAAATATGATATTAAGCGGATTTTCGGACGTTTTTGAAAAATTACGTGAATCATATCATCGCAAAAATCTGTTTTATTAAACACATGTTCTCAGAGAAGTTAATTAAGAATTTTTAAGATGAAGCAAGAAAATATAAATTTCTGCGTCGAATAATGGGTCCTTTAGGTGGGTTTGAGATAAATAACACGCTAAGATTTGTACACAACATACAAATTTGTTAAATTGTACTTTGGGATTGCATTACATGAAAAGGTATGGTCAACCTACACATTACTAATTAGTAGGGCGACCAGAAAAAGGCATATTTTATGATGAAAAAAGGCAATTTTTAATTCTGAAAAAGGCAAAAAAAGGCAAATTCATAAAATCGAATGTTTCTCACGAGAAGCATCCCAAGAAGATATCTGCTGAAAGCGGACTTAAAGGAGATCTCATTAAAAATCCAAAAAGTAGCTTTAACAACATAGTAAAGCATAAAAGGTATATTCATATAATCGAATATCTCTCACAAGTAGTGATTTTAAAAAATTAATCAATTCTTCAAGCCTTTCAAGTGAATAGAATGAGAATGAGATGTTGAGTTGGATAAGTCATTTCTATTGGCTGTTTACCGAGTCCCCCCTAAAATTAGATTCAGACAATGAAAATTTAACTAAGATCAAGATAAACAAGGGTAAAAAATTTGGACAATCCTTGAAAAAAATGAAAAAACAATCCTTTTAAAAAAAGGCAAAAAAAAGGCAAGCCTCCTCGAAATAGGCAAAATAGGCAAACTTATTTCTCTTATTAATAGGTTTAGAAAAAAAAGGACTGAATTTTTAATATTTTCAAAGTATTTTAGATTCACTCTCAAAAAAGGCAAAAAAGGCATTTTGGTCGCCCTACTCATTACACATATTTCATGAACATAGATTAATCAAATTATTTTATTTTTGAACCGCCATATTATATCCAGAGATGCTATGTATATTAGACTTGAACGAAATTTCCAGGGAAAGCCTAGGATACATGAAAAATAGAGAATTTCGAAATAATTAAAAATATGTTAAATATTTCATTGAAAACTTTCCTAGCTTACAGGATTAGATAAAGTATTAAAATTTTGAAATTTGAAAATTTTGAAGAATTGAAATTTTAGGTTTGTTTAAAATAATTATAATTTTAAATATTTCTTCAAGTCAATAAGTTAATCACAAATCATGGAGTTTAATTTAGTTCAGAGTAATCGCACAACCTTTAAGCCTAATCAAATGGATGAAACTTTACTTCCGCTCAATAAAGACGTTATGAATCATTTTTTGTATCTTCGTTATCAGCATAAGACTACCTCTGATGAAATAGGCAAAAAAGGCAAACTTATTTCTCTTATTAATAGGTTTAGAAAAAAAAGGACTGAATTTTTAATATTTTCAAAGTATTTTAGACTCACTCTCAAAAAAGGCAAAAAAGGCATTTTGGTCGCCTTACTAATTAGTAATTACAGGGTGTAATTGTCAAAAATGTACAAGTCAAGATGACGAATTAATTTCTACATTCAAAATTTTGATTTTATTTTCGCACTAGACGAACGAGTTTAATAGGGTTTAGTGGTACAGATCGAATCAGGAGAAATTTCTTTACAAAATGAGACCAAAAACAGAAAAAAATTGTCCAAAAGATAATTTTTCTAAATAATTGGCCTACTTCAAATATGACTATAATAAGAAAATGAATTCAGTCTTAGTAATGTCCCCTCCATTTTTTGAATTTTCATTAAATTTCTTCCCTTTTGGCATCCAAAATTTTCTTAACTTTACATTTAAATACGCTCCAAACTTTTTCTATAGGATTTATCGGATAAGAATACGGGGCCAGCCTGAGAATTTTTAAATTATCATCTTGAATCCCTTCTTCACATGCTAGATGATAAGTGTGGAAGAAAACAGGCCATCATTTTGACAAAGTTCTTTTAACTGAATAAGATATTCACGAAAAATTTATTTAGTGAAACTGCCTCTTTTTATTTGAAAGTTAACCAATCTCTGGGATGAAATTATTCTAATACAATGTAAATTTTTCCCTTTCGAATTCGTATTCGTTATTTGACACTTCTTTCTCCTCTTGGAAGATTATAATCACGACTACTCTTAACCCATCGAAAAGCTATTGAATAAGGAATAATGCATAATTTTGTCAATTACCATCAATGATGGTCCATCATTTTCATGAAGGTCTAAAATTCTTTTCCTTATAATTTCTTCGTGCTTGGGCATTTCGTAAAGAATAAACAGTACTGGATGCGTACAATAAGAATTACTCAATGAAGAGAGTACCCCCTGATTTTTAACCAATTGAATTTCATTCTATACATGACCTTAAAGATTAACATTGAAACACGTTAAAACCACCCCCTTTTTAACCTTTCAAATCATCACATTGAATGATGAAAAATATCATTTTCGTCTGTAAAAGGTATAGTAAGGGCTGAAATACAATCAAGAGATACAACAATGGAAACCATGAAATATTTTGTATTTTAATAATATTTAAATGTTACCGGGTAGAGTATGAAGAGACCCGGCTAAATATAACGTTAATCACTCAAATATACTAGTTTTCTTTAACCTTCCTTATGAGTTTAGAACCAAAAAGTTTTTCGTTTAGAATTAGGCATGCTGAACCAGATCTTAATAAGACATTTGAAATGAACCCAGTTTAATGATATGTTAGCCTAAATTGAGTAATTAAATACTAATTATTTTTTTCATTTGCTTTTTTCTTTGAAAAAAAAAGAATTAAAAAGCTATAAAACCTCTTAATTATTTTCTTGTGTTAGATTTCTGCATATAGTCCAACAAGATATCGTCATTCAAAGTCAAACATACAATATAATTATAATTATCAGAGAAAAAAGTAATTTTTGGTTGATTCCAAAACTTCATAATTATACTGGTTGAATCTAGGCAGAAAGAAATAACCAAAAAGCAATATGTGCCGATAAAATCTTTAAACTAAGGCATATACAAACATAAAAGTAAGTACACAATGGAATGTATCTGATAAAATCTTTTTAACTGGTTTTTCCTACTATAAATACAGCATGTTGAGACTATGATAGGATTAGAAGTTATTATCCTTTGACCATCAATAAGCTTAGGTTACTTCTTAGCTTTTTGTGCATATTTATATAGCTTTATAACTTCTAAGGTCCTTAGTGGAGCGGATTGAAAAGTGTCAAAGAATTCAAAATGTCCATCTTAAAAAATTCTAGGTTATTCGGTAAAAACTGAAATCCCAACTTGCGGGGCTTTACCTTTCTACACACAAAAACATGAACGAAATTCTGTCTTTTACGTGTTGAGAAATAGAGATTAGTCAATGGAAATATTTTATAGGTGCATGATTTCCTAAAGTTTTTACGCTTTTGGGGTAGATTATTTTACCACAACGTTCTGTAATAGGTACCAAATTGAGAAGATTCAAAAAGTAGTGTTTGTAAATTTTCAACCATGACTTCAAATAGTAATTAAGATGATTTAATTTGTTTTGCTTTTTCTATCTTATTCATGCTTTTCTGTGTAGTACAGATCCGATTCGTAAGACTGTGTTATTAATAATAACTTATTATTAATAATTTATTAATTTTAATAAAAAAATAATAATTTCTACGATAAACGATATTTAAAAAACTATCAGTCTAGCTTAAAGTGGTTAGATAAGGAATTGTTGTTGTGTCAGTGCACAGATTTTTAAATTAGAAAACCCTGAATAACTTAATACAGTACTTACAAACTTAGCCTAAGTCTTATGAAATAAATGGAATTTGAGATTCTAGGAGTTAAAAATGAAATGTTTTCGAAGTTTTCAGGCTTGGCAGAAGAATATTTCTTTACAGAATGTGTGGAAATAATTGAAAATTCTGATTTTAGATCATTTCATTCATCCGTGGTTGACTCCTAGTTTGAGTTTCTGACTAGAAGCTATGCTAGTGCTAAGGACCAACAAAAGATTATTGGTGAATAAATCGTTATTTTCCTTGGTTCTCTTCAGACCAAACACTGACTTTTGAAAATCCAGGGAACATAATAAAGACTGACTAATAGTTATTCATCAGGGTTTATCAATGGGAGTTGGTTGTGCTCAATACACTTTCTTATTACCGGGTGGTAACCACTTTCTCTGTTTCCCGTATTTTTCTGTTGCTTAGATGATATAGAGAAGTTTCTTTTTCGTGATGGACTAAGGGCTTGTAATATGATATATCAGGATTTCGAAAATCAGGCAACTTATGCCCTTCGATGTTTGTTTTAATTCAATGAAATCAAACAAAAACAGAACAGTATTTTCCAATAATTTCAACCCATTTAACATTGTCATCATTTACAAATGGGGATTCTTATTTGCAATTTTATTGCGTTTAATCATCATCCCGGTTCATCACTAAAAACCTTGTGACCTTACAGGCAGTTGAAATATAGAACCATCATCTAATGAATTTATTGTCAAATTTACATGGAATTAAAGCAATATTGTTTACAAAAATGCGGTAGTCAAAACACATGTTATTTTTTAATCAGGAAACATCTTTTTTTGATTTTATTCTTAAATGAAAACAAGTGTAGTCTGTAGAAATGATTTTGATATATTTCACAATGGTTCGATTGGACCCACATTTGAACAAGGAGAGAATTCTTTTCAAATTACATTGTAGAACTTTTCACATAAAATTTATGATTGTGATAATCCCAAGTGTATCAAATCTTTAATGCAACATATTCGTAGCAAGTTGGATTATACTCATACTCTCCTTTACCCAGACTTTTACTTGTAACCAAGATGATTTTTGAATTACTTATTAGATTCTTATTACGTTCTAAAACTCTTGAAGATTCCTATTTTTTCTTTTTCTATAAACATATTATGCCTGGTACCAAAAAAAATCGAAAATTAGCTTGGGGTCTCAACTTATTCTAAGTTTAAAAAGATTCATTTTGGTATACAGAAGTATGAGTCTGAATAGAAGAAAAACCTGGTAATAATACTTTTTTCTTTACTATTTTGTAAGTAGTTAGGTTATTATTGACAGTTGGACTAGATTGTTGAGTGCTTGCGCCATACCTAAAGTTTGATTCTCGGACAAGGCTTATTTTTCGTTTTTTCTTGTTAGTGTTATAATAAATTATATTTTTAATATTTACGGACGATTATCGAGCAGATTGACAATATTGTTCCCAGGTTTTTTTTTCAAATAAAGTATATAAATTTAATATCATTGGATCTAGCTTGAAATTATCTCTCGTATTATGGCCCAAGCTTTTTGAAAATCAAAATTTTCAGTTTTGATGATCCATCCCCTAGTACACATTAGACTTGAACGAAATTTTGCAAAATTACTTAAATCACCCATCGAAAAAAAACTAATCTTCAAGCATTTAAATATAATCCTACCAAATTTAGCTTCAAAATACCTTTCCATGCTTCTGGAATAAGATAAACAAAATTGTGAAAATGTTCAAATTTAAAACGTATTTTGATTGTAATATTCATGGAAAATAAGAGAAATTTCGTTTCGAGCTATTGAAAAAACAATTTTAAAAGGTGAATTGAGGAAAAATCCTGATGTCCTGTTATGCCATCTGGACAAAGGTACAGGGATTGCGGTGGTTTCAAAGAACGATTACATTCAGAAAGGAAAGTTGCTTCTCTCAGATAACTCCAGATTTCGACCGACAGAAGCGGAAGCAGCCCTAAGGAGAATCAAAGGTCTCGAGAAAGCTATCACAAAGAAGATTGAGAGCCTTCAGGAAAGAGGATATATTGATGATACCTTAGCACAAATGATAAAGCCTACGTCCGATGAAATTGGGAGATTGTATCTACTTACCAAGGTTCACAAAGATATAAAAAAAGGTTTGAAGTATAGGCCTCGAATGTCAGCAACCCCACAGCACAAAATGGTGAAATGGCTAACAGAAATCTTGACTCCTTTAAGGAATGAACTTTGTAAATATTCAGTTAAGAATTCAGCCGAATTTGTCGATAAACTGAGGAATGTCAATTTTCAGTTAACAAAAATGGTCTCGTTCGATGTTAGCTCTCTATTTACAAATGTCCCTCTGAGAGATAGAGTTAAGTTTAAAAGTAACAAGCTTAATGAATTTCCCTCTATTTGCAGTGTTCCTTCAGATGTTGAATCAGAATTAATTTTGATGGCGGTACAAAATATTGACTTCAAATTTGCAGGCTGCTACTTCAAGCAAATAGATGGTGTGGCAATGGGAAGTCCTATCGGGCCCTCCTCACGGATCTGTTTTTTGACTCTCTTGAAAGCTGTCAAATGAATGACCTAATCAGTGAAGCTCGTTTGTACACCTTGATGACACCTTTCTCGTCCTAGAGGAAAGCAATGATGTCGAATCGACTCTACAAAAACTGAATTCAATGCATCACGGTATCGAATTCACAAAGGAAGAAGAACATGAGATGTCCTTGAACTTTCTTGATGTGTTGGTGACAAAGTCTAATGAAACTGCTCAGACAAGAATCTATAGGAAGAAATCAGTGCTAACGCAGTTTATGCCTTTTCTAAGTTTCAGTCCTGTGTGTCAGAAGAAGAGTCTTGTGAGAAATGAGTACATGAAAATAGAAAGATTAACTTCAGAAGTTTACAAGAAAGAAGATAAACATTTACTGAAAGAATCATTAATAAAAGACGGCTATCCAGAAGCATTTATTGATAAACACTCAAATCTGAAAGCAAAAGCAGACAAAGAGATTGAGGAGCTCATCCCGATTTACTTAAGAGTTCCCTTCAAAGGGGATGCAGCTCACCAAATATTAAACAACAAGCTCTTTTTTTTGTTAAAAAATTTTATTCAATATGAATATATAATTAACAAAAAAATAGTAATCAGGAAAAGCATTATTAAAATAAAGGTTTTCTGCATCTTGGGCATCTTGTAAATATGGAATGAATTAGATATAATCTAGTTGGATTTGAAACACTTGTAATGAAGATAAATAGGCCATTAGAGAATTTTCAATGAACATTCTGGAGTTTAAAACCCAGAGATTATTCAGTTTAATCCATAAGGATTTACTTGACCCTCAAGAAAAGACTCTATTGATTTACAAGTTTCAATGTGACTGTGGGGCTTCGTACATAGGACGTACTATTAGGAAATTGTCAACAAGATGTCATGATCATCTCAATAAAGATACCGCGGTGACCAGACATCTAAAACAGGAAAACCATGCTGCTTCAATTTCTAATTTTTCTATTTTATACAAAAACCCAGGGGATGACAGCACAGATGTGTGGGTGAAGGAGAAATTCTTCATCAACAGGTATAAACCTAATTTGTGTGTTCAAAAGAACTATTCGTTTAATCTTCAACTACCGTGGCCTATGTGAGCTTTTTCACCTTTTTCTCTTCACTTTTGCTATTTATTGAAGAGTTTTTGGTATTTCTATTTCCACTCATGACTCTTATATTCTTTAACATTTACTATTTCTTTCAAAATTTGTAAATTATTATTTTTCATTCAAATTTAACTTTTATCATTTTCAAAGAGAGACCACTGAGGATCCTTTGAGAAATGCGCATTTGGTTTTAAATATATCTTCTTATATAATTCCTAAATTCTGGAGTTAGTGGAGATTAGAATATAAAAGACTCTTAATATAGTTTAGATCGGATATGTGACATAACGGATTTCATACTAGAGAGATTATTACATTCACATAATTTATATTTACTATCTATCATAATACTATCTTTGAAATAACCAAGAGAGCATTCCCAGGCCACAAACTACAGATACTGCCAAGAACAACTAAACTTATACCTGATCTCAACAAGGATCCTGTCCCATGGCTTGAGAAGAAAGGCTTTATATATTTGTTCAAGTGCAAATGTGGATCGACGTATGTGGGCCAAACAGTGAGACCAGTAAAGGCAAGAATCAAAGAACACTTGAGCCCAAGTAACAAAGGTTCTGCTGTCCAAGAACACCTTCGTGATACAAATCACATGACTGATGTGACCAACTTCAGCATCCTGTTTCAAGTAAACCCTAGTGACCCGCGCAAGATGAAAGTAGATTCCTTGGACAAAGTTGAGGCCCACTTCATTAAGAAATTGAATCCAATCTTATGTAAACAGAAGATTCTTGCAACAAATCTAGGACTTACAGGTAAAAGTCGATTTACAAACAAAAGTAAGTTTGTCTATAACGTTGTTCGCTTGCTGCCTGACTATGTTGTCTTCTGGCTTGTATTGGTCTGTTTGTAGAAAGAGGAGAAAAGGGTGTAGTATTTCTTAAAGAGCAAGGATTATAAAAATTATAGTGATTGTTACAATAATCAGAATTATTAGAGTAATAACTCTGATAATATAATTCATCACTTGAAGGAAAATTAAAATAAAGATTAGAATAAAAAACATTTAGATTACCCTGATAAAAACAGTTAGGACTCACACAATATTTCGAATACATGTCGTATTCTTCTTCTGGCGTGAGATTTTTCAAAAAAACTTAAGATACTTAAAACCTTGTGTGTCCAATCAAAACATTAAACCAATCAGATTTGAATTATATTATCAGAGTTATTACTCTAATAATTCTGATTATTGTAACAATCACTATAATTTTTATAATCCTTGCTCTTTAAATACTACACCCTTTTCTCCTCTTTCTACAAACAGACCAATACAAGCCAGAAGACGACATAGTCAGGCAGCAAGCGAACAACGTTATAGACAATCTATGCCGAACAGCTCCCTGAAGAACTACTTGGTTCAAAATTATAAAAGTAAGCTTAAAAGAGCGGCAAAGCTACTTAAAGATTTTCCTATTGCTAGTTCAACTCAGAAACAAAATGGAAATGAAGTCGGAGTAATAATTAAACCCAAAGAGCAAGTAGTTGAAACTACGTCTCATTACAATCAACTCCAATCTTCTGCCCCAACAACAATTATGATTGAGAATGAAAGTGCAAATACAGAAAAGTCAACGGTCGTTGATAAGTATAATTATAATCGAATTAGTTCTCAACTTATAAATAGCAGTATAGGAAATGTGAAAAAGGCTGCACCTGCAAATGGTAAAAGAGGTAGAAAACGTAAAAGTTTGAGTGGGCAACCAACATTGGACAGATACGTAAAAAGAAAGAAATGGTCATGGATACAAGCCATCAACCCTGGCCCCTTTCCTTCAATACTCCAAATTAAAAGAACCAATCAGAGGATTTCGATTTTTTTCAAACATCTTGCTATATATATCTAGTCGGTGTAATAGTCTGATGAGAACCGGTGAAATATAAGCTTTATAACTAAATATTCACTCGTCTTCTAAATCCTCTTAATGAATAGATCATTAGAATCAGAAAATTTTAAAAGGATTTAAGTCATTTTTACAACATCATTTAAAAAAATAATGTGAATTCAAGTTACAATTATAAATATAAAACAATAAAAAACGTTCTAAACTAAAACTTTTTCACAATTTTGTTTATCTTATTCCAGAAGCATGGAAAGGTATTTTGAAGCTAAATTTGGTGGGATTATATTTAAATACTTTTTTTGAAATTGAAACATTTATATTTATTCATAGAAATGATTTGTACAAATAAGGGTGTTCAATGTGCCCGGTGTGGGGATACCTGTATCACTTGAAGAAAAAAATACATCTCAAAGTAAAAATAATTTTGGCTATTCGATATTGAAAATGTCTCTAAATATTAAAAAAAAAATTTAATTGAAGTTATAAAAGATCTTCAAAATTTTTATGTAAAAGTTGAGATTTTTGTAAGGACTATTTCTAAAATCATCCATGAGTAAAAAAGAGTTGATGCCAGTTATAAGAATATAGCGCTTTTATTTCTCTCTCGAAATATATTCATAAGCTAAAATCACAAAAGGTAAACTCATTGACAATCTTGGCCAACATAAAGCTAGTTGATATGAACATGAAAAACTCAAAAGATGATTTTGTTCCTGACTATCTGGAGAAAAATATTGAACTTTTGTGTAAATAGTAAATTCTAATTATCATCATTGGGTTAGAAGATATGCCATCATTTGCTAAAAATCTATTAACATATTTGAAAATTCATATGAACTCAGAAACCCCTCTTTTTCAAATCACTATTTACTATCTTCTTATAATATGATTGATAAAAAATATATAATCTCTATCATAATCTTGAACCAAGTAGTTCTTCAGGGAGCTGTTCGTCATAGATTGACTATAACGTTGTTCGCCTGACTATGTTGTATTCTGGCTTGTATAAAATCTCTGACTGTCATGACCTGACTAACATTAAAACTATAATGTCTCACATAAGGTCTAAACTTGATTATTCTAAGATTATTCTCCTCTATGCTAATCTTCATTAATCCCAGAATGTGAATGAAATTTCTTGAAAGGCTTATTTATTTCTAGAATTCTCGTTATACATATTTCACGAACAAACACTTAGTTAATATGAAGATGGAAATTTATGATTTTTACAAAATTCTTAATTTTTTCATCAAGATATCGATCATATATGATCATATTTGATCATGAATTTTTGGAATCTAGATTATGAGGCCCTCTTTTCCGATACGGAGAAAAAAAATTTAGAAAAAATCAGTTTTTAAGGAAAATACGACAAATTTGAAATCTTGAAATAGCGCCAAAATCCAAATTTTTCAAACTTTGAGCTGAAAATTTTTGTTGATTTGAAAATTGGAGAATGATCAAAAATTGATTTTCAGTATCAAGATTAGATAATAAAGCTGACTAGCACCATCAAATTATCGACAGTTTCCCCATTTTTAAGGGATTTCTATTTATCGAAATTTCATTGATTTTTAAGTAGTGAAAATGGTCAAAAATTCGAAATTCGACTCCCAAACAATAATGAGGTTAATTGAATTAGTTGAATTGATTTTCTTGTCTAATCTTTATCCTGAAAATCCACTTTTGGCAACACTAAAACTTTCAAATCAATAAAAAATGTTAGGTCAAAGTTCGAAAAAATGGGATTTTGGTGCCAAATCGAAATTTGAAAAATAGCCATATTTTTCATTAAAAATAATTTTTTTTAGGATTTTTTTCTTCAAATGGTAAAGGTAGGCAACATGAGAAGGATTTAAAAATTTTTTTAACATATTTGAATTCTTGAAAAAATCGAGATTTCTGTAAAAATCATAGATTTCCAACTTCATATAAATTAGCTTTAGGTTTATTTACGCGTAGACTTGTGGCTTGTTATTAGTATTTTTACCCACATGTGTCAATTACATTCACTTAATTTAGTTCGAAGCACAAGCAATATATCTAAGAATACCAACTGTATACTGTAATTGAAAATATGAGCTTTTCCAAAAAAAAATTCATCAAGTTAATCTTCGATCTAAAAACAATCAGACCAGACGTAGTTAGACAATGTGGATCACAATTATTTCACTTCACAGCTTGAAAGATTATTATTCCCCATTAGATCTCTATGATCTACTAAAAACTTTTACTCTCAGGAAGTATAATACTGAAAAGATTACCCACCTTCCTACAAATAAAAAAAACAGTGTATATTGATTTACAAATGAAACAATCCCCTCAATATATATAGTATAACCAATTCCAGAATTGATGCATATTCTATACAGAGAGTACTACATTCATTGTACTGAAATTTATGAATGGATCATTCTAATCATTTGTACAATGTTTATTGAATAAAATCACACAATATCCCTATTGTTTTGCTCTCCTCCTTGGAAAGGTAAATGATAAATAGAAATTTCTATGCCGTAGGTTCTGAAGGAGGAGAGAATAAATCAAAACAAAAGAATAGAACAAGGCATCCTCTGATAAAAATACCAATGTAGTCATCTTAAGTTATAGATAAATTTTATTTGTGGGTGTCATTTTAAAGGATCTCTCTGTTCTTCTTAAATGAGATCTGAGTTGGTATGATATATTTCATAGAATTACGAACTTTGCTAAAATGTGGTCTAATGATTTACCTCAGGATCTTGATAATGTTTACTACACTTGAAAATCATAAAAAACCGCGAGAAATAATGGGTTTGTTCAAAATTTGAAATGAACAGTTTTCTTTTCTTTTTTTTAACCCCATGTTCACTATGAAATCATTTAGAATTTCCAGCTCAAGGTTCAAAATATCGAAATTTGAGGCAAATCCAAAATTAATTTTTATTTACTAAAAGAAAAATTACGCTGATTACGAATCGGAATTCAGTTTTAGAAAACACAATTATCATTTAAAAAATTATAGATGTTAAAATTGGCATCTAAAACTAGTTATTTTCTAAGGTAGGTAGATATCAAGCAAGCGATTGCATATTTTGAACGATAAAAAGCTATTTCAGTTAGCCTATGTCGTTGAATGGATACAGCTTACAAATGGATCCCACCGTGACAATAGTACGAAAGAAACTCTCAGATCATTTAGAAATAATCTACACCCAGTTAATATGAAGATGGAAATTTATGATTTTTACAAAATTCTTAATTTTTTCATCAAGATATCGAATTTGATCATGAATTTTTGGAATCTAGATTATGAGACCCTCTTTTACGATACGGCAAATTTGAAATCTTGAAATAGGGCCAAAATCCCAATTTTTCAAACTTTGAGCTGAAAATTTTTGTTGATTTGAAAATTGGAGAGTGATCAAAAATTGATTTTCAGTATCAAGATTAGATAATAAAGCTGACTAGCACCGTCAAATTATCGACAGTTTCCAATTTATTTTCAATAATTTCCTAAATAGTTGAAAAAAGTTGAATCATATTGGGATCAATGAGGAAATTAAAGAAATCTTCAGGATCGATGTTATTGATTCAAAATTACTCTTCAATTACCATGGCCTATCTGAGCTTTTTCGCTATTCTCTTCACCGTTGCTATTTATTGAAGAGTTTTGGTGTTTTTTTAGCTCAAATTATAATCTAATTTTCAACTTTTACTATACTTCTTTCGAAATTTGTAAAATATTATTTTCAATAAACTTTTATCATTATTTACTGATGAACCATAAAGCAATGTACAATGTAGATCTAGTGAATAAAAAATCTTTTCTTATGTATCTACAAAAATAATTTTAAGCGTATTTTCGGACGTTTTTGATAAGTTACGTGAATCATATCATCACCAAAACCAGTAATCAGAAAATAGAAGAATTCCTCACAGCCCCAAGAGTATGAACACTTTCAGCTACCATTGGGTCAACTCCTTATTAATAAATACTATTGGCTAGACCTAAATGTTTTCAAGATTATTTTATGCATAAATATAAAGCTAGTTTATATGAAGATGGGAATTTATGCTTTTTACAAAATTCTCAATTTTTTTCATCTAGAACTCGAATTTGATCAAGATTTTTTGGAATCTAGACATCACAATACGGAGAAAAAATTTCGAAAAAATCAATTTTTAAGGAAAATATGGCAAATTTGAAATCTTGAAGTAGCGCCAAATTCCCATTTTTTGAACTTTGAGTTGGAAATTTTTGCTGATTCCAATGTGAGAGAGTGATCAAAAGCTGAGTTTTAGGATCACAATAAGACAAAAAAACCGATGATCATCATAAAAATTTTGATAAATTCGTCATTTTTCTGGGATCTTGAAATATCAAATTTCATCGACTTTCAAGTAGGGAAAATGATCAAAAAAATGTTGATTATGGGGTAATTCTCAAAACCAGCATCAGCATATTTAATTTCTTTGACTAATTGTGATCATCAACTTTTGATCAATTTCTCACATTGAAATCAGATTTCAAATTTGCCTTATTTTCCTTAAAAATTGATTTTTCTCTAAATTTTTTCTCCATATTGTGAAAGAAGACCTCATGATTTAGATTCCAAAAGATTTTGATCAAATTCGATTTCTTGATGGAAAAATTAAGAATTTTGTAAAAATCATAAATTCCCATCTTCATATTAATTAGCCTTAAGTACACATCTTTGGTAGACAATGTAGTCTTCTTACACTATCTAATAATTATTAGTTTTTACAGCACATAAAATCGTTCTAAATTTTTTAAATATTCGATTATATTTTCAATGGATCCCCCTTCTTTAAGTAAGGTATCTTGATGAGTTATACATATTTTTGTAGCTTAATAAATTTAACAATCTAATGAGAAATAAACAACGTATTTTAACTTTTATCATTTCTAAAGAGAGATCACTGAGAAATATTCATAAATATAGACAAATATGGCTAATGACTTACCTACAACTCATTGTCGGATAATTCTGGAGGCTGTTGCTATTGATTTTGAGCTCATCACTCATATTATTCAAATCGAAGCTATTATCACGAGAATGCTTGATAAGATGACTTTGCATTTTGGGCAAGGAATCCTGATCTAAAGAGTCCTGGTGTATCTTACTCAGGCTCATCTTTCTTCCACAGAGTATGCCCAATTGTAGGAGGATGACTATTGTCACTAATACGGAAAGACTCATCGCTCCAAGAGTATACCAGTTAAAGTTGATCTCACTCAGTAGGAATGAATTTGATTCTTAATGTATAATAAAGAGATATCAAACTTGTTATATTGTAGACTTGGACGAAATTTTCCAAAATTACTAAAATCTCCAATCAATATGAAAAAAGTAAATATTTCAACATCATCGCACAAAATTTAGGTCTAAAAATGAAAAACGATTTCTGACCGATCAATCAAGTCTTAAAACAATTTTATTAAGGTTTAAAAGGTGTTGATTAACCTCTGATTTTATCTGAGCAATAGAAGAATTCATAAAGAAAGACGAGTTTGTTAAAAGAATAGCACTTTATTTCGTGACATACTCATCGGCTTTTACATGCCAGATTTATGTACAAAGAATTACAAGAACTAATAGAACTTAGATAATCCATTTATACAAATTAAACTCAAACCATAATTTTTCAAATCCTGTTTAGCATGAACTATTCCATTGAAAGACAAATGTACAAAGAACAAGTACATCATTTCTTGTAGTTTTTTGTATATAAATCTGGAAGCTGATGTGTATGCCACGAAATAAAGCGCTATTCTTTTAACAAACTCAGCATCGCCTTTCTTTATGAATTTTATTAAGATTTAAGTCATTTTTGCAACTTTGTTGGAAGGTATAATGTGAATTCAAGTTGAAATCATGAAAACGAAGTGAAAAATTTCATAATTTTGTTTATCTTATTATAGAAGTGTAAAAAGATATTTAATGGGATAATGTCAAAACCCTGAAGATTAATTTTTTCATATTGATTGGCGATGTTAGTAATTTTAGAATATTTCGTCCAAGTCTTTTATTAAGTAGAAATAAATTCAAGTCGAAAATTTCATTCAGCCAGTTTTCAATGACTTGAATGTTGAAGTATCTTAACTACCTACTAACTTTTCATAAACTTTGGTAAAAGCGGAACTCATAATCTAGAGTATTTCATGAAAATCATAGATTCTCATCTACACATGAATTATAAATAGTAATTTTTAAGCATCGTATTTTCCCTTCAGCTTCGTTTAGCAAAGTAAGATTTTAAAAATAACTGAACATCTAAGGGAAAAAAATTACATATTGAAATAAATTCTCACTTTTTGTGTTTGTAGAGATCCTCTTTTGGTCAGTAAATGTGAAAAGATAATTCTGAAATAAATAGATATGTTAAACAATGTGAATTATTTCAAATATTCGTGAGATAAAAAAAAGAATTTCAGTTGGTTGATATGAATTTGAATATGATGACGATTTTTGAATCCAAATGATTCCTTGGAGAAAATAACTCTCATTTCTTTGAGTATTTCTTTTTTAGCTTCGAAAAAAAAGATTTCACAGAATCAAAATTCGACAGGTTAACCGATTATTACCGTTAAACATTTGGCATAATACACCGTTTGAATTAACGAAATTTCACTAATCCTTAGATAAAATCTGAAACATTTGATTTCCCTGTCTAAATTTGATTCTGAAAAAATCTCTTTGTTCCACTCTTTCAAAAAAAATGTTGATACAAATTTGAAAATATCATCATTATTCAAATTATTGATGAAAAAAATAAATTTTTTGTAAGATTCATAGATTCCAAACTTGATACAAAATATGTAATTTTAATTTTCCTTCAGATGATGAAGTATATTATCAGAGATAGCATTCTAATAATTCTGATTATTATAACTATCACTTTTATGTTCCATATTTTTAAAGAAATACTAAAAACCCCTATCTTATTTTTCTACCAGTACAAGGCAGAAGACAACATAGTCAAGTAGCAAGCGAACAACGTTTATGCCTAAAGTTAAGATCAGTTCCCCTCCTCTTAAATAGTTTATTACTCAAAAGTAATCACTGAGACTTTAAAATAATAAATATATGCATAAATTATTATGATTGACTCACTTCTTTACATTTTTGATCCATCTCTTCAATTCCAGTTCTCCACATGTGAAATATGCTGAAAGTTTCATATATCCATTTATATTCCCACAAAATTCAAAAAATCCATTATAAAAAACAAAACCTGTCTTCTTACTATGCATTGTTTGAGTAAATCAATTCAAAACACAAGTATTTTACAAATATTTAACATGACCATTACTATTGATGACATAACTATCATTAATTTGGAGAAACTTTCATGCAATTTAATTGCACTAAACATGAATAATACCATTGGTATCATTCGCTTATGCCAAAGAGTTGGTCTTATTGCCGAGCAGATCTTTCATTCCTGTTCTGGAGACTCAAGATTTCTGAATCTCCAGAAACTAAAACGTGTAAAAGATGGTTATTGTTTCATATGTCCTAAGTGCAAGTACTTAGAGTCGATAAGGAAAAGTATGTTTTTTCTCTTAAATAATTTAATTCAGATACATTCTTCGAAGGATCCAAACTCGAGTTATGGAAAATCCTATAAACTATTAGAATGGTTTCAAAGAAAACCGATACTCTACAAAATATGATGGAGGAGCTCAATATAGTAAGGCCTACTACTGTAGACTGGCGAAATTTCGTTAGAGATATCTACACAGAGATTGTCATAATCGGTTTCTTTGACTAATCGTGATCCTAAAAATCAACTTTTGATCACTCTCTCACTTTTAAATCAACAAAAATTATTAACTCAAAGTTCAAAAAAAAGGGAATCCGGCGCCATCGCTAGATTTGAAATATGCCATAACTTTCTTAAAATTTGATTTTTTTCAAATTTTTTTTCTTCAGATCCTGAAAGTGGAACCTACGATCTAGATTCCAAAAAATCTTGATCAAA
>SSNU01000038.1:263354-339221 GCA_012064415.1 Gyrodactylus bullatarudis
TGTTTTTGAGTTGAAACATTTAATTCTTATCTAAATGCTTTCTACCACTGATATGGAAACAAAACTTTTCGCTGTTTGAAAAATAATGTAAAATGCAATTCTAGATGCCATAAGATTCTTTCTTATCGAAATAAATGAAAACTTTATAATTTTTAAAAAATAGACAATAATTCTTATTTATGCTAGAAGATTTTTATGATAAAACTATTGAGGACTTAAATTTAAAATTATGTAAGTAAGCATACTTACCGTAAATATGCTTACTGGGGATAGAAATATCCGAAAAACGTGAAAGTGCTTACTAGGTAACGACTTTTACGTAAAAAACGTAAGTAAGCATACTAACCGTAAGTATGCTAACTTACGTGAGTAAGCAAATTTACGGTGACATATATAAAGAAAGCCTTTTTCACGTAAAAATTTAATTGAGAATAAATATGAGTTGGAGATTCAGAAATTTTGATTCTCCAGAACAGGAATGGTGAAATGTTTAGTGAAATTAAATTAATGATGGTCAATCAATAGTAATGGTCATGTTAAATATTTGTAAAATACTTGTGTTTTGAATTGATTTACTCAAACAATGCATAGTAAGAAGACAGGTTTTGTTTTTTATAATGGATTTTTTGAATTTTGTGGGAATATAAATGGATATATGAAACTTTCAGCATATTTCACATGTGGAGAACTGGAATTGAAGAGATGGATCAAAAATGTAAAGAAGTGAGTCAATCATAATAATTTATGCATATATTTATTATTTTAAAGTCTCTTTAAATAAAAGAAGAGAGCCGACGAAAATAAAAGCTTTTATTCACCTAAATAACTTCGTCGTTCTAACTACTAGCATGACCATTAGTCAGCACCCTCAGAATATCTTCGAGGAAATAGGGCAATTAATGTCTC
This sequence comes from Gyrodactylus bullatarudis, assembly GCA_012064415.1. Lineage (NCBI taxonomy): Eukaryota > Metazoa > Platyhelminthes > Monogenea > Gyrodactylidea > Gyrodactylidae > Gyrodactylus > Gyrodactylus bullatarudis. Next base: position 264,261 of record SSNU01000038.1, read on the forward strand.
GAAATTAAAAATAAAATAGATCAAATTCTCTAGCTTTCGAACTATAGAGCAGCTTGTTGGAATGCATCATAAAATAGAGCTTTTCGGTTAGTTAATTGCCTAAATCAGTTGAATTATCTGAAGTGCTTATTAACACAAAAGCTATTCTCGATAAATTTTATGATTTTACAAAATTCTAATCATTATTTTTATTAGCCTTCTATTTTTAAACCCTTTTTGGTGCCGAAGCTATTTCTCAATTCTCATAGAATCCAGAATTTAGTGATGAAAATATTAAATTATCACTCAGATTATCCTAATTTATTAATTTTCAAGCAGTAATAGCCTAAGTAATAAGAAGTAGACTTTTGCACGATAATGAGTTGTTTCCAAAAATGTCAACGCCCTTTCTTTTACTTGTCTAATGATGACCCTTAAAAATAACGCTTGATTCCTTCTTTTATTTTGAATATTAATTTTTTTAAAATCAGACCTTGATCGAAAATTCCTAAATTCATTCATCGAGAATAGTTTACACACTGTTGACTTGAACGAAATTTTGCAAAATTACTTAAATCACCCATCGAAAAAAAACTAATCTTCAAGCATTTAAATATAATCCTACCAAATTTAGCTTCAAAATACCTTTCCATGCTTCTGGAATAAGATAAATAAAATTGTGAAAATGTTCAAATTTAAAACGTATTTTGATTGTAATATTCATGGAAAATAAGAGAAATTTCGTTTCGAGCTATTGAAAAACTATTTTAATAGGATTTAAGTCATTTTTACAAGTTTATGTAAAGAAATAATGTGAATTCAAGTTAAAATTATAATTATAAATTAATATAAAACGTTCTAAATTTGAAAAGTTTCACAATTTTATTTATCTTGTTCCAGAAGCATGGAAAGGGATTTTGAAGCGAAATTTAGTGGGATTATATTAAAATACTTGAAGATTAGTATTTCATATCAATGGGTGATTTAAGTAATTTTGCAAAATTTCTTCCAACTCTATTACTCAGTCAGCAATTCTAGATGGAAAAACAGAAACATACCCTAGGTTTATTGCAACTGTTATCATGACAACATTTGAAGATTGGAGCTGGATCATCTTTAGTATCCATGAGGGAATATCTAACCAATGTACGATTGAACATCTCTTCATCCAATGAATCAAGGCACCGTTTTTGTACGCCATTATTTTCATCTTGGAATGATACACAACCAGAATCTTCAGTGTAGAATAACTGCTCATATTTGATGATATCCTGACTGGATGTATTTCGTATCTCCAATCTCTTGGATTTTCTCAAATGAGAGTAACAGAACCTTTCAGATCGGCACTTGAAGTTTTCATGCTTGCAACTTTCCGCTGAACAATGGCAGAGGACGAAGGAAGCTAATAAAATTTAATAATTTTTTCAATAAAGTATTATTTTTTATTCGAATAATAATAATTTTTAAACTCCATCATGAAATGTATATGTTACCGTAAATATAGAAACTCATGAATATTTTCGTTAATTTTCACTTATTACTACAAAGACTACTGTTATGACACTTCGAGGTACAAAGTAAGCCTTGACGCCTGCATTTGCATCTATTTTTCTCTATGTTACTCGCTTTCAAAAATCTAGTCGATCTTTTTACTCATAAAAATCTGTAAATGATTTGCGTTTATAACTAGAACAACTTGGTCTTGTTTTTCATGGTGGTATTCTATCGAAAAAATAAATGTTTGATATTTTTCTGAGCTAAAAAAAGTTTAATGTCAAGAATTTTCATTTTGCTGACTAGTGTCTTGCACTATTTAGGTAGATAACGAAAATAGATTCTGGGTGAATATGAGCTCTTTTATTTTCGTCGGTTCTCATCAGACCCTACACTGACATTTATATTTATACAGAATATTATTCAAGGAAACGCGAAAGGTTCGTTTGGGCCATTCAGATCATTCATTTGTAACCGGATGGAGGGTGAAGGGGCTAGTTGGGTAGACTTTTGACTGTTGGTGTTACACCTTTCTATATTTTCTATTCCTCTAGTCTAGAGGCTCTAGACCCCTCGACTCTTCCCTTTTGATTTTTAACTAACCCCTCCACCCTCTGAATGCTCTGAATAGCACGTGTCGGTGTAGGGTTTGATAAGAACCGTTTTCTACTTACATAATGCAAGACACTAGTCAGCAAAATGATAATATATTCGTGGTAATCAGGAATCTCAAGCAAGACAAAAACTTTATTATTGTTGAATCTCTTGAGAATGAAATTTATTACCTTTTAATCCTTTGTCAGGTACTTTTTGTTCTCTAAATCAGAAAAATGTATATTCCAAAGACTTGAATTATCTTAAATGTAAGCATATGTAAACAAAATATAAGGTGTCCTGTTTAAAGTTATTGATTATTAACTTTATAGAAATAATTTTCATAGGAATTTACAATTGCAGGATTTTATCGAAGCTTATTTGGAATAAAATATTAGAAAAATTTGGTGCCTTTCAAAAGATAACAATAATTATATTATATGGAATTTTTCGGCTCTTTAGTTTCATTTTCCTTCCTGATCTTCTAAAGAAAAACACGGTCATTGGCCAATAGGCTAGGGTGAAATTTTTAACCTCATATTAGGACTAACTCACTATAAATTCTAAGCATTATTTTGTATTGAAGCATGTGTCGAAAATGATTCTCCATTATGTCATTCAGTTTTAAAAATCCAAAAATTTAAAATCGCCGCTCAATTTTTAATGAATTTCTACTACGCAATCACTAAAATTCGGAATATCTTGGCCATTCAATGAGTTTCTTAATTTTTATCTTCAAAAATAGTAATCTTATCATCAAGAAGCGATTCATGGTAAATTTCGTTGTTTTATCATTTTCGTGGGATATTGTGGGAAAAATGGGCAATGACATAATGGAGAATGACTTTCACGCTCTAAAATAATGGAAAACATGATCTGAGTATTAAAATTTATCATCAAAGTAAGTCCTCTCGTGAGTTGTTTTGGTCAATTCTCATTTTCATTTCAACTAAAATAACTTGAATGAGATCAAATTTCTTTCTGAAATGAGTCAAAATAAGAATCAGGATTGTTAGAAATGTTACAATTTCTGTATAATCAAATGTGTACCTATTTCAGGGATACATCTTTTCTTTTAATTCTGAAGGCATTCATCATTTTTTTTCAATTTGTAACCTCATATTGGATAATTGGATTGATGGAAAATCTCTAGTGTCTAGGAATTGGGTCTAGTTTGTTTACAATGAAACGAAAAGTAATGAATTTCAATGATTAAAATTTGAATTCTCTCTAAGATTGCAAACACTATCTTTTATAGAAAATTTTATATGAATCGAAACTAAAATTTATTCTGAACTACATTTTCACCCAGGGAAAATCAAATTGAACACATTAGAATTGAAAAATCTATCCCTAGTGATTAGCAAAACGACTGTATTCAACAATACCTTTGTTGTGAAGAAGGATGGAAGAAATGTTTTCCTATGAAAAAATTAATTATAGATGTCGTGATAAAAACTCTTTTTTGATTTAACCGCCAAAAAAATCTCCCAATGATTTATTACTTCTAATAAGAGATATTTTGAAATTAATACTTTCGTGTGAGAATGAGATTTTCAAATTACACTTAAAACTTTTTTAAATTTCATCAATTTTCATGAAAACTCTTGATTATTTAATGGTTATTTTCTGAACAGCATAATCGAAACCGTTTACTGATAACAACGAAGGATTTCTTCAATTTCTTATACAAAGACAAGATATCCCCGTAATTTTCAGACAACAGGGGTTTTCTTTTATTAATTCTGATTAAAGATGAAGAAAATATATTTCTAATTGTACAAACATTAAAATAGGAAAATAATGTCTGAGATTATAATAAAACGATATCTATTTATTATCACACGGGATAAATAAATTTTAATTATCATTTCATACATAAAGAAGCTATCGAATAATTCAGGATAAAGGCTTCTGCGCGAACGAAAAGTTACAGAAGTTGTATATTTCAATACATTTTGCCCGGTGTGGCGTAGTGATATCTCTCTCTGCTCTCATTCGGACCCTCTTACTCTCGGTCCGAGGTTCAAACCCTCCCACACCGGGCACATTGAACACTCTTTCCCTGTTCCCTTATTTGTACAAATCATTTCTATGAATAAATATAAAAGTTTCAATTTCAAAATAAAAAATATGTGATTTTTACACTGTCACTGCAATCAAATTTCTGCTAAAAACGATTCAAATTGATAATAGAGGATTGAGAGGGAAAATCAAAATTTTGTTAGTGTTGGGACTTATGATTTTTTGCATGCAAAAACTGTTTAAAGTTTATAAACAAAAACAGAACCAGGGTTCTCCACCACCTTTTGATTTACCGCTCATTCCATGCTTTTTTTTAATTTAAACTCTGATAACTGTATAATATTCAGGTAAAAGGTTCACAAATGTGGTTTTTCAAGTTTTATTCGTTTTTGTTTAAAAAATACAATTTTCCATCAGGAAAGCCAATAAAATGTCAGAAATATGTAATACATTGTAAGTTTCACTAGCATTGTTTATTTTTTATCAGAAGTTATGGGTTATCATGTGTATTAGCTTGATCAAAGATAAATGAGTAAGTATTCTCTGTTCATGAGAGATAAGAGGTTCAGTCAATATTTCATAGTTAAAAGACATAAAATTTATTCCCATGAAAAGTTACATAACTATAGAAGAATGAAATTTATAACAGTAGTATTTATTATTCGGAAATACTAGATCTTAAACTCTTTATTTTGGTCATACTCATCTGTGTGATACTTGCCATATAATGTGATCACTAGGGCGGTCACAAAATAGCATTTTTTCAGAAGATTACAATTACAAATATTTTATATACTACTGTAAGTAAATTATAAAAAAATATTTTTTTCGTTTGGGAAGAATACAGAACATTGCGTCCAAACGTCTGATCAGACATTTAATTAAGGAACGAATGAGGTTCAATTATGTCACAAGCTAAGAAATTTTCTATGACCAATTAAAAACCTTACAAGATTGAGACGCATTAGAAACAGCTTAATTCAATTGTAGAGATGATAGTAATCAAGAAAAATCACCGAGAAAAATGTGGACGCTTTAGAATCTTGAGTTGACCATCAAGCACCTTGAATTCGAAAATAAATTGATTCTAAAGGAGAAATTACATCGAAAATTCATTAATAAGCCAGATCGGGAAAAATATTTTACATTGATTGTTTAGAAGACTATGGAAAAATTATATTTGTGTTTTCAAAAAAAGGGCAATTTTTTCAAACTTTGACCTAGAATATTTTGTTGATTCAAAGGTTAGAGGGTTGACCAAAGAATTTTCAGGAATACAATGAGACAAGGAAACCAGATTTGCAAAATGATTCACCTCATCGGTTGGTAATTAGAAAAAAAAACGTTCTTTCTAATAAATATAATCTGATTATTCAATAGCTACACATTTATTCAAGTAATTAAATCCCTGATCAGGTACTTGAGAGTACTTGAAGAAGGAAATCTAACGTAAATTAATATAGAATTTAATAACACAATTTCTATTGTCTGATTCAATCAGTGTGATAAGTTATCACTTAGGTACGCAGATAATAACAGAAATAGTTTTCAAAATTAACATTTTCAGTAATTCTGCATAGTCTGAAAATGGCGATTTTTTTAGCATTAATGTGAAAATACAATCTACAGGCTAAGTACCTTTCAATGTTCCCCATAGTACAAATTTTCATTTTCGAAAGTATCTAGATCAAATTTCATTTGATTTATATCCAAAATTTTGTTGTCCGCCATCTCATGCTTGATACTTGCCTAAGGTTGAGTTAAACTGATAGGTTTTTGAATTTGATGAATTTCGAACATCATAGTAAAGTTTCTTCTCAAACCAGAGTAGTTTATTTATGAGAAAATTTTACCTACCAGTCCAGTTGAATGAGAAAACTTATGTACTGTAATAACAATCAAAAAGAACTTACTTTCATCCAACTGTTAAATTTGATTCATTCACCGAATTACTTAATTGAAATGAAAAAAAACTTTTCTAAGAATTTCAAGTTTTCTTACACATAAATTCATCAGGGTCTGATAAATATTTTTTGATTCCTATCAACTTGTGAGTAGCTTTCCTTTTTTGAATTAAATTCGTTAGTAGAAGGATATCTAATTTCATTCGGTCTGGTAACAAAACAACTAATATTATTTTATCCAAATTACAAAAAATATTCTTAGCCTAAGAATATCATGTTCTGATTTATCTATTGTTACCTAACTTTCAGGACGAATTTTAGCAACGATCAGTTAGCATAATTATTAGCCAGACGATAGAACCATTGAGATTTGGTTTGACTTATTTCTAGTCGTCAGATGGAATTTCACTTTAATTTCATCAATCGATTTCCTGAATTTTGTAAAAAATGTTTACTGTAAACAAGTAAACATATTGCAAGTAGCATAGACAAAATCATTTCGTCAGACTAATCAGAATAATATTGTATAACATCTTGGCTGTAAAGAGCCAATTTTCAGACATTTCCCATACTAATTCCATAGATTACAAGGAAGAGCTGATAAAAAAACTGAATTCATTCATACTACAAATAGATACCATCATGGCATCCAGACATGGCAAGGTTACGACCAGTAGAATGTATACCTGGCGCCTAATATTTTCCTAATGAGAAAAAAGGTAATATAACTTAATAATAAAAACTCCTTAGTCATAACTTTTAGTTATAAAAAAATATTATATGCGTTTTTAGTTAAAAAACAACATTATGAATGGATTGGTTGAATTCTTAGCTCTATTCTGTAGAAGAAACGAATAAGATGGGCTACTTTAACGAAAATACTTTTTCATTCATTAATCATTGTATGGAGGAAATTTCAATCTTGTTATTTATGTTAGAGGAATGATAAAGGGAAATTCCAGGAATTTAAGCATAGGTCTTCAACCTTGTTGTCATCCTTAAATCAAAGATTATTTGATAGCCTGATTTAAAAATCAAAGATTATAGTTATCAAATTATACATTAAATTTACGTTATAAATATTTTGTCATCAAAATTCATGATTTTTGTTGAAAATTTTTCGTGATAAAAAACGACCGCTAAACTCGTTAAACGTAATAGCGCATATTGAAAAAATAAATCCTTTTAGTTGAAATTTTAAATTGTAAAAGGAATATTTCCAAACTTAAAAACTTTGATCTAGGTGCTAGCTAGATAGAATACATATTTGGAATCAACACCTTTTAGAGAAATATAAAATATCTTGCTTAGCTTCAGGAAATATTCCTCGACAGATATTATCAATGGCTTAACCCTCTTAGATTAGCACCTCAAATTCAGATGAAAATTTCTTTTATATTGAGAGGTTTTCTGATGATTGAATTTCCGAGTATTTTCTAGAGATTCTGTGCTTCACCTTTAACAAAAGATCGTTGCCCATAGTCCTGACCTTGATTTAATTATTGTACTTTATCGATATAAATTAATCTTGAGATGAATGATCTAAAAGGATGCAATACTCAACACAACAAAAGACAAAAGGGCATTTAATGAGAAATTTATTTCACTATCCAGAAATATGATGGACATTCTACACATACTTAGTTGTATTTTTTGTCTTTTGATAATACAATAGTAAGACTGATAACTTTCAAATCTCTATGTCAAAGTGAATTTGTGATTTAGACTGTTTTGTTAACTTGGCTCACAATGGTGAACAAAAAAAGAAATTTCTTTGAATTGCTTACGCCCAACTCAGATGGGATGTAGTCATTTTCAAATATTGTATATATTTTATGAAGGAATTCTCTTTGGGGATATACTCTATAGATTAAGGAAGAGTAAGTATGAGGATCAGATGGATCCTGAATCAGAGAGGATGGTTAAAAGATATAAAACCAGCATTCTAACAACAAGATCAATCATAAACTTGTCATTTTCGACAATAAATCTATGTGAATATTACAATAAAGAGAACAATATAGCTGAATGTGTTTTTATCGCGAATTAAATCTATCAATTCATAATTTTACTTGAGATGGATTTGGGAATCTATGATTTTTACAAAACATTCGATTTTTTCTTCGAATGTGTTTTAGGAATCCAGATCATGTTGCCCACTTTTATCATCTTATCTTATGAATTCTGAAAATATGTCATTTTTCATTAATCAATTTTGATTTGATGCAAAATTACCATTTTTCGAACTTTAACCAGAAAGTTTTTATTGATTTGAAAATATAAGAGGGGTCAGAAATAAACAAGAAAACGAAATATAGATTTCCTACAGACCCACCATTCTCGAGGGATTTTGAATTATCGAAATTCATCGATATTCAAGTAGAGAAAAAGATCAGTGAAATTCAACTCCCAAATGATAATGACGTTGAGGAGTAGAACAAATTTAGCATAGTAGATTTTTACTTATTTTACCCTGATCCTAAAAAACTTCTTTTGACCACACTCCCTCTTTCAAATTAATACAAAAAATTGGAATTTGGCGCCAAATCGAAATTTGAAAAAAACGCCATATTTTTCTTAAAAATAATTTTTTTATCCACAATATGAACTTGCATTAGTAATATTTTTGGCCGATTAACTTGGTATCTTCATAGCTAAATTTTGATTTTTATAAAAATTGTCTCGGCACCGAAAGGGTTAAAAACATAATCTAAGTATTAAATTCTATCAGAAAAGTTAGTACTCTCTAGTTTCCAAAACGTTTTTTCTTTTCGATGTGGGCTTCTTAATCTTGATCATATTCATCATATTCGAGTTACGAAAAAATAAGCTTCAAATGTAGATTAGATTAGCATTTCTAAATAAAAGATATCAGTAGAAATTGATAACAGGTAAAAAGTAAATTTTTATTCTACTGAAGAATCTGAAATTTTAAATACATTTGGACAATGCTAACAAAAGAGCTTATTTATTTTCTTCTATGCTGTTTTGATTGTGTATGATCAAATAGAATTATATGAATGGGATCATATCCGTGGTTTTTTCGAATTCCGAGCAAGGGTTTAAACGTATTGATTTTATTGGAACAAACTTTACACTAAATCAGGGTTAAGATGACAAATTAAGACAGACTTAGTTCTTACTGATGATATCAGATAATCTATAATAAAACTGAGCCTAGCTTAAAGTTACTTTATTTAAATTAAGACTAAAAGGAAAAGGTTCAAATATACAACATTCAGACCTTAAACTTTTCGTGAGATTCCCAAATATTTCATTGTAGGTGTTTGGGTAATATATCCCACAAGAACGTCTTATTTGGTTATGGATTAGCCCATGTTGTTGAATGTTTACTAATGGATGATCCATAACCATTATGGATCCCATCGTGATCGTATTAGTCATTAAGACGAATCTGTGTGATATGCTACCTAAGCACCTAGAATGAAATATTTCTTAACCTTTCTAAGTATAGGTGCTGCACTATTCATTAATTAAATAATCTATCTTATAAAAAATCTCAAAAGATCTCAAATAGATACCTAAACTCTCATGAAATAATCAAGATTATTAAAATTTACATATTAGTAGATGGGATTTCTTAGAAAAGTCAAAAAGAAACCTTATTACAATGTTATAATTCTGAGGTTGCTGACCTCAGAATATCTTTCAGGAAATAAGGCAGCTAATGTCCCGCAATGTAATAATTATTACACAGAAATCTGATGAGAAACAAATTTAGAATCGTTTTATATTAAAATTGTGAGTTTTTTTCTTGATTGTTTTTTTTCTTACCGTTTCTGTAGGGTCAAACTATCTAATGAAATTACTTCCAATGAAATCTATCTAAAATAAAGTGACAGTAAAAGTTTTAAAATACAAGGATTTTTTTCAAGTTTATCTCTCAAGGGTGAACTTTAGCTTAACAATAAAGCAACATGTAACAGCAACAAGACATAAAAATACATCTATAGAAACTTTATTTATTTATACATACGATATGGTGTTGTCGTTATTTCTGTAGAATGTGTACACTGTGTGTACAGGTAAGAGAATAAGAGAACTAGAAAAAAGTAATTCACTCCTTAAAAAAATTATCCACGTTGATGTAACACTCTACGTTGAATTATATTATATTTTTTCAAGACTGAGAGATATAGAACTAAAAAATATTGGAACTAAAAATATATTTACAAAAAGTTTTCTCTTTATGATTTCTCTCAGCGACACCTGTTTGAATTAGAAAAGAAAAGAAGAGGATCAAATCGAGAGGAGATTCAATCAATATTCTGAGGTAGAATATTTTTATAACTCAGGCTAGTTAACATGAAGAAGATGAGAATTTACAATTTTTACAAAGAATGAAAGTGCTTCTTCAGCGTTTGGGATCAAAATTTTATCGTTTTTGAAGATTAAAAGAAATTCGAACACTAAATGATGAATATCTGTAAACTTATTTCGCCATATCCGAATCTTACCCAAAGATTCAAAATTGATGAAAAATCTAAGATCTAAGATTGAATAAGTGGAAATCTGGAAATCTCTGAATTTCAGAATTTCTTTTCTTTTAAGAATTTATTTGCTCATTTTATATTCGAATCCAAGAAATATTTGTGTTCAGTTTTTTGAGATTTTTGTTTAAATATTAATAGTAAATTAGGTTTTGGCCCATATGTTTTATACATCATTCGAATTATCCTGAAGAACTTATTCAGATTCTGACGATAATTTGCAAATTCTCTCTAGCCGATATCTCCTAAATTAAAAGTTGGTTTTACAGAAAAATGCGTATCAGCGTTTTCTCAGACCATACTTCTTTTCTCTGGGTCCTTAAGGGTTAAACTGCTGAGATGATAATATTTTAGAGCATAGAAGACGTCTAAAACCTAACTTTACTTGTTGCATTATCACATTTTCTTACGTCAAGAATAATTTTCAAAATCTATCTCTATAGTGGGAATATGGGAAAAAGCTTCATGGTACTTACAAAAATTTCATAAAGGGAATTTCATCATGAAGAACAATCTACAAGAACACTTGACTGGGCACAAGTAAACAATAAGAAAATGCATGCAATTTTATCAAGTAGTATCGTATTTTAGTAAGAAAGTACGACTGATTATATTTCGCGCCATTCAAGGATACAGAAATCTACGGACATTGAGTGATTACAAATTAAAGATAAAAAAATCTAGACTAGGAAAAAAAAGATTATTGTTGTCAAGGTAGAATGTTTATTATTTTTAGGATGAAAAATTGCATTGTACATATATGGTAATTGTAATGTCCAAAATATGTGTGTAGGAAATCTCGAGAAAATAAAGCATTAATTTAAATCTTACATTTTTAGTTATCTATTAGAAATAACGAAAACTCGGTAAGAAAGACGTCGAATGCGCTTAGTATGAGTAGAGCTGCAAAATTGCCATTTTGAGAGCAAAGTAAGAAGCTTAATTCTCTTTATTTCTCTTGTATCAGAAATGTGAACAGAATTGAATGCTCCCCTAGACTTGGACGGAATTTTGGAAAAATTACTTAAATCGCCCATCGATATGAAAAAACTAATCTTCAAGTATATAAATATAATCTCACCAAATATCGGTTCAAAATCCCTTTCCATGCTTCTGGAATAAGATAAACAAAATTGTGAAACTTTTCAAATTTAGAACGTTTTTTATTGTTTAATAATTATAATTTTAACTTGAATCCACATTATTTCTTTACATAAACTTGTAAAAATGACTTAAATCCTATTAAAATAGTTTTTTCAATAGCTCAAAACGAAATATCTCTCTTACTTTTCATGAATATTACAACTTTGATAGGTCAAAAAACGTTCTAAATTTGAAAAGTTTCACAATTTTGTTTATCTTATTCCAGAAGCATGGAAAGTTATTTTGAAGCAAAATTTGGTAGGATTATATTTAAATACTTGAATAGGCGATTTTTTTCATATTGATAGGCGATTTAAGTAATTTTTCCACAATTCCGTCCAAGTCTACTAATTACTGTATCCAAACACTAACTTGATCTTCTCACACCTAGATGTTAGAAATCGGATAAGCAAATGCCAATTCTATAAGAGAGTCGAATGATATTCAACTCACAGTGGCAGATCTAGACGCGCTTCATCCTTTTTAGGACTCTTCAGTACACCATAGCCAGGAATTTGATAATTTTCGCTACTTCGATAATTCAGAATCCTTCGAATATCGAAGTTAATCTCCCAAAAGATAATGAGGTTATGCATAAGAACGAATATAGCATATTTAATTTTTTTGTGATCCTGAAAATGTTCTTGTGACCAGCTCAATTTTCAAAAGAATGGGAATTTTGGCGCCATTTTGAAATTTTAAAAAATGATCATATTGTTTTAGATTTCACTCTTCAAGTGTTAAAATAAGGCAACATATTAAAGATTCCGAAAGAAAAGTACAACATATTCGAATTCTTTAGGAAAAAATCGACCTTTTTGTTAAAATCATAGATTCCCAACTTCATATCGACCAATTTTATTATTATCCAATTAGAGAGTCGAATGTAGACATGAAATTTCAATAAGAAAGGAGCTTAAAATTGTTAATGAAAATTTCCTTTTTTAATGATACCGCTCCTGGAGTGACATGAAATTGTTGACAGAAATGCAACTCACTACAGGCGCTAAAAGTTTTGACATTTAGGATAGAATGTGAAATACATCATGCATTGCACATGAATAAAAGTCAGAAAAAAGAGATGAAATAAATAGAAAGTAAGATAGATGAAGAGAAAGAGTACATTTCAAGCAATGGAATAAGTTTAAAAGTTAACAGTTTTATCCTGAAAAAAAAATGTATAAATCAACAAATTCATTTTTAAAATACATTCAACATATTTTAATGTTGATAGATCAGAATGTAATATCACAGAAATTTAAAGTTTTATCAATGACCTCATGGGAAAAGAACATTTTGATTACTCAAATAATAATACAGTGGAATTTCTTAAACAAAGTTGGTTGGTATGAAGTTGGGAATCTATGATTTTTACAAAAATCTCGACAAGAAAGATTTTTTGGAATCCTACCCATTTTGCTCACATTTACGATTTGAAGAAAAGAATTCTGAAAAAAATATTTATTTTTACGAAAAATATATCATCTTTACTGAGTAAAAATCAATGATTTATAATTTAATAAGCTTATTGATAATCCAAGGTGCCTGAAAATCACGAGTTTATCAAAAACGTCCGAGTATCCACTTAAATTTTTAATTTAGAAATAAATCTAAATGACATAAAGATGAGAATTTACTATTCTTACAAAAAACTCGATATTTTTCTCCGGATTCACAGAAAAAGAATATTTTTTGAATTCTAAATGGAATGAGCTAATAAGTTTTTGATATTCAAAAAACCTCAATTTGAATAAATTTAGGCCAATTTTTTCATTTAAAAAGGAGGTATATTTAAAACCATATGCGCATTTCTTAAAGCATCATCAGTGGTATTAATTTAGAAATGATAAAAAAATTTAGGAAAATAGGAAAAATTGTTTTGTACCATGAATGGAATCTGGAATCGCATTTATTAAAGTTTCCTTGTCTCATTGTGATGGGAATTTGGCGCTTACTCGAGATTTGAAAATTACCATGGTTATACTAGCAAAAATTTTTTTCCCCGTTTTAATTAGGGGCATGAAACTTTTATACACCCATAATTTGGTAACCGTTAGATTCCTCATTTTTTCTTCCATTCAACAGTGTGACTTCTGTTTCACATTAAGGTTCATTACCGGAAAAAAATGAAATTATTGTGCAAATTTGTGTTTTGGCCAAATATCTCAGCTCGTGGACGCTCTAGCATTATTTTAAGGTCAGATTCGTGATCAGCGTTTGAAAGAAATATCCTGACCCCTCCACCACTCGTGTAATTTTAAATGATTTGCACATCTTTTAAAATGATTAACTCTGAACAAATAATTCTTGGTAACGAATAGAAATGTATGCAATTTTAAAGTTGTCCTTCCACATGTTGAATTTAATAAAGCTTTTTGATATTTTTAAAATGGTGTATTCTAGTTCAATATTTTGCTCAGACTTTGGTCCTGAATCCAATGCTTTGCAGGCTTCAAATAATACCTAAAATTACTAACTTTATTATTAAAGAGCACCGTTAGGATAATTAAATACTCACTATGTTTATGCGTTTTTCATTTTTCCTCTTATTTATCATTTATTTAAAATTTCATTCGTTTTCTAATGTCATGTTAGGATTTTTTCACGACAATAAAAAATTGACAAAAATCATTTTTAAAAATCCTTTTCTTAAGGATTAACCCCTTAAATATTTTACGGTATTTTTTCAAAGTTACATTAAAAAGCATAAGGATAAGATATAACTTTAAGAGAAGAAAAAATTCCTTGAACCTTATTTTTTAAATTTCATTTAGATATTCATGATTTCAAATTTACTACAGGAAATGATAAATTTTGAATTATTGGATAATAAGGATGTTTTTTGATAGGATCTGATAAAGTCCTAGGGGTGTTGTAAATAGGTTGAATGATTTTCCTATCTAAATGTATTGAAAGTCAAAATCCAATTATTTTCGAATTTTCAAAAGCTATAAATAATCAATCTTAGAATAAATTTTTGTTGTTGGAAGCTAACTATTTCTTCAAGCCAACTATGTAGATCAGATATTTTCTTGAATCAATCGAAAATACCATGGATTGCCGTAGAAAATGTACAGACTACTCAAAAGTAGTGGAGTTTATTTTCGTGAAAAAATGTAATTTTTTAGAACTTTTTTGTATTGACATCACCCCTAGGAAAAGGTTTTATCTAAGAGAAATTTCACACCTAGATTCCTTAAATGCTAAAGCATCTTTAGTTATGTAGGCATCTGTGAAATTGTTCTAAAAAAGTTATCCCTATTGGATATGACAAGATTTTTTAAATAAAATTTTTACGACAAATTAATATTAAAAATCAACATAAATATGGAAAAACTGTGTACTACTCACTTGTTTTGGCAATTTCTATGGTTGAAATAATCAGAAGGATTATATGTAATTTTTTGATGTATTGATCCATGTGAAACCAAATGAAATTCCTAGGTGACAGTTGACAATTTCATAAGTATTCTTCAAGTTGAATTTATCATCGATTATGAAAAGGGGAAAGTTAATTTCCTAATTGATTTGCACAACTGTTTCGATTTATGTGAAACTCTTTGTTCTTGAATTTAGGTTACAAGGGGAATTATCTAATAGTGATGAGTAAGTATGTGTCCACAAACCAGGGAATGGGGTGAAGATTAGGGTGAATGATTTCCAACTGTAATTTATAGAGGAGAAAATTCAATGTAGAAATGCATCACCAATATATATGCAATTGGCCAATCATATTCGAGAATAATCCTCGACCAATAAAAATCATTTATTTGATCATGTATCATAGATTAGTGTGATCAATTGCTTCTTGTACACAATACATTTTATAAAGTCGCTGAGATGGGAAAATTCCTATAGTTTTATTCTAATTGCTTTTGTTTCTGTATTGTAGTAATTATTTCCATGTAAAATATTTTGTAATTGATGATTTTACATCGATTATGGAGAGTATCTTTTTTTATTTAAAGTTCAAATTTACGATTTTATTATTTGTGTTTTTGTAACAATAAATCGGGATTTCAATTAGATGTAATATGGATAATATTTTTGAATAAATTGCTAACCTGTTTCAGTCCTATATCGCATAAAGTTGCCTTAGTGGTTGGTCTAGGGAAGAGGATAAGAAGAATAGCAAGTCCGGAGGAATGGCCGAATGAAATAGAGAATTCAAAGTTGTGTCTGATGGAGAATGGTTATCTTGAGAAATTTGTAGACAAATTCATCAATATTTCAGATAATAGGGATGAAGATGTAAATACAGATGAAATTGAGAAAAAAAAATTTTTCATGAGACTCAACTTCAAAGGTGACGGTTTTAGTAATGACTAGAGCCTCAAAAAATATGCAGTTTTGATAGACTCAAATGCGCATATAAAATGCATTTTACTACTTATGAGTAAATAACAGGTAGGCACATTTAATTTATAAAGAGAATAATATTATTTAAAAATCAATTTATTGGTTAGAATATAGGAAAACCTTAGCTTTATATTTATTTATATTCCTGAATTTTAACGGATTTTGAAATAGGGATTTTAGTAATGCTGTAATGAGGTCATGAAATCCCACGTCATTGCAAAATAAACATTGTATGCATCGACTTTTTAACTTGATTCTGGTTGGCCTATCATGTTTGTAGGTTAAATTTTATTGGCGTTTGCATTTGTACATGCATTTACATTTGACAAATGCAGATAAATGCAGTTATAACTTTTAAATCCTTATATTAAGAAGAAATCTGATTACAGTTTTCGTCTAATTAGAAAAAGTATACCTTGTGATTAAAATATGCAAAATATGCGTTTTTGAGGCTCTAGTAATGACATTAGAAGAAGACTTAACAATCTCATCAATCAACACGACAATAATATAAAATTGAAAATTGTATTTAAAACACAGAGACTGTTCAGTTTGATTCATAAAGATTTACTAAAGCCGGAAGAGAAGACTCTACTAATTTATAAATTCCAATGTGACTGTGGTGCTTCTTACATAAGTAGAACAATTAGGAAGCTGTCTACAAGATCAAATGATCATTTGAATAAGGATACTACAGGGACTAGGCATATCAAACAAGAGAAACATGCTGCTTCGAATTTTTCTATTTTGTACAAAAACTCAGGTGATGACAGTATAGATGTATGGGTTAAAGAGAAATTCTTTATTAACCCAATCTATGTGTTCAAAAAAACTACTCTACAATCTTCAACTCCCGTTGCCTATGTGAGCTTTTTCCCTTTTCTCTCCACTGTTGCTATTTATTGGAGAGTTTTGGTATTTTTTCAGCTTACATATTATTCTAATTTTATTCGTCTTTTACTATTTCTTTCATTATTTGTAAATTATTATCACTTGAATGAATTTTTAACTTTTATCATTTTTAAAGCAATACCACTGATGGTGCTTTAAGAAATACGCATATGGTGTTAAATATCTCTTCTTATCTTCAAATTTTTTCCGTTCAACTTGTAAGTAGTTTATAGAATATTTTTTGGTCTTCTGACTTTAAAATTGAAACTTTAAGAATGCTATTAGTTTCCTGCATTTAATACAACTCTTAAATTTTTAACAAGAAACTGGGATTAGTCTTTCTGAACCTTATTCAACTCGTGTTTTGAAAGGCCATCATTGATATTTCTGTATATAATGACAGCCTTCATTTTTATGGAATCTTTAAACTTTTTAATATCTCGTAAGGGTTTATGGATTAAGTTTTCATAACTAATGCGGAATACGGATTTTAGTCTATATTCTTCAAGAAATAATTTATGAGTATGGTTAGTTACTTCATAGTAGATACTTAAATTTAAATATATATATATATACTTAATATATATTAAGTGTGCTATTATATATATATATATATAGTGGTGGCCAAAAAAAAGTTTTCACTTTAAAAACTTGTTGTTGTTTGGTTATTTTAAATGATATTTAGTTGCAAAATAGTTCATTCGGTTGAGCAATATATGCAAATATCTAATATAGTAATTTTTTTTCGATTTGATTCATTCATAAATACAAAATTAAGAAATTACCGTTTTCATTGAAATTTATATTGACAAAATAAAGTTTTCACTTTTATTTAGTGAAATCTCCATCATTTTGAACCACTGATAAGCATCTTTTTGGCATAGATCTATAGAGATTTATAATAGTTTCTCTCTCTATTAAATTCCACTCTCTAAATATGCACTTTATTAATTCATCTTTATTACTAAACTGTCTACCATTTGCATAGACATTTTGAGCTAGAATTCCCCAGAGATTTTCAATTGGGTTCAAATCTGGACTTCTAGATGGCCATTCAAGCAAAATGATTCCGTGTTCTCGAAACCAACTTTTGGTAGAAATTGATCGATGACAAGGGGCGTTATCCTGTTGAAAAATTAAATTTGAATTCACGAGCTCCTCTTTAAAAGGTAGAATACTCTCTTCTAAAACTTTTTGATAGAAATTTGAATCAAGTTTATGATCAACAACAACCAAACGGCCAACATTTTCGTTTGTTATAAAACCCCATACCATTACAGTTCCTCCACCAAATCCTCTCTTAATCCTGGTTGGCTTAGGTACAGATTTGTCAATCCAACATACACTGAGACCGTCTGGCCCATCCAAGTTGAACTTCTTCTCATCAGAAAAGATTACCTTTCCCCAATTTTGATTTTCGATAATTTTCTTGCAAGCCCAGTCTTTACGAGAAATTTTATCATTCTCACATAATTTAGGAGTCAGTTTTGGTTTTCCCCAATATAAATTTTGTTCATTTTTTAAGAATCGACGAATCGTTCGATTGCTAGCTTTCAAATTAAACTGTTGTTTTATTTGTGTGGTCGTTTTTCTCCCGTTGACAGCCATCAACCTGATTATTTTTTTAAGAGAATTAGGAATTATACGTTTTCGACCTCTTTTTCGATTGGATTTTCTCGAAGAAAATAAGTTGTTTATGGTTGTTGAAGAACATCCTATTTCTTTGGCAATCATACGGTGGCTGATACCCTTTGATTTCAGTGATGACGCCAATTCTTTTTCAAAATTGCTTAGTTTTGAATTCTTCGGTCTTTCGATTTGCATTTTGAATTTGTTTCAGAATAATTAATGTAAGAATACTTGCAAATAAATATCTGATCAGCGAATTAATTTTCCTAATTCAAAAATCTTCTCACAAACAAGAAGTAGAAAGTTTAAAAAGTGAAAACTTTATTTTGTCAATATAAATTTCAATGAAAACGGTAATTTCTTAATTTTTTATTTATGAATGAATCAAATCGAAAAAAAATTACTATATTAGATATTTGCATATATTGCTCAACCGAATGAACTATTTTGCAACTATATATCATTTAAAATAACCAAACAACAACAAGTTTTTAAAGTGAAAACTTTTTTTTGGCCACCACTATATTAGAGTACGCCAAAATTTTAAACTTTTCCCAGCCTTAATCTCATTTTGAAGATAAGCGAAAACTAAGCATGCGTTCTCGAAATATAAAATCTCAATTGAATATGACAATTTTGAACAAACGACGAAATTTTTACTAATAGAAAGAACAAAATTAAAATTTTCGAACAGTTTTTGCAACATTTTTTTTCAATCGGGGAAATTAAAATTTTGTATTACCCTAATATACATTGTAAAATGATCGATAGTATATGATAGTTTTTCACGATTAAACCTCTTAAAAAATAAGGCCGTATTTTTGCAAAAACTCTGAATAAAGAAATTTTTGTAAAACTCAGGCCTCATTGAGCCCTATTAGAATTTTCAAATTAGAGACAAGCGTACGCTAATTTAAAAAAAGCTCGTTCCTCTTGGATTTTTCAAACTGGAGCAAAAAAGATAGGTGGTTTCCTTTTTCAATGTATTTCTTAAATGCTGGTGATTTGAACAGACGACTTAAATGAAAAAGCTTTAATTTTGAAAAAAACTTCGTAGTATTAAATAAGCTAGGATCTTGGTTGTCTGTTTGTAGATTTATTCCCGCACATATTTATTATTGTTAATTAATAACTGAAATAATTTTAATGCTTAGTATGTGATTACTATTTTAAAAAACGTTAATAGACCTAAGAAAAAGCTGAATTTTTTCTGCTATGAAATTTCAGAAATCTGACAATAAATGATTTGCAGGGGAGTGTATACCGGTGTAAAAATTTAAATAAATTAAAAGTACAAATTGACCAATTTACTCGTAAGTAAATATGTGTTCTTATTCAGTTCTTATTCTTTTTCTCGACATTGCTTTTGGAAATTCTAAATTAGAATTTCCTATTGCATTTTACAAAAATTCATCAAGACCTATACAACATATAGTATATATAATTGTCAATAGACCATATCTATATCAAACTATACAGTAGAATACAGTGTGATTCATCTAGTGTGCAGATAACTTGTTAAAAATAAAAAGAATAAACTGTATTTGAGAACTCAACTTAAATGTCAAGAGCCCTTGAGAGCTTCATAAAAGCTATTTTAAAGAAGCCTGAGTATTCTCTCTTTGATCTCAATGTGTTTTTATCTATTTTTAATGAACTTTACTCCACATCTTATTGTTATTCATTCAACAGTAGTTTGGTTTTAGATAAAATTATTTTGACAGAAAATCTACTTTTGTAAAGATTTTGTAAATCTATCAGAATGATTTTTTTATATGAAATTTGATAAAAGAACCTAGTTAAGCTTTCGAGTTACTAAAATCAATTCAGTACGATTTGTGACAAATTTCGACAATGTGAAAAGAAGCCTTTTCTCAAAATAAGATCTTCATATCAAAAAGCAGTAATTTGATGGCCAAGAGAGATACAGAAATATAAGAGCTAAAAATTTACCTATTTTATGTGATTGATCAAAATCATATGTAGATTGTAGAAAAAAACAAGAGGCCTTGACTAATAAAAAGTATTAGCCAATCAGAATCAAATTGCAACCAAGCTACCGGATAAAAAATTTTGTATAGAAACTTTCTATAGTGGAAATGACAAAACGATTTACTTATCGTCAAGCTAAATATGAATTAATTCGAGTTTTTCAAGGAATAAAACAGATTATTTATAGAATTTAATTTTTTATTTATTGATAGTCATCTATACATATTGTTTTAAAAGCATAGCATAGGGCCTTTAGCAATATCGTAGTAATAATCGATTGAATAAAATCAAGTTAAGAATTTTTAGGGAATGCCTTGAAAAGACTCCATATTTTTTAACCAGATTTGAAGAGAAGAACGGCAACTTGTCCCATGTAAAAGTAAATAAAATGCTTTGTCTCGTGGGTTACGTAGCTGAAAATATTAAATATTTATTAGGACGATTTATAAATTTATTTTGAAATAAGTATGCATTACAAATGTTACTTACCTTCCGAAGTTACGTCCAACAATGCAGTGCCAGGTTGGGTTATATTTTTTGTCAAATTCCTTTTTGATGTAGGCAGCTATGTCTTTTTCGATGTTGAATTTCTCCATAGCATTGTGGCATGCTTCAACTGCATCTTGTTGCATATCATCTGACATATCAGCATTTTTGACGACGGCTTTCTTTTCACTCATTGTTATTTAGTTCCGAGTACGAGATTAAGGAGTCTTAAATAAAGAGAATGCGATTGAGCAATTATCAAGACTATCTACCTTATATTAAATTCAACTATTTTTATTTAGCCAATCAGAATCGACTACATGAATATCTTTTAATGGCCAGAGTAGAGAGTGCAATATACTGTGTATTCATATATATATGAATGAATTTATAGTAAAGAATATTCAAGTATAATATACCATCATATACAAATAGGCTTTCTCTGTGTGTGTATGGACAATGAAAACATTCCTGATATGATAGTAGCCTGGTTGCAATGAACAATTTTTTATTCAAAAATTTACATATACAAAATACATATCTTGGATGTTGATTTTTAGCTTTTTCTATTTGTTTAATATTCATTCAAGGGACACTTAAAGGTAAAGAGATAGAGAACACAAATCTCTTGATACACTCATGTAGAGAATACTGTAACAAGATGAATCTCAAGACAAACAAAAGTTTGAAACTTGAACAAATTGAAGATTTGCAACCAATCTACTGGACATTGTAATGAAATATGAGAATAAATTATTTTACATTATTGATTAACGACAAACTAAAATGGTTGCAGATGTATTTTTCTCTCATTTTTTAATACAGAATAAATAATCCATTAAGATTTACGAAACATGGGTGAATTGTTTTACTTTTATTGAGCCATTATAACAAAATTGTTAAAAAAATTATCACAATTGACTTATAAATGAATGAATGATGATATCCGTAGAATAATAATAATAGTCAACAAACATCAGCTAATTTATCACATACAAATCTTATTACAACTCTTCTTAATTTATAGTTCAGATACAGTAAGTTGGACAATTCAAGATTAATCATACTGTGTACATTTATTTTTGCTTTGCTCACAGAATTGATGAGTCCAATGTTTCAGTGAGTCTAATGTGCGATACATTCAGGCTGAAACCCAAAATAAATCCAGATTACGCTATATTTATAGAGTACAATTGAAAAGATGAAAAACTGCATTTAATTTTATTTCCTTAATGTCGTTGTTTGATAATGGTTTGTTAAGAATTATGATGACACATTAAGGGAATACAGAACTGTCTTGACTTGGGAGTGTAAAGCCACATGTATTAACCCTCTCGGTCCCATGGCCAAAATCTAATGATTTCTCAAATTTTATTTCTTGTAATCCTACTAATTAGACCCTTTTGATCAAGGTTTGTTTCTATCCTTTTTTGACAGATGACTTCTTCATGCACTTTTTGTTGAGGTCGTAATACGTCCGATGGGGACTTGTAAGCGACTAAATGTTTAATACATTGATAAGCATATCTTTATTATTTAAACTGGTTAAATTAGAGAACAGTTGCCCCTCTTATTTCTCTCTAAGTTTACTTTGAATCGTGTTGGTCTTTTTTCTATCAATGACATGAAAACTCACCGCAAGAAATTCGTTTTCATTTCATCAATGTTGAAAAGCCCTTAGTCTCTTTGTCATTGAGAAAAATTACTGGAAAACAAGAGAGGGCAAATGTTCTATAGATTAGACGTTAAACTTTGAGAGGTAAATGGTTCAAATCAGACTAAATACTCCTATTCGAAAGATTGAGGATTTCTTCACCCTTTTCTTTGTATGATTTGCGGATTATTATTCTCAGGATCTGCTTCCAATCTTCTTTTTCTAGATCCAAAAGTTTGGCATAAAGAGGGTAATGTGAAATTATGAGTTGATATAATTAAGTTTTTCTGGAAATACTGTAGTCTTCGCCTTAGATTTGACGCAAAGAATACGAGATTTCTGAATAATTTTTTATTGCTAACTAATCAAATAATATCTTGAGAAAAAAGATAAAGTTCAATTTAGGAAGAAAAAATTATTTTTCTAATGAATAATAAACTGCTGCACTATTCATTAGTTAGAAAACCCTAGGGGTACGTCACAGCATATAGAAATATTAATAATTCGAGCTGCATAGAGTGTTGGATGAATTGATTGAGCATTGGAAAATGCGAGAGGTCCTAGGTTCAAATCTCAGGTTGTGGCATACTGACGAGTCCAAAAGAAGACGAAACGCGCGTATATGTATACTTAGATTATTACTAAATGCTCTGTGAATTTCTTTCGTTTACATTTTCATTTCATACTATAGATTTGCTGAAAAATTAGATTTCAACGATATTTCTGTCATTAAAAAAACAAAATCAAAGGCACAATTATATAGAAATGAAAATTTTATTTAAAACTCAGAGATTGTTCAATTTGATTCAGAAAGATTCATTCAAACCTGAAAAAAACTCTGTATTAACTTATAAATTTTAATTCAGTTGCGGGACAGACTATAAGGAAACTTTCAACAAAATCATGGGGATTACACCATAGATGTATGGGTCAAATCAAGATCCTTTGTAAAAAATGATGTTGATAAAAACCATTTTAGTTGGCCTGCCTGGCTGATCAATCATGGGATTAAAATAGTATAACTCTAAGAAAAGGATCGAGTTACCCAAAATGTATCGACTCTATTCTTCTTTTCGGAACTGACATTAAGACGATTACAGAATCGTATTATATAGACTCAAATTTGATTACTAAACTCCCTAACACCTCTCTGATTCTTCAAAAACTTAGTTTCTCACACTTCTAAATTTTACCCTTGAAAGCATGAGTTAAACGCAAAACTATATGCACCAATGAATTTTTTGTAAAATTTTGATGAATTTGAATATTTTTGACGATATATTACGTACCAAGTTCTTCGGACTGGAGTGGCCAATGAGTTTCACAACCGACTGTAGAATAACTGATTTCTTGAACAGAAGAAAATGGAAAATATCTTTCTCTATGACTACTAAAAACTACTACTTCTTGTGATAAAGTTTTATTTCATCATCGAAATTTTCAGAACGACGTAAATATTTTGGAATCGAAATTTATTTAAAAACTAACATTTTGAAGAAAATTGAATTTCGAAATTTGAGCTGGCAATTTTTGTTGATTCTAATGCAGGAAAAATATATTTAAAATAACTCCTTGGCACAATGTAAATTATAAAAACTTAGATCAATATATTGATACTATACAGAACAAAAGTCCTCGAGAGAGAATCCTAAATAAACTTTGATCTGATAAAGTGCGTGAAAATCATTCGTGGAAATTTGATTTATCAATATTAGAGTAGGCCAAAATTTTAAACTTTTCCCAGACATAATCTCAATTTGAAGATAATCGAAAACTAAGCATTTTTTCCTATAAAACCATGCGTTCTCGATTTTGTGAGGAAATACAAAATCTCAATTGAAAATGACAACGCGCCAAGAATTTTTCAATGAATTT
This sequence comes from Gyrodactylus bullatarudis, assembly GCA_012064415.1. Lineage (NCBI taxonomy): Eukaryota > Metazoa > Platyhelminthes > Monogenea > Gyrodactylidea > Gyrodactylidae > Gyrodactylus > Gyrodactylus bullatarudis. The sequence goes on from SSNU01000038.1 coordinate 288,797, forward strand.
TACTACGAGAAAGGACAAAATTAAGATTTTTGAATAGTTTTTGCAATATTTTGAGTTAAAAAAGGGCTTATACTATTATAAGCTTATTGAAAAATTGAGTTTTTTTCACATGTTGAAAGAAATCCCTAGGAAATTAGTTAAATTCTGATGAAGGGAAAATGGCAATTTGTAAATCAGAACATGGAAAATTTACACTTTGATCTTCGAAAATGTGCTTCTCTCGGTTAAAACAACAATTTTTGATTAAGGCAAGGAACGCTGTTCAGGAAAAATAAGATTTTGCAGTACCCTAATTAAATCCCGAACCAAAAGAATTTTAATAGCTTGATAAACATTATGAGTTTTGAGAAGCACCTCTGATTAGGTTTTTTTTAAAACTGGTTGATCGTCGAATTTAAAACTATTAGTATGACCTAACTATAAGTGAGATTTACCCCTAAAAAATTTACTTGTAATTTCAAAAAAAAAAAACTTGGAAATACTACGTAAACAAATTTCAACACGATACTCTTTTTCATAATGTTCAAATGTAAGCAACTCTCTAAGGATATTCAAAAATTTAGTGATTTCATAGAAAAAAAACATTGAAAATTGAGTGACAATTTAGGATTAATACAGATTTTTTGAAGCTGATGGTTATTTCGGAAAATTCGGTACAAAAATAAGGTTAAAGATTTCACTCATCCTTGATGATCTCATTAGACTAGGGTAAAATTATTTTTTCACTGAACAAATCACGAAAGTACTTACTATTCTCATAGATTTGATTGATTACTCAATAAAAATATTAGCTAGAAAGTTCTGATTCGAAGCAATACTAAAAAGTTATTACTAATAACTTATTGGTAAAAACTGATAAAAAAGAAGATACTCGCTTGATATCGACTTTCGTTTCATAAATATATGTTAACTCTAAAAAGGACCCTAAAGAAAATATATTTTCCATCAAGAGTTCTATCGTAGTCTAAAATTCTTGGAATACAAATTAAGCCTTTTAAAAAATTTATCTGACAATAAATAGTGATATTGAATGGATGCTTTTCTCTAATTTAGTTGCATCAAATGATTTAGTAAAATTAAAAGTTGATATTCTTAAGAGGCATTTAAGGAATGCAAAGTTGGCCGAATTTGCGAAAAAACACTTTTACACAAAGTCTTGATGAATTTTATCATCAAAAAATGTATGAATTCAATTTATGAATTTCTATATAAGCAAATGCGCCGAATTGAGTTTATATGAATGACGTTAGATACCCTGCAACATAAAGGTTTTTATTGAGAGTAGGATCCATTATCTTTAGATTCAGGAAGAAATTTTCACAAATCTGTGATTTAAATCATAGGATTTGAGAGATGATTTAGAGTATTTTTCACACATGAATTTCTAACTATTTGAAAAGAATTCACCACTTTAACAACCAATATCAGGAAATATTAACCTTATCAGTAGAGCTGCCGAAATCGGGCATGAATTTCAATTGAAAAGGGCATTTTTATTTTAACGTTGTGGCAAAAAAGGGCAACATGAAACACGCTACTGCTAAGTAGTTTTAGTTAAATAATATTCTTCTTGATAGTATGACTTGACATGATATTTGGCCAACAGATATATATGAATGTAAGATTTGATTGAATGACTAATGAGACTGTTCTATGAATCAGACAGGGCTTACAGGTTTCACGAAGAAGAAAATAGAATTTTAAGCCTTGAGATTTTTTGTGATTGTTATCGTTGATTTTGTATCGAAACTATCTTAGTTACAACCTTGATTAGGGCAAAAAAAGGCTTAAAATTTGAAAAAAGGGGGCATTAAATTTAATATGGCAAAAAAATGACAAAAATTCTCGGTTTATGCTTCACCTCATCAAACTTCTGATACTAGGAAAATAAAGAAAATAAAATTTCTTGCTCTGCATTCAAAATGGCAAAAATGGCATTTTTGCAGCTCTACTTATCAGTCATTGTACATAAATATATCAAGCCTTTTTCTTATTTAAAACAAGCTATTTACTTATAAGTAGAAACACTATTTAGTATACAAAATAAGATATACAATATTGAATATTGATAATAAAGATTTTATGAAGACATAAGTTGCCGTGTTTCCTCAAAAAAGAGTTTTGAAATAATATTTCATTTATTACGACACCTTTTTTTATAAAAATAATCCGAGTATGTTTTTACTGACACAATAGATAATTAATTAATACACATGTTCGTTTAATTAATTGTTCTAGTTGCAAAGTTTGAGGAGAATCCTGGATATTTTTCACCGATTTAGCAAATTCAATAATCTTAATTCAAAAATAATCTGATTATTTTTTAGTGTTGGGGATGTGAAAAGATTGATTTTTTTGTCAGGATATCTGTCCACCATGCATCTGGTAACGATCAATGTCGGCCAAAGGTTGCTTGACAAAACTCGACGACAGAAATGATGATTCATCTTCAAAATTGGCACGAGTGGAATCCTCTCCAGGTCCATTAACACAACTCTGCTTATCACCCTCAGACTTTGTGTCGGCCTGGCCAACTTGATGGTTATCATTTGATCTGCAATCATCTTTTTCCTGAAAATATTAAACAATGATATTTTATTCCATAAAAAGGATTTTTGAAAATGGTTACAAAGTTGAAAAATTGTCATGTTCTATTTTGTTTTCACTCTTGAATTTTAATGAGAAAATCGAGATTTTCTGAAGATGTTTGGAGTACAAAATTTTTGGCAATTTCAAGATGAGAGAGGAATCAGAAATCATTTTTCAGAATCATCATTAAAGATAAAGAAACCAATTATCATTATTGAATTTTTGTATTGACCGTCAATTTAAAACTGATCTATCAAATTTTAACGAAGATAATTCAAATTAATTAGCCTTGGTGATAGTATTCAACTTTTAAACCCAAGGATAGTTTTAACCAATCAGAGGAAATTGTTCATTTTCTATATTTCACTATAAACTCCTTCCCTTTCACAAAATTTTCAAGTGTAGTAAAAATAGTCTGAAAATGGGATGTAGACTCTCGCATGAAATTTGATTGTTTCCTAATATCTGTACGACCCTTTTTGGTTCCCTTGTCTTATGATGATTCTGAAAAATAACGTTTCATCTCTCTCACGTCTCAAAATCCCAAAAATTTCAAAAGCTTATAAAAAATAATAATAAATTCTCAAATTCATCGAGAATTGCTTTCTCCTACAACGTGAAAAAAGCGGGTCTGCTGTACGATGACTCAGTGAGGAAGAGTATGACATAGTTTTTTGGTTTGGTAGATAGAGGGGTCTCTCAATTGTGAAAACGACTTTTCGTATTGATTTTCCAAAAAATTGAAATGAGTTGAAAAAAATCAGAAACTGGTTTCAAATTCGATCACAATTGCTCCAAGGCAATATTTTGGAATGGAAATTACCCAGCTGAATCAACTTTTGATTCTTTATCGAATAGTGTTTAATTTATTGAGTTAGGATCCAAAATTGTGAACTCTTTTATTTTAAAAGATATGACTTAGAAAATCATTCTGGAAATAGAGAGCTAGAAACAGATGACATGTTCAAATTGAAATAAGAAAGATAGAAGCATTCAAAGTGGATCTTAAATTCGGAGTATTACTCATTAGTAGATGGGTTAAAATATTTTAGTCAGTTCCTCTTCTTTATATACTTTTTTTAGGAAGTTCACTGTATTATCATGATCACTACAAGATTTTTTATCAAATACTCAGAAGAGGTGTTTTATTCAAAAAAATTACCTCAACAATTTGGTTAAATTAGTTTTTCGGCATTAACTCCATTTACAATGAAAGCGGATAAACTTACAACATTTTCATTGAACTCATCTGATGAGAAACCATCAGGGTTTGGATAATCTCTAAATATTTCATTAATTCTCGATTCATCAAAGTCGAAATAATCATTCTGGGTACTGTTGGAATGAGTAGCACCGCGTGTAGATGAATGTCTACTCCTTAGATGAAGGCCACTATTGTTAACAGATAATGGAATATGATTGTAAGAATGATACTGAGGGTTAGCAGAAATTGATGAAGGCGGCGATGGCGAGGAAGGAAAGTTAATTGGACCGGGAGTCTTGTCACGAATGGGAGAGGATTGTCGAAAGTGTCGACACATTCTAGATCCAGAAGGGCTTGCAGATCGTTTCAGGTCATGGCCCTTGAAGCGGAGAAGCTCTCTAGGACTAATGGCACAAAAAGAGTCTGAATGTACCCGTTTACCATGGTCAATTTGTTGGTTATTATGAGACATTGTTTGAGCTTCTGTTTGCATAATGTTTTTGCAGTTTTGGTGTTGAGCTTTCTCCTCAAATTGAACATTTTGATTATTTAGATTATGATCTCCTCCTATTCTTACCTTGTTAGGTAATGCTGAAGCATGGTTTTGTTCGTCCAACTTGGTTTTTATATACTTCTGAACAATTTGGAATGCCTTATTAAGGAGGATGAGATTTGTGAGGATTTTCACAATGAATAATCTGAAAAATGAATACACTTAGAAAATCGTAAAAATTAACTTTTTTCAAAATCACGAATGAATTGATTTTTCATTTCAAAATTTGGTTCATATTCATCATGATCAGGGCATCTAAAAATATGCCAATTTTCTTGGAATATATTCTCTAAAATATTCTACATAAATATGCTTTTTATATGCCAAAAAATCTGTGAAAAAGCTAGAAATAATTTCTCTTATAAATAAATCAATCAGTATTCTTAGCATAAATAACCTAAAAGCTATTTCTGGGCAAAATTTGCCAACAAGCTTATCAGTGATTCATGAATAAATTCTCAAAATGTAAAAGAATTTTCTATGAAAAGAGTAGAATGTGATAAAGTGTCACGTTTTGCAAATTGAAAGTGAATATCTAACGGAGTTTTGTTAGATTGTCATGGAAAATTAATGTGTTTAGAACAGACAGACTTAGAGACCTTCGATATGATTATGTTGTATTAGGATAGAAAGAGAATGGAAATTATATAGGAAATTATAGGGCTTAAAGTAATACGAATTTTTTAATTTCTATGGAAAGATTACATAAAACCAGAAATACATCAAGATTTAGAATCAGAGAAAAATGATCTAAAATTAGTTTTATAATAAAATTTATTAAAACTTAGGTCAACTTAGGACCATGGCTGAGAATCCTAATATTGACCTAAGTTTTAATAAATTTTATTATAAAACATCAAGATTTATTATTTTAAATATACGAAATTCTATACTGAAAAGTTAGATCTTATCATTGGCTGGTTTATGGCATCTCATAAAAATATTTCCATAAAATCAATGGAAAATATTCCAAATATATGCATAATATGCATAACTACTCTGAAGTATTTCGATGATTAATAAGGAAAAAACTCACGTGAAAATAGTTAAAGGGATAAAAATTAGCATCCTTTGACTACCAATGGTTGTATAAATCATGAGATTAATTAGACATGCCAATGGTATTGGTGTAAGACCCATACGTCGAGATAAAACTTCAAGATAATCACCGTTATGCTATTAGATTATGGATGATTTTCATTAGATAATACAATGCAGTTGAGAGTCTTGAACTAACTTGACCTTGACGTAATTTCAACATGTCATAAGCAATACTGACTTGGTATTCCTGGTAAACCTAAAGGGGAATTGAATTTGAGTGGCCAAATTTTTCGAATTTAACTTTTTTATTCAAAATTTCGAAATTAAGTAACGAATTAACATCGTAAATTTGAAGTAACGAATACTCTTTGTCTAATCGAGCTTTAACCTGATGGATGACATGTGATAGATCTAGATTCCAGATGCGAATTAACCAAATGGGATTAAGCGCTTAAATTATTTGTCTTGCTTGAGAATCCTGATTTTCGCGAATATATTATCATTTTGCTGACTAATGTCTTGCAATTTGTCAAATGTAGTTACAGTCAATCAGGATCTTCGCGTATAGTGGAATGAGAAGACATCAAACGAGTTTCATGTATAGTAGAATTTTTAAAATTATGCTTCGGTCTATAATGTAAATTTAGGCCCCTAATAAAAATTCGTATTGCTGGAGTAGGTAATGCCGAGCTTCTTCGAAGACATTTGAATTTGTTGGTGAGTCGGAACTCATTTTGAGGATTTGAAGATAAGACGAGTAATTAGTGATAATGCTTTTATTTCGCCGGATCTCATCAGACTCTTACACCGGCTTGATTTATATATTAAATTAATTAACAAAAGTGTATCCTCTTATTGGTTGGTTTGGGAATGCGATTGGGGAGGGAGTGGGGTTTCTCTTGTTGTTGTGAGCAATTACGAGTTCGGTCTTCTTTTTATGTAGGGATCAATTCAAAAATTCGTATGTCTCAGTGTAAAACCTCACATGGGTATGTGTAGGGACCTAAATTTACATTATAGACCGAAGCATAAATTTAAAAATTCCACTATACATGAAATTTGTTTGACGATCTGACTTCACTGATTGACTGTAATTTAAAAAAATACAAACAAAAAACTCACATTGGCAGGAATGAAATTGAACTTTGTGATGAAAGCATGTTTAACCCAGTCAACAATGATTTCTGCAAAGAACAGACAGAACCCATTGAATAGCAATTCAACGATATAATCTAGAAATTGATTAATTCAGATTAAAGTTAAGTAAAATAATGAAAAACCAGTCAGAACTTCTGACTCAGAAGTGTATTTAACTATGATTGGTTCAAAATATTTCACTCTTGTTTTAATTGTTTGCAGGTTCGAAATTATTACATTAAATTAAATTTATAATAGCTTTTTTAATATATCTGTTATTCAGAAATGAATTTTTTCAGCGTTGAAATTACTATACAGTTAATAGTTGGGATTATAAATATTGATTTTCAATCATAAAAAATCCTCTTAAGAAATTGAAGCAAATAAAAATATGATGTTTAATAGAGTATAAAACACTTGAAAATCAATGATTGTCAAAGAAATGATGATTTAAAAGCTTAAATTATCTGCATTAGAAACTATCCACTTGAAAAATTTCTAAAATTAGTTAAAGATGAACCTTGTCGATCAAATAAGAATTGGAGTCATGAATCAGCTGTAATATTACTTCAGCTATTACTGGTCAGTTAATCTCAAAAATATGAGTTACTCAAAATTTCGGAGTAAATATCCGTTTACTAAAAGAAATGCTCACTTTTTAAAGAAAATAAAACAAATCCATGGATGATAAAATTAACTTACTCAACTCTAAATTGGATTTATCAAATGAGGTTAATGAAAAATATGGTCTGATAATTTTTACAAAGATAACATTTTTTATTAAGTATGAATATCTAGAATATCTGCATTCTGATTGGTTATATTTTTAAAATATTCGTTTGGACCATCTTGCTAATGATTTTCTCTAGCTTTGGAGAGGACAGGGAATTTCCGAATTTGATGTTTAATTTTAACTTAAATTTCTGTTAAAATTAAGTTTTCAAAGTCCTCGTTGCGAACTTTAGTTAGTAGAAGCATTCAATGCAGAATATCATGATGATTTTAAAGTTAACAGCCCTTGATTTTTTTCATTGAAGTCGTATCCTGAGAGCAAATTAAAGCGTATGATATTATGTTTTTATTAATTTTTTATTATATCAGAGATTGTGAAGGATATTCTTATTTTTTTAATGCAAAAAAGGTTTTTTTGGATTAAAAAAGGCAAAAGATGCATACTCAACTTGTGAACCAAGCTATCAGGAGATTTTTAATAACATTTTCAGGCTTAATACACCTGTTTTAGTCTATGAACAAAAAAAATAAAAAAAAGGCATTTGGTTGCCCTACCTTATTATTATTACAGATAAAGAGTAATTTGTCAGAAAAGAAGAGTAATCAATGATTACTAGGCAGTGAATTTTTGATAGGTTAAATAAAACTTGAATACAAGTTCTTTCCTTTCAAGGTCTTTAGTTTTATGTAACAGAGACTTTGATCTATACCATCTTATAATTGTGAAAAATGATTTGTTTATCAATTTTTTCCAAAGGCTTATTCATACGAGAGAATAGAAAGTGAATTGATTGAATTAGAGGGCGTATCCATTAAAGGCCTGTGAGAAGGATAGTCCGTAGAATGAGTAAAGTTGTTTTTGGGTAGGACTATGAGTAATTTTTATAAAGAAGACATGATTTCTTGCGATATAAAAAAAATCTTGATAGATTTTGAAGATTTCCTCCCTTGTCGAAATACTATTCATGTTTTCTTTTTCATCTATTAGATTTTTAGTTTTTTTAATTAGATTGTGACTACTTTTATGATCTATATGAATAGAAAATATGAATTCATTCATGATAATTTTTATGTCGATTGATACTAAAATGAGCATGACTTTGATTTTAGAGATGTATAATATGGATTTCTATGGAAAAATCAGACTAACATTTGAAATTAAAATTCTCAATTTCAATCTTACCCCGCAAAGAAATTGTTTTATAAATTCATAACTCATAAAATCAGTTGATTTAAGAATCATAATTTACAATTTTAAATGATACTTTTCTCCGAATAGATTGGAACAAAATTATCTCTTGAATTCGGTAATGAAATTTTATAAATCGAAATAATTTCGTTTCTGACTTATTATCTGTCGAGTTTTCGTGAAAATAGTAAATTCACATCTTCATGTCAATTATAATCATATAATTATATGATGATTGATATAGCCATTTTGTAAATGGGGTTCAAATAAAAAGAAATAACTAACCAATATTCCAAGAGTTTGTAGAAATATTTCTGATTATTACTATTCCAATCCAGATTGAGTAATGAAATCGTTCACGAATATCAGCACATGTGATCTGAAACAAATTCGTTTTGCCCAACTTTTTAAAGACATTTCCTTTTAGTTCGACAAAATTATTCGAGATAAGAACAGTCAAAAGAGACCATTGATGGGTATTGAAGGCGACATTGAGAGTAGTCACTTGGCCAAGGAGTAGCATACAATGGCCAACTGAAATGATAAATAGAGTTTTTAAAATGAACTAAATTATTATTTTTTGCTTGCTAACTGGAAACCATTTTGGTATTGAGCATAAACGAAAGCTTTATTTTCGTCAGTTCTCTTAAATAACTCTTCTATTGCTCAGATTTTATAATTTCTATTGAATTTTCATGATTTTAAATTTATTCAGAGTATAGCTATGGCAATAATCTCTATTTGTTCTTAACTCATGTCCTCCAGGAAATCTGAATTGTGTAATAAAACTTTAGACTATTAGACGACCTTGATATTTATACATTTAATAGTGTAAAATTGCCATCTTCTGATTGGTCAAAATTAGGGTAACTGGCCTATTAAATTTTTGCTAAAACATTTTCAACCAATCAAGAACGAAGTAAAATGATCCAATGAAATAGTAAGGAAAATCCAAAATCCTTAGACTCTGATTGGTTGGAATTATTTTTTTTGAAATTTGAATAACACCCTAGTTAAAATAATCAAGGCCATTTTTAAGATAGAAGAGTGGGTGACGGTAAATCATTTATGATATCTAAATACCATAGACCTTATTTAACTTGAATCAAAAATTGTAAACGTCTCATTTCAATTTCAGTTTCATCATTATTAAGCAATTGTACATAGAAGTTACTCACAAATACAAATTAGAGCAAAGATATATTGTAGGAGGAATGCTTTGATTCGGGAAAAATTATTCGGGGGCAAAAGAGAAGCAAATCTTTTGAATTTTTCCGGATGATTTAACGACACTGTAAGCAAAATATCATCTAGAGCGTCTTGGCATACTGAAGATAAGAGTTTGTCAAGGAGCTTGAAAGAAAATAATTAATCAGTATGCGTACTGGTAAGTTTGAGTTGAACAGTAAAAACTTGACACTTGATATGGTAGATTTTTTGATTTTACTGCGTTATTCTTACCTAAAGTCTTCTTACCCTTACTTACTTGAATATTAAGATCGAAATAATCTATAATTTTGACTCGAAAGAAAATTAATCGATCTCTGTCAAAAAATATATGCTTAGACTCTAAAGATATACCTTTTTCTTGTTGAGGAATAATTGAATATTAATTTCTATCTCAGTTCCTTTGAACTCTCGGCTACTGAGTTTTGAGAAAATAATTTCTGTCTTCCTTGTCATTATAAGCTCGGGATAAGCTGATATTTACTTCCTAATTATATGACTAAACATGATACGGGAGCCAAGATTTGGTTGAAAGATCAATGAGATTTCTTCAAGAATCAGACAGGGCTTGGACATTTGGCTTAACATTAAGAATTTTGGAACATGATTCGAAAAATAATTAGGAATAATAGGCAAACAATAGATCTTACAAAAAGCAAACAATGTATACAGGTTTTTTCAAAATCCAAACAAGATCTATGCTAATATGATCATAACCCAAAGGTACATATTACTTTTTCACTAAACACAAATATAAATTTCTGCATATTTCACAAAACCCAAACATACATTTAATCAAGTGTGATTTGATTGGCTGTTTTCTATTCCCAAGTCCAGATTCATGCTCTAAAACTCTTATCATACAATTATTATATTAATAATTATTATTATTGTACACCAATGTCAGGAAATTGTACAACCCTCACCCCCTATGTTTCATCCCTAAAATCTATTTGAACAAATAAGAGAAATTTGCATATGCTCATAAATGTAATATAAATATCAAGCCGGTATAATATTCTGATGAGATCCGGTGAAATATATAAGCTTAATCACTAAATATTTCCTCAACTTCTAATTCCTCATGAAGATATCTTCGTCATCAGAAAATATTTTCGAAGAAGCTGGACATTATTTTTCACAAAGTTATTATTGTACACCAATGTCAGAAAACAAGAGAAATTAGAAAAACTCTACAAAACTACTGTTTGAGTATTAACAAGCCGCTTAGGATAGTCAATTCCACGCCAACTTATTAGGCACTTTAAAAAATTAACTCCTAAAGGATGTATAAATTTGGTGAAATCAATCGATGGAAAAGATATTCCTTATCTAACTGCTTACAGATGCATCAAAGAAATATCTAAAGAGAAAGAATCAGGAATTTTAAATTCTACTTCTCAATTAAGAAGTTATTTCGAATGGAATAAAATCCTTAATTCAGGAATTCATGTAGATATTTTGATTGAGGATTCTAAACTCGTTGCTTCTTTCTTGTGCTAATGCATACTTTAATAGCCTGCCAGTTATAGCTCTGGATTGCTGCCATATGAAAAATGGGTCAAATTACACTTTTCTCATAGCTAATGGAATCAATGCAAATAATTGAACATTTCCTATAGCTGTGATCTTTGTTCGAACAGCGATTGGCCTGATAATGAGTTGACTATCCTAAGCGGTTTGTTAATACTCAAACAGTAGTTTTTTAGAGTTTTAATAACTTTGTGTTAAGAGTTTTAGAGCACGATCCTGGACTTAGGAATAGAAAACATTCAATCAAGTCAAACTTGATTAAATGTATGTTTGGGTTTTGTGAAATACGCAGAAATATATGTTTGTGTTAAGTAAAACTATTTGTGTTCAGTTGAAAAGGTAATATGTACCTTTGGGTTATGATATTATTCGTATAAATCTTGTTTGGATTTTGAAAAATCCTGTATACATTGTATGCCTTTTGTAATTATCCCAAATAATTAACCCGTCATGTCCCGTTGTTCCACCAGTGGAACACAACACTTTCTCGGGCGATAATTTGAACTGAAAGCTGCTTAAAATAACCTAATCGTCCCTCATCAGGAAGGAAATTTATTAATTCATATAGATGGTTTTTCACTGATGCCAACCAAAGTTACTTAGTTAAGAAGGGTGATTTTTTTTTAATTTAGTCAAATAATTAAATTACGTTTTCAATTGAATCATGAATGATCTTTTTACGATAGCAGCAAAAAATACTGTTAAAAAGTCTAGGGAATGTTTCTTTGTTCAATATTGATGAAAAATAATAAGTATTTCAAAATAGACTAAATGCATGGATGTATTGTTTTTGTAATGAGTATATCTGTATATTAAAAGATCTATGAAGAAGTAAACAAACCTCTAGTAAGTTGAAGAAAATGTAAAGTTTCATAATTGACTGTGTTCTTATTTCATGGTAGACAACTGAGGTATCAATATGGCACATGATCCCAGTACAGATAATGATCAAACTGAACTTGATCAAATCCCGTAACTCGTGTGGTTTCGTAAAGAGATCTAATGAGAAACTGCTGTATATGGAAAAAACGGTTAGCATTTTAAGAGAAGATAGTTGAGTTGGGTTTACTTTTTCTTGTGGAAGTTGTGACGAAAGTTTGGCAATCTCATGAAAGAGGATAGCTGAATGAGGAGAAATGAGATGATACTGAGAAAACATCTAATTGGCAAGAATGTATAGACTAGGAGCATATGATCCAGACACTGTAACCATCCATAGAGCATAAACTGGAATAGAAGAGTTTATTAATGTCAAAAGAAAACATGAAAATTTAACAACTTTTCAAGTTTATGATTCTATTCTAGAGATGTAGTGTAAAGAAAAAAGAAGATTTTTTATATATTGATTTAATACTTTTTTAATGCAATTTTTCTATATAATAAGTAGAACACCAAAAGAGTGGTATATACTAAAAAAATTGTCAACTAATACAGATTAGCTATCTATAATCGTTTCGTTCTAGGTGTTTAGTTAAAATATCCCACAGGTTCATCTTATTTGGTAATGAATAGAGCATCAAAAAGTATATTTTACATGTAAGGTATATTAAACAAATAAAGCACATTGAGGTAAATCAGATGAGGTGTGAGGTTTCATATAAAAAAGTTATAAGAGCATATATCGGTCATATATTTTGTAACAGGTCATATTTTTTAAAAGGCATATTTATAGGTCATATTCATACATAATGTATACTTTGCATAGAATATACCCACACCTAATCTAATTGACCAATCACATTCATTCTATGATTTTCCATGATTGACATTTTAATTACATCAATGATGTAACTCATCATGTAGCGTGCTTTATTCTATATCATTTTAACGATGCCAAAAACTCCAACATCAAGTACCATATAAATAACGCATTTTATCGAATCCTGACCCAATGTATTCCTAGAATCTAGAATGGGAGATCTATATTGTAATATCTAATGTTGCACTGCTAACCAAAGCAGATCATTTCTTATTTATTAACCTTGACTCATAAGTAAAGTTGGTTGATATGAAGTTGGGAATCTATGATTTTTACAGAAATCTCGATTTTTTCATCAAGAATTCGAATAAAAAAATTTTGGTAATGGCGATTTTCAAAATTCGATTTGGCGCCAAAATACCAATTTTAGAACTTTGAGCTGAAAATTTTTTATTGATTTGAAAGTTGGAGGTTGATCAAAAGGGGTTTTTCAGGATCAAGATTAAACAAGAAAGCTGACTAGCACAGTCAAGTTACCGATAGTTTACCCATTTTCGAGAGATTTTGAATTATCGAAATTTCATTGATTTTCAAGTAGTGAAAATGATCAAAAAATTGAAATTCAGCTCCCAAACGATAATAAGGCAATGTATCCAATAAGATTCAGTTGAATTGATTTTCTTGTCTAATCTCGATACTAAAAAACCCCTTTTGATCAACCTCCAACTTTCAAATCAATAAATATTTTCGGTTCAAAGTTCGAAAAAATGGGATTTTGGCGCCAAATCAACTTTGAAAAATTGCCATATTTTTCATAAAATTAATTTTTTTCTTCAACTGGTAAAAGTGGGAAACATGAGTAGGATTCCAAAATATCTTTAAAAAATTCGAATTCTTGATGAAAATATCGATGTAAAAATCATAGATTCCCAACTTCATACCAATTAGCTTTAGTAGGGAAATTAAAAAAGCCATATAATATGACCCAAAAAATAAGTACCTTTTTATAAGCGCCTATAAATGAGTTTTTTAGGACATATTTTTGACGCTCTAGTAATGAATAAGCCCATGTCGTTGATTGTTACAGCTTACAAAGGGATCCCACATTGACTATAGTAAGAAAGAAACTCTCAGAGCATTTATATAGAAATAATTCAAGTATACATCTTTGGTAGAAATATAGGCACGTTTCGTCCTATTTTTGATTCGTGAATATGCCAGAACCTAGCCCAATGCTCGATCCACTCGTCCAACATCGAATGCAACCAAAGATAAAGGTCCTACAAAAAACTTTCTCTCCAGCCAAGATCATGTATTCAGATGGTTTTACTTACTCTAGTTTTTAAACTTGGAGCATATCTTAATTTAGGATCCGAGTGTAAGAAAAAGGATCAAAAAGAGAATTAGTTCAAATGCAGAAAATTCCAAAACTTTCACCTTTTTTCTTTCTCAATTATTTTTTTTGTGAAAGTAGGTCATCTCATCTTTAGTACGAGAAAATTATAAATAATTATTTATACCATTGTGATTTTTGTAAAAATCTAAAATTCTCAATTTCATATTAACTAGCTTTACAAATATTCATAGGCTTTCATTCAAGTTATGATAAGTAAATTTTGTCAGAATTTTGACTGGTCTATGTGAAGAAAAATGATAAAAATAAATCTGATTTTAAACATCGAAGAAACATTGGAATCAATAAAATAGAACTTCATTTCATACTAAAGAGTTCAATTTCTTGGTTCCTTTAGTTAAGTTTGATTTGTGTGATTTTTTTGAAGGGTTAATCCCAAAAAATGACCCTAAATAAAATATTTTTCCATAATTACTGTGAAAATTCCCATTGATAACAAACGTTGCCTCTTCTTACTGTCTTTAGCAAGATAAAATTTAAGTTGGATATAGCAGCTAGAGAAGACCAATTTTTCTTGATTATTAACCAGGAGATAAACAAAAAATCTAAAATCACTTTTTGCTAAATCATTTAATGCAAGTCCATAGAAAATAAGACAAAAGCATTTATTTAACCCTTCATGTTACAAATTATTTTTTTTCATCACAGAATATAAAAAACTTTTGACTGACCAAAATTATTACGCTGATTCCGAATCTGAGTTCCTTCTTGAATGTTGACTTATCATTTAAAAGAAAATAGAGGTTAAAATTGGCATTTTGGACTCTAGAACCAGCTATCTTCAAAACTATAAGAGATATCGAGCAGGCAATTGCATTTTAAAAAAAAGTATATTAAGATTCTTTCAGTACAAATTACCGCTCAAGAAAGGGGTTTGTTCCACTGGTGGAACAGTCGGACATGAAGGGTTAATTTCTCATATGAATTTATTGTCAGATAAATCTTTCGGAAGGCTCAACTTCAAGATTGAAAAGGAACTTTCTCTTCATATAGAACCTTGAATGGAAAAAATCTTAGGCTAATCTAGGTTTTTCACAAGTTTTCTTAATCCTCAAAAAGGTTATACAATAAATAAGAAACGTTGAAGACTGTGCACGAGCCGAAAAAATATCAAAAGCTAAAAAATTATTTAATTTGGTGTCAAGTAAAATTATAACTTTCAACATGAAATATTTATTTCATTTGGGGTCAATTTTAGAAATGTCTGGAGCCATTTTTGGAAGAGAGATTTTTATGGATTAAATTATAAATTATTTACCGATTCCAAATACTTTGGTATAGCTATAAAGGTATAGACGCGATTCTTAAATTGATAACTTTCATCAGAGGAATCTGTGGTGGACATGGCCTCTTCATGTTTCCTAGACGACTGTGTTAATTCTTCAACGACATAATTGTATATGGAAAAATTCCAAAAGGGCTGTTGTATTTCAAATTCACTTTCAGATCGTCCCGTCTGACTCTGAGGCGTGAAGGATCGAGAGGCTTCACCTTTTGTCATTGCCCATAAAGCTCTTTAATTGGCTATAATGAGATGACAATGAATTAGAAAAGAGATAACTCCAAAAGTATCAAGTGAATAAAAAAGATGGCTGCAAATTGGTGTAATAGAAAAAAAAGCTTTATTTGAATTTGATTAATACAAGGTAGAGTTTGTGAAAATATATAAACTATGTTTTAAGCATTGGCTTGCTTTCTTAGTTGAACGTAGATTTGTTCTTTGATCCAAAACTTTGGTCTGGGCACATAAGTTGTTGTCTTTTCATTGAATACAAGACATGATAAGTCAGCCAGTTGATCGATAAACGTGAATAGCTGTTTAATATCATAGGTTATCTTTGGGGAGTGTGGATTTTGACGCTTTAGTTGTTCTTCGTAGATTTTGCAAATACCTTCAAGACATTCTTCCAAGGTCTCGTAATCTGACCAGGTACGACCGTCTGGCTTTTTAGCATCTGCTTGTACAAGAAGTAGTGTATGTGGCATCTCTCAAGGATTATAAAAACTGTAAAAAAAACTGAATTATTTTTTTGTAAATTTAATAAGTTTTCAATAAGAATATATAATTTTTCAGTAACAAGATGAAAATTAAAATGGAAGGATAAAATTTATTCTAGAAGACTAAAGATACTTTCCACATAGTATACGAGGTGGGATATGCGGTAATAATGAACCAATCAGGAATATGTTTATCAATAATTCGAGTAAGATCATTCGTTGTGCCAGAATTGGGTAAATCCAAATCAAAATATTGGCCTGAGAGGGAAAGATCAAAAGTGTGCTCCTGTGGATTTTCACGATTCGGACTCTTTTTCACTGTGAGAATAACCCATGATTTCCATAAAGCTGGATTATTAACAGGTCCAGCATAGTCCGATGTTGCCTCTCCGTTCAAATGATAGATAAAGTAATGTTCACCAACCGTCTCACCCTTGAAGGGTTTCGGCATATCTATTGGATTTATGGAAACATCGGAAAAAGAAAAATTTGAGACTCGAACAAAATCTGGATTTGTTCTAATGTACATGTGAGTATGCGGTGGACCTCCTTGAACTAGTAAAGACACCTTGACAGAGGTCCAGCAATCATGAGGTCCTTTTTTACAACTCTCTCCAATGACCTCTCTGTTTGTTACACTAAATTTTATTTCAGGTTTAGAGTCATGTTTCTTGACATCCCTGTGCATCATGCTATTACTAAAGACGAACGCAAAAGGATAGTAATAGGAAATTCCACAATAGGGCTGGGTAAAGTTGCATCTTTCCCTAGTAAGAGAATCTTGAGGAAAATCGACCTTATTTGTATCCCTTTTAGGGGCAAAGAAACCGTTTCTCGAGGAGATATTCAAGTATTTGAAACCATTCCCGTCAAGGGTTGTAATTACAATGGAGCTCTCCGAGCTAGTGATGCGATCTAAGTTAGACCAATCTTCATGAAGTTCCTTATTCATATGGAACATTACAAGACGCTGTTGACTAGTTAACGAAGTTCCATTAAGGATGCCTTCTCTTCCATTGTGAGAAGTATATGGGAAGCCAAAATCAGTCTGTTTTAAGAATACAACAGTTCCCAAATAAAAGACTAGGATTATTTTCAAGAGCTTGGCAAGATGGCATGTTTTGGTTGAAATAAATCCAGGAGAGAGAGTAGTTATGAATGGAACTGAGACAAGAATAGTTATTACGGCGATTGGTAGGTCTCCAGGTATAGTCTGTCCGGATCGACCGGCAATGGGGATAAAAACTTTGAATAGCAAGGAAATGCGCATAAAGTAATCTGTAGTACCATAGGGGATTAAAATTAAGAGGAGCCGGAATAACAGGGGAACGTTGAAGATACCCAGCAATAACTTTGGCATGAAACAAGCAAATATAATCCACTGGGTGAGAATATGAGAGGATGCCAGACGAAAGAAGGAAAATATCATCATAATCATTGCCAGGACAAGTAACGAAGAATCGTTAAAGTCATTGAAAATGTTTGTATAGTTGAGATCAGTCTTTTTCGTCATAATCCAATTCAGACCGGGATCAGATGACTTTTCAATGAACCATCTTTTCACAATGTAGTGGAATAGTATTTGAAATCCAATTAGAGGAATAAAGTAGAGAAAAATCATGTTAACTCTCCAGGAGAACCAGGCAAGAATGAGACCAATCTTAATATGAAAAATTGCCAGACATATGAGGAAAATAGTTGTAGATATAAGGAGGGCCAGCTGTACTTTGAATGCCTTGTAAAGACCTTTGCGAGTAGGAGTGAATAAATCGCGTTCTGGAGAGCGTCTTTTTGCCAAGGTAAAATGAATACAGAATAGGCTTAATACGAGATTGAATAGAAGTAAATAAATTAAAGGAGCTCGGACAATGAATAAGGAAAAAACATCAAAGTAAAAGTAATGAAATACATCTTTGATGTAAAATATTTTCGACCAGATATTCTCGATGAATTTATGAGGCGAAGCCAGAATTTTATTGGAATATTTTTCTTCTTTGGTTGAATTCTTTAAGCGAGGAGTCTCCTCAAGTCCTTTTGTTGATAGGAGGTCTGTAATCATAAGAAGAACGTTATCACCAGTTAACTTGAGACATTGGCTAGAAATTCTGTTGGGTACATCATGAAGAGTATGATAGGAATATCCATCATCAATATGGGCAAAATCAATACCCGGAATGTTTCCAAAATGGTTAAATATACGGAAATCGGTCTCTCCAGGAATTAGGCCAGACTGAAAAAGCTCTTCAGCAAAAACATTGGCTTTAGGCGCCCAAGATGACCTGGAAAATGAGTCGAGTAGAAAATTGCTAATTCTACTTGGACTAGATTGAAAAAGGATAGACTGTCCACCAGCTCCAGCCCCTTCAAGATTAATAAATCCAATTATTTTATCTTTGAGTTGGTTCTGAGTTATGAATGCATGACTTGCGGGCAACAAGGCTTCTTCTGCTCCATTAAATAAGAACAAGATATTATAATTCAGAGCGAATTGTTGCTTAGTTAAGACTCTAGCTATCTCTAGCATTAGAGCACAAGAAATGAAATCATCAGAAGCTCCATTTGACCCTGGTGGAGTATCATAGTGACAGTTAATAAGTAAATACTTTGTTTCGGGCAATGCATCTTTCGATTTTATCGTTAAAATAATATTATATAGCTTATCATAAGTGGTAATATGTCCCATAATTTGGAAAGATGATTCCAAGGATTTGTTTAATTCGAATTCAACGTCAACATTGGGTGATTTTTGAGATTTAATCTCTCTTATTTGATCAACAATATAGCTGGTTGTAAATTTATTAAGAGATAAAGATCCTGCTGTTTTTTCTCCATATTCGAAAACTTTATTCAGGTGATTCTTCGCCTGAGTTTCATTTAGATTAGTATCGAAATGGTTGTAACTAGGACATTCATTAGAATATGAGTATGAAATATTTGCAACAATAAAGAAAATAAAAAAGAATAAAATCCATTGTTTTAATGTCAAAGGATCATAATTGTAAGATGTAGAGGAAAGCATACTCCGGTTAGAGTATTTTTAGAATTAGATGCAATATGAACTCACTTTTATAGGCCGCGGTTTGTCTGAATCTGTTTTAAAATTTTTCATCAATTATAATATGTGTTATTTTGTCAAGTAGTTCATTTGAAAAAAATGGAGTTAAAAGTTTGGATCGACGGAGTTCCTCGTGAAGTTTGTGGAGTTACTGATAAAACAAGTTGTGAAGAAGTCATATTTGCTCTAGCTCAGGCTGCTTGTTTGCCTGGTTATTATACACTTATTGCAAATTGGAGAGGAAACGAGATAACTCTTGCTCCAGATGAGAAACCTTTAATTGTTATCAATCGCTTGGGTGAGAATCCAAAAGATTTCTATCTGGTACTCAGACGTCTAGGTAATTCTTGGAATCCAGCTACTCCCACTTCCAATCAACAATTGGCGAAAAACTTTACCCCATCACCATATTTAAATTCAGGAAATTGTAAACCTCAAAATGTAACGGATTTCTCGAAAAACAGGGCAAAACCTGTTGATAATCTTAAAAATATTCTCATTAATCAGATAACTTCTCAAGAGAATGAATTAGAGCAAAATAAGCGAATTATTCTTAATTTGAATAAAGAATTGGAAAAACTTGAGATCACCAACCAACAACAGCAGCCCCAGTATGCAAACTTTCTTAACAATGATGGATTTGGACCAGCAGCTGAATTAAAACAGTTATCTGGCACTCCATGGGGCGAAGTTCTCGAGAATAATAAACGCAAAAATATTCAACTGATTAAAGACAAGTCAAAACTGGAATTTTCCCTCAAAGATGTTGAGCGGAGAGTATGTGAAGTGAAAGGGCAAGTTAAAGGACAAGAGTTTCAACTATCAAAGATTCTATCGTCTCTTCTTGATGATATTGAATTATTGAATAAGCGGCGGGAAGAGATATTTCTCGATGACTTTGGTAATAAGTTGTCTGGCCTTAAATCGCCAAGTGGAACATCACCCAAAATCTCAAATCAATCTACACCGGGAGTATTAATATGAATTATTTTATTTAATATGAAGAGCTTCACACACACTAATCGCATCGATCAAATGATTATTTTGTAAATAATAAGCCCAATGAATTTAGATTATTTCTTTTCTCAAACTGTATTATTTTATTGTTGTTTTTATTGCATTTTACGATAATATATACAATCCTTCTTCTGAACAATATTAAATTTTTTCTGCTTAACTAAGTTAAGAGACAAACTTGAAGGAATCACGAATGAAAAGTCCCTCTAGGCGAAAGAAATTAATTAAATATTAATATTTTTTCATATTAAATAAAAATTTACAAGGAAATTTCTCATTATTACATGATATCAAAGAGTATTACAGTTTGCAAATGTATGACGTGCTTTTAAATCTCGAATTTGCCGGACAGAAGAGTGCTTGTTTTGTAAGTTGCAACATGTGATGATTTGCATTAAAAAAAATAATCAAGTGTATTCATTTTTCAAAATAATGGAACAATATAGTTGTAATATTCTTGTGGGATTATTAGAAAAAATATATTAACATCCTAGGTTTTAAATTATTTACACATTTTTAGAAGAAAAGAAGTTAATCTTGCGCATTATTTTGAGTTGAAAAGGATATAGGGCTCTGATATAACGTTTTCTTCTCTTGTGGGATATGGAACTTTGAGTATGCTGCAGAAATGTTTGAGACCTTTTGAGTAGGCCTTTAAAATCTAAATAAAAGGAAAAAGTTTTATTGAATAGAGAACCTAGTGATTTCCAGCACTTACAGACATCTTCATTCTACTTCGTTTGGCCTGTTTCAATTTGCTCGAATCATTTGAATTATCTGAGTACATGGGAATAAGCTTGTCAATTGGCAGCCATTGCCAAGTATTTTTAGTATCAAAGAAGAGTATTAGATAGAGGAACGAAGATTCTGTCAGATTTTCAGGCAACTCGGTAAGAGAATCAATTTCTGTAATATCTAGAAATGATAAAAAAATTATAATGAACAAGAATAACAAAAGGAATCTTTTCCAATCTCATCAATGAAATCAATACACAACTGAAATAAGCTTACGAACCATTGATTTCCAAGTCTTTTTTGGCCTTGAAGGGTTGGAATAAGGTCTCAATACTTTGGTAAAGACTGAAGAGGGATGTTTTTTCAAGTTTATTAAAACTCATGTTGCTGCCTTGAATGGATGAGAGGATATCGGGATGAGTTTTCAATAGATAATCTTTAATTGATCGAGATTCATTTCTTTGCCAGAGCATTTCAAGGCCTTTAATGAGAACCTCTTTAGGGGCTGTGGGGATGGCGACACTCTCATGATAAAAGTAGTCCTTGACAGAATACATTGGATTCATAATCAGGCCGGGATACCAGGGCGAACCTAAACATTTTGCCCAGACTGGTGTTAGATTGGAAAGGTATTCACAATGATTATTGGTGTTACAATCTACGGAGGAACAATTTGACGATAATAACTGATGATATCCATTCGATGTGATAAGGATGGAGTTTGAGGAATGATTCAAGGAAGGACTAACTGAGATTTCCAAGGGGACTGGAGAGGTCGAGGAATGAAGAGATTCGTTGCACGGATTTTGACCATTTAACTCATCTAGTAGGATCAAAAATTGAATAAAAAACGTAAAAAATATATTGGCAATAATTAAAAGTAAAGAAAAGTCAACAGTAGTTGATAATCAAATTACAAGTCAACCTGTAAAATTAACGAGAAAAGGAAGAAGGAAAAATGCTCAGTGACTAAACGAAAGAGAAGGAGATCCGCTGTTCATTCCTGAAGAGGTAGAAGTGAAATGAGAAGTGCACAAAAATTCGCATTGTGTAGAGTCAGAAGAGAGACAAGACCCGGCGAAATATAATGTTTATCAGATGTTTGTTTTACTGTCTAAATTGTATTGCAATCAAACCAAAAATGAGGTTAAATACAGTGAGAGAAATACAAGAGTATGTCTTCTTATTTATTTGAAGAAAATTGAGATGTTTTTTTAAAGTTACCCATACAGGAAGATAACTTACCAGGATTACCACCACCATCTTCAATAATGTTGACAATATTATTATTGGGATTGTAAATGAGAACACTCTCTTGGGAGAATCTAGAAGGATTAAAGGTAAAAAGAAGAACATCAACCTACTCATCATTATCGGGTTTTGTGTTCTCATCGTCAATGATAAGAATGGGAGATTCTTTCTTGTTTATTGTAATTATTCTTCTTTGGGATTTTCGTTTGGACTTTTTCTTGTTCAAATAACTGGACAACTTGACACCAATATAGGGTTTCTTTCTTTTCTTCCTTAAACCAAGTGCTGAATTCTTTTTGTTAGTTGAACTTTTTGAGAATTTGCTATAGCCGATGATTTGATTTTTCACAGAGAGTGGACTTCGTTCCACTTGAGAGGAGTTGTGATGATGATTTGAGAGACGTTGGCGAAGTTGGCGACCAAGATTGGAATCGTCTCTGGGACTCTTTAGGATATCGTGTTTCTCATTTTCAATTTCCTGCAATATTTGAAATTATAATTGGATTTTAAAATGAGTTAATTCCGCGAATAAAAATCTCCTTGGTGTGATATATGCCTTTTAATAAATAAAAGTTTTTCGAATTGAGAATAAAAGATCTTGTAGTAATGTATCAGCGATAAAATTGACATTTATAACCAAGTCTTATTATAATCTATTTTTCTGACTAAAATGCTATGAATATAACTTTTACAGACGAAAATGATACTTTTCTTTACACAAATTGACACCAATTTAAATTCATTATAGGAATATATGATTATGTACAAAAAGCCTAATGTAATTGAATGGAGTTTCATATACAATGTGTATATGTATGTACATTTAATACATTTTTCGCATGCTATAATTAAGAAAAAATAGAATTCAGAAAGAGACTCTTTATTCCTTTAAATCTTGTTTAGTATCATCACAGGGATATACTTCTCAATGTGTCTTGTACAATTTGCTATTGAGTAAGTTGATTTTGGCATTATTTGCTGCTAAATCCAAAATTCTCATATTCAACTCAGACTTGGGGATGTCTTTTCCAGTTCTTGAATATTCTTCTTTCTCGTCTTCTTCTTTTTTCTCGTCACAACAATCTTTCAATTTGGAATGGAATCTTTCAATGGGTTATTATTTTTCAAAATATCAACTCTTTCTTCAGTATTTCCTTCCCCCTCTTGAAAGATTGTTTTATCTATTACTGTTGACCCAGCAATGCTGTTGATTTTGACAAATTTGATAATTTGACAAATTCAAGCCAATTACAATCCTCATGATAGAGCACTAGGACACTTTTTCTAGTGCATTCATCATGTTTAGGCATTACTCGATAAATAATGAATATGAAATCAAAGAAACATTAAAAATTAATTTAACGAGTAGTGTTCCTATCCCAAAATTTATAACCAATACAAATCATTTTACATTTGACCTTAAAACTTTAACATAATAACCCTTGAAAACCACCCCCTTTTAATATGTCCAATGTTGAATTTTAATTGGTGTCAATTTGAGTTTAGAAAAGTATCATTTTCGTCTGCAAAAGGTATAGAACAGTAAAGTTATTCCTTTTTCAACTTGAGCACCGAAAAATATGACCCAATGAAAGAGATACATTGATTTCATATATGGGTACAAACAGGATATATATCTAACATAAATGATCAATTTCTTTCGAAATTAGTGGCGAATTTTTTTTTTCTAAAATCAAGCATCCAATGACAAAAAGTCGTTCATTAATTTACGAAGAAAAATGGTTGAACAATCTATAAATTACGTATATATTTTAGCGATTATTTCATGAAATTTCATTGAAAATTGAGCAAAAATTTTTAAAAAGAGTAATACTGACCTGATTTCGAATAGTATGATTGTTAGTTGATTTGCGAAGGGATTTCTTTCGACTTTTGTCTATTTCAGATACAGTGTGACAAATGAAGGATTCTTGTTCGCTTGAAAAGCAAGATTCTTCATCAGATGTATTGCTGGGAGAGGAACTATCCGATTCATCATCTGTGTGAAAGTCAGGAAAAGATTTTGTCTTTGATTCGCGTAGAGAATATCGTCGGCTTGTGGAAGATGCAAGGGATTGAGTTTTGGTGAGAGCCTTGTCTTGATAATTCTGAAAGTTTGGTCGGTCTTTGAACTGATTTTTACCTAAGAGAAAAAGTTAAGTTAAATTAGTTAAAGCTGAGTGACTATTAAAGTGATTTTTATCAAGTGTTCATCTAAAGTTGAATTTCTATCATTATTTGAGAAATAATTTCATGCTTTTATTAGAATTAACTTGTTAAATACTACACCTGCTATGAAGAACACTTGGATGCATTTGTGATTGAAAAATTTACTCAATTATATCTGGAAAATAAAATAGTGTGTTGTTATACACTTCAAAATAAAGATGAAATTTTAATCAGCTATGACTAGAGCCGAAGAAAGTACTGAAATGTCTTTAAATTCATTCAGAAGATAAATTATTAAAATAATAAATCATAACTAGCATGGTATTCAGATCATTTCAGTGATCTCAATTCACATTCCTCAGGTAGATAGATGATAACCTTGAAGATAATAATTTTGTATTCAACTCGATGTTTTAGTTTAATTTTAATATTAATTGATTATTAATTGTATTTTTATTTTTGATTTACTTGTAAGTAGTTTTCCAAAGATTGTTTTTGTAAAATCGAGATAAAGTATTACAATAATACACCTGAAAATCTAAACTTATTAAGATAAAACAAAAAGATTGAAGCAAACAAATAAACAATTAGTTCGCTTGCGTTCTGAGCCTACTAAGCCTACATTCATCTATACTTAATTACTTCTAAGTAGATTGTGATTACGCTACTCTAGTGATTTTTCAGCATGAAAAAAGATTACAATAAATGGAAGCATTTCACCTGTATTACTTTAATTATAACTAGGACCTCGAAAAGTTTCAAAAACAGTATGTACAAAAATCTACTTAATATTTTTTTTGGATCTCAGAGTTTAGAGTTTAAAGTATTATTTATTTTTATTAGGTCATAATACCTTATTCTTGCCCTTTTTATCATGATTTAAAATTCGAAAATTAAATAGCGAATAGGGTTCTAATTTTCTGTCATATTGATAAACGTTAATTAGATGGGAAAAAAAATTTTGGCTTCTTTCTAACCTATTTTAAATTTTCTAATAAAAGGTGAAATAGAAAACCTAAAAAGATCAGTAGGCTAGCAAACCTACCGTTGATCATTAAATACGTTAACTTTGAACAAACAAGGACAATAAAACCAAATTTACTTGGTGTATCTGATTTCTTCTGGCTAAGAAATGTCGTCACGTTGGAAGAATCAATCGTGCCCAGAGTGAAATGACTCTTACTTGATAACTGGCCCATTTCCATACTGGGTATTGGCGAAGAGAATTTTGGTTCATGAGAGAGGTTGATTACTTTGTAGTCCTCATTAATATCAACATTGGAATTTTCATTTTTATTATTATTAGAATTAGAGTTATTTAGGGAGGATCTATGACGTGGAATTTTGGCCGATCTAGCATTAGAGATATTCTCATCTTGATCATCATAGCTGAATTGAGAAATATTATAATTAGTACAAATGGAGACAATCAAAAAATTCTATTACAGGATGATGGATTCAAACTAAATTTAAGGTCTGTTTTATTAACTGAGGATTGAGGTGTTTGTAAAACATGGTTAACTCTTCAAGTTCTCTAGAGTTCAAATATGCAATCGTCTAAACTCTATCTGCTAAAGCTTCAACCCTAACTCTAGCTTAATAATCAGGGTATTAAACAATTCTCTAGGACTTAAAGGGTTGAGTAAAATGAAACAAGAACATACCTTCTTTTGACAGGATGATGATTAGATATCCTTTTAGAACGTTTCAATTCAGCTTCAATAGGGATAGGATCAGACTGTAATTTTGTTGATGCATGAACAGGAGACTGATTTTGATTACTTCTTCTATTGGCACGATTAGCTCTGGCATTATTGCTAGCAACAGTTGGAGTTTTGTTAACCTTGCTAACAACTGGTTCAGACTCTAACTGTGTACTGGTAGATGGGATATTATCAATTGTTATATTTAGGCAGGAATCATTCATTAGTTGCTTCATATGCTCGATGTTGTCGACAGCAAAGATTCTCCATAATTCTTCGTCCATTGGTTTGCTCATGGGATCATTCTTATAGAACATGCCAGTCTTGGGATTAATTCCAATACGATTCTGAACATTGGTCGCTTCGGCTAAAATTTCATCTCCATAATTTCGTAAACGTTGGGCTGTCTTGTAAAATATGGAATCTTTCATATTATAAGTCAAGCAATTGTCCATCATCAGATGAAAGTCTTTGGCCAGGTCAGCAACTGAGAAATATTGAAAGGTATGACATTTCTTCTTCATTGTAGAAAAGTCCATAGGGTTCTTGATGATTTTGGAATAGGATGGGGCTATTTCGTCTGTAACAGGTTCGGCAAACATATTGTGCTTATCCCGTTCCTAAGGAGATTTTCAAAACAGTAAATGCGATTCGAAATTTTTAAAAAATAAAAAAATGAGTTACCTGGAGAATTTGAATAATCTTTTCCAGGAAAATTTTGGCCGGTTGAGTTTGTATTTCGATTTGTCTGGTGAATATGGTGAATAGGTCTCGTTTAACTCGTTCACGTTTCTTTGTAAGCTCTGATAGGAGACGACCACGTTCCAAATCTTGACGGAGGATATGTAATAGTTTACTTTGTTCAGCTAAACTTGTAGAATTTGAAGAGACCCCTGGGTTCCCTTGGCTTGAGGCATCATCCAACTCGATAATTTCAGGAATGTGAGCCAATTTTTGGTTTCTCGAAGAGGCTTGTAAACGCTTCAGGAGGGGTACACCACGTCTGAGAGCTCTTTTTAACTTCCAAAAAGCATAAGCTGACTTGAGAATTTTGAAACGATTTTCTTCTTCTAGGCTGTTACCAACAAGTTCATTGAATTTATTTGATTCCATCAACTCCTGGAGTGAAAAAATAAACAAGAATTTACAAGTTGGATGCTTTTGGCGATTGGCCTAGGGAGAGAATATAAACTTGATTGCAAGAAACTCACTTTTATACAAGTTTCAGAAACATAGGGCAAGAGGACAGCTTGCTCTTGGTTGATTCTTTTATTGGTTAATGCTTTTCGTACATTGTTGAGATATTTCTGAGACATTTTGTTATCACAATTTATGGTTGTATTTTTCGTATTATTCATCATATTGGAAATATCGGAATTTGAACAACTTTCCACATCAGAGTCATGATTCTCATTATCGCTCTGATCATTGTTATTTGCATACATGGACCTGTTGGCTGGATCCTGTAATGAATTAAGAATTATGTTAATTTTGTGTTATTCAACAATATCACATCATCTATTTTGTAATTTATGATAAACAAATCGAAGCTACGATTAATAAAATTCAGTATTCATCTTGTACTTATTAGTAGATGGGAAATTCAATAGAAAATCGACTTTCTAAGAAGAGACCAGAATAATCCTTATTTCATAGAATTCTTATTAGAATCGTTTCATAGAGAGAATTTGATAGGAGAAAAGTTTCAAAAAGAAGTTCAACCTTACCTTGGTGTAGTCAGCAGGGCAATGCATGTCGCAAAAGACACTCTTCTTTATGCCACCACTCTTGATGTCGTCCTCAATTTTCATGTAAAGACCAGCTTGTTGAGCACAGGTTACATGAAAGGCTCGATAACATGTCGACTTATGACATTGAATGCAAGCTCCAGCATTGCTCTTTTTACAAATGAAGCATTTCAGTTTCCATCTAAAAAATGATTTTTATAGCTTCATCACTAAATTAATAAATTGTGGAAAAATTTTCGTCAACCAAGTAAAAAGCAAATTAATTCAAAATGTAAATAAATATAGGGTTTGATTAACAATAACTTACCTAGCTGGTGCTACTTTATCAATGTCTTCCAGTGGTTCAAGAAAAGTTAAATTGGCAAAGACCACTTCTGGTATCCATAAACCGCATATAACATGAGCCCATCGTTCATCAGATGTCTTTTTAAAAGCTCCTCCAGCATTTGGACAGAGGCAACACTGGACAGGTTCCGATGGTGAATGAAGACACTTTCTGCATAGCCAAGAGCCCTCGGGAATATAGGGAACTCCATAGCATTCTTGATGAACTGGAAGATTGCAAACATCACAGAACAAGATGACATTGGTATTCTCACAGCTACCGTCAAGGCAGACAGCACAAACTTCATCATCAATTGCATCATCTTCGGGGAAATTTTTGGAATTTTTCTTTGCTTCTGAAGTTACAACTCTCTGGAATTTGGAGAGCTTCTCAAATCTATCAATGATCCATTCCATACTCTCCTGAGTAATGTTGGGCAATTTAAGACTTTTGTGCTTTTCATTGATCTTTTCTAACCATAGAGTATCCTAGATATTGATAAATTAAATTTATTAGACTTAACCCGTTCAGGTCCGAGCTTATTTAATGACCTCGGATATTAAATATGATTAAATATTCGAAATCAGAATAAATTATATAGAAAAATTGAATAGAATAAAATCTTGAATCACCCACAAACCTTATCATAAAAATATTTTCCATACATTTTCCCTATCTACTTTCAAGCGACCGCAAAAGTGATTTGAAGTTTTTTTCAATAATTTCGGTGAATTTAGTTAATTCTAATAAAATACCTGCTTTTCGTATATTGATGATCAATCTATTAATTACTGTGTATCTTTTAGTTAAAGGATATTTATTTCTATAAAAACTTTTAGGTTTAATATTTTGGCCCTAAAAATCTAAATCAGAGATTAAAACATTCTTCGGATTATTGAAATGATCAAGATTTAACATGATAAATTGAGATATGAAAATTAAGCTCACTTCTTCGTCAAGATCATATTCAATAATGTTCTCCATTTCTTCCTCGGACTTTTCCTTGTAGTGAAGATATCCCATATTTTCACTGATAGGGCAATTTCGAGTGGATTTGTAGCTCTCATCGATTTCAAATTCAGCCTTTGGTAAATCCAAAATTTCAGTTTCTTTTACTTGCAGATTCCTAGAGGCATCATGCTCCATTAAAACCTTTAGAGGCTGATGAATATTGACTCGAAAAATTTTATTTTTACGTTCCCCAGCATCAACAGCATCAAGCATAACAAATTTCTTTGATTCATGATATGTCATACACGATTTTGGTTCTTTATTTTTATTTATTGAATGACTAGACTCATTATTTTGTTCTTGGTAATATTGATCAGGGTTTATATCCTCTTTGAACTCAACAGGTATAACTATGGGTTCTGGTGCTCTATGCACCTTTATATGACTTTCGATCGCTGGAAAATGTAATGAATTGTAATGAGAGAATTTTATTTTAAGAATTACGAGGAGACTTACACTTGTATGATTTACAAATTTTCTGACAAAACGTTGCTGGACAACGAAATGGTGGTTTATTCCCATGTATTCGAGCCAAAAACTCATCTATGTCAAAGTCAACAATCTCTTCTGTCATATTAGATTCATTTAATAGAGTATTAAGTTTAATGTGAGTGTTATTAAAGAATTATTTTTTAACAAAAATTTATGGATTTGAACTTAGAGATTTATTTCAACAAAAAGATTCAAGTATTTTATTCTTGTTTTACTTCTTTCTTGTAAAATTATTCAAATATATATATAAAATAGTCAATTTTATATATTTTCGAATAGAGATTTATATTTGTATAAACAGAATGGATTAAGTCAATCCGATTTACAAAGAAATAATAAACAAAATGATGATCTGAGTTAGTCAAAATAGTTTTTAAAAATGTCATGAGTTTCTGGGATAAGGGAGTATAGGTAGGCGCAAGTGAGTTTTATCTTAGAGAAAGATATATATATACTAGATTTTTTATTTTTTGGAATAGAAATTTATTTATTAATCTGATATAAAATTGTTGAGGATCGAAGTTAATAATACAATTTGAAGACGTACCTATTTGATCCCATATAAACAAATAATATCTTATCATTGTCTTCATAGAGATT
Source organism: Gyrodactylus bullatarudis (assembly GCA_012064415.1). Lineage (NCBI taxonomy): Eukaryota > Metazoa > Platyhelminthes > Monogenea > Gyrodactylidea > Gyrodactylidae > Gyrodactylus > Gyrodactylus bullatarudis. The sequence goes on from SSNU01000038.1 coordinate 319,219, forward strand.
GTTGTTTATGATGCTGCAAATATACGAATTACCTACTTACTTCCCTAACGTGTTGTTCTACTTACCTAACCACAACATAATTGGCGACATGGGCAGGATAATTTTTACCGTGCCGAAGACCTTCGTGAACCTAAAGGTAAAGATTCCGCTACTTTACCTATGTCTCAGTCGACTACTAAGAAGAACAAGTGTGCTAAGAAACAGTCAAGCACTTCACCTACACAAGATGTCAACATTTCTGTTATCAAACCTCCGGTCAAGACTCCTCAAAAGAAGAGAGATCGTTCAACTGAGAAGATTGAAGATATGGCAAGCAAAATTTGTGAAGCCCTCCTGAAGATCTCACGTCGACAAAGAGATGAGGAAACTCATCAACACTATCACTTTCAGTGATCTTAAGGATCCTGAAAGGATGCTAGCTTTCCTATTTTTACTCAACTTAAATAGGATGGCTCTACCTAAAGTCTACGATAAACTTGTGTCTTACTACGACAGAAATCCCAGGTGCACGCACGCTGAGATAGTCGAGGAGACCAGGCGAATCAAAGACTCTATGACGTCCAAAGAAGTACCTAGAGTAAGCAAAGTTGATGCGAAAGAGAGAACGGTTCGACCTATACCTAAAGCCACCAACTCCAAATTCAAAAACAAACCTAAATCTAAATATAACTCTGAAGCGCCTACCTATGAACTCAACCACAAGTGTGACGGATGTGGTGGCAATCACTTGCGGAACCAATGTCCCCACTGTTTTAAAACGAGATGTTACAAGTGTGGTAAAATTGGCCATATCCCAGAAAAATGTCGGACTATACCTAAAGTCAACATGGTGCGCCTACCTGAACCTATGAGTATCAAAGAGCCCACAGAAGTCAAGACGTTAGATGTACCTGAAATGGCCTCTGAAGTCACCAAGTTGAATGGAAAGCCACAAAAGCCCGCAAAACGCTACATCCTACCTATAGTAGCCGGCAAGACAGTTCGTTTCCAATTGGACACTGGCGCAGACGTCACAATAATCAATCAAGATACCTATAAACTCCTCGGCTCTCCTACCCTCAAGAAAGACATCATACTACCTATTAATGTCAGTGGCGACACCATAAATTTGTCAGGATGCTTCAATGCCCCTGTGACAGTCAACGGTGAAACCCTCACATGCTTCCTTTTTGTAGCTTCAAATAACACACCTAACCTCTTGGAAATGACCTATTTGATTATTTTGAATTATATAAATTACCAATTGATCATTACGCAGTCTTATCTCTTTCCATAGATAAGTCCGAAGGGAAGATAATTTAAGGCTTCGCTAGTCCTTAAGGACGACGCAAAACCAGTCTTTAGTAGACCTAGAGGAATCTCTTATATAGAGTCAATTGATAAAAAGCAATTTGACGAGCTAACCGAGAAAGGCATTTATTCTAAAGTAGCATCTATCTATTACGCTGCACCTATACTAACTGTTCTTAAAAAAGACAAGCTTGCGAATATGCGCTGACTATGCCACAGGTCTAAATGCTCAATTGCACGACCATGGTTATAATTTACCTACTAGTGAAGATATTTTTTCAAAAATCCATAAGGCAAAATACTTCACGACCATTGACCTATCAGCCGCATTCCTACAAGTCGAACTGGATGAACCTTCAAAATTGCTGTTGACAGTAAACACCAAGTGGGGTCTGTTCAAATGCAACCGCCTCAACTATGGAGTCAAACCTGCACCTAAGATCTTTCAACAAACAATCGATACAGTGCTCGACAACTATCCAAACGCGCAAGCATACATAGACGATATCTTAGTTTGGGGAACTGATCAGCAGAGTCTATGGACTCACACCCTAAACGTCGTCGAACGCATTACCTCCGCAGGATTAAAACTAAACCTATCAAAGTGTGAATTCTGCAAAGAAACAGTTGAGTTCCTTGGTTGCGTCCTCAGTAGTGGCGGCCGCAAACCAAACCATGAGAAAGTTGCCGACCTATTGAAGCTTCGAAGTCCCGCAAGTCGAAATGAGCTCATGTCATTCCTGGGGTTGATGAATTTCTTCTGTCATTTCATCAAAGACCCACACAGATTGAAAGAACCTTTCCAACCTCTCCTAAAGGAAACCTCTACCTACGATTGGAAACCTAAATGCGAAGAAAACTTCAAGGCAATTAAGAAAGCTTTAGCCGACTGCTCCCTATTAGCATTTTTCGATCCACAACTAGATACACTAGTTGCAGCTGATGCATCCGAAAAAGGAATTGGCAATGTTCTAATGCAAAAGCACAACAACAGCTGGTTACCTATCTATTACCTATCTAAAAGCCTGGATGCAACACAGCAAAGGTACCCTCAGATCGAAAAAGAAGGCCTTGCTATTGTTTACACTGTGCAAAAATTCCATAAATACCTATTTGGAAGGCCGTTTTACCTACAAAAGGACCATAAACCCCTATTGAATATATTTCGACCTAATAAAGGGATAAAAGCCACTAGCGCTAAACGCCTTCAAAGGTGGGCCCTTGACCTAAGATGCTACGACTACCACATATCATATGTTCCAACAAAATCGTTTGGACACGCTGACTGTCTATCACGCCTATTTGACACAGCAAATGAGGATATAATCATAGCCCATCTCAGTTTTGTACCTAATAATTCCTTAAGAACTGTACCTATTCTACCTGATCTCATAGCTTTGGAGACTCAGTCAGATCCGACGTTGTCCCAGATTCTGGAATACCTACATTCAGACTGGCCCAAAGTCCTACCATACTATAATAGACGTAAAAATCTATCAACACTTGATGGTTGTATCTTAATGAACGACCGTGTTGTTATACCTAAAGTATTGCATAAGGAGACATTGGACTGCTTGCACCTAGGCCATTGCGGCATAAATGCAATGAAGGCTTTGGCAAGACAAAACGTCTTCTGGCATAACATCGATAATGACATAACTTACCTAGTCAAAGCATGTGAACCCTGTCAGGAAAACGCTAAACTACCTCCTAAAGCGGCACCTATTTCATGGCCTCCTGCAGACCGACCTTGGCAACGTGTTCACATGGACTTTGCGGGCCCTATTGATGGCTATTTTTTCTTGATAATCGTTGATGCCAAGTCAAGATGATGAAATCTCCAGACACGAAAAATGTCATAGCTAAACTTACCAAGTTGCAGACTACCTTCGGCTGCATCGGATGTTTAGCTACTGATAATGGCAAACCATTTGTCTCGGATCAGATGAAGACATGGGCTAAATCAAAAGGAATTCAGCTACTGAGTTCACCCGCCTATCACCCTCAGTCCAACGGCCAAGCCGAGAGATTTGTTGATACTTTCAAAAAATGTTTGCTTAAACACCGAGGGGAGGAGATGAAGGAAGCCATCCGTATCTTTTTATCCTATTACAGGTCAACACCTAATGACACGTTAAAGGGTCTCTCACCATCCGAAATAATGTTCGGAAGAAGAGTAGACACCAAACTTACCATCATGAATCCTCTCAACAGACCTAAAAGGCATATCTCTCTACCTAATCCTAATTTTGTTGCAGATCAATTAGTCTGGTTCCACGATAAGCATAATACAGCCAACGCTCGTTGGCTCAAAGGAGTCGTAAAGAAATCCGCTGGATCCATCGTTGAAGTTACCAACGAATATGGCAGCACTCGACCGGTCCATTGCAATCATGTCAAGCCAAGGGTTGAGTCAACAGACCTTTTCGCAGACCTAGCTTCAGCTTACGGAATACAAGACATACCCATACACCTTCCGAGATTGATACTGACAATGACAGATTTACAGCCGACAATCCTGTACCTAATCTAACTCCACCTTCAGTTCAGCCACCAGAACCTAAAGTAAGCGTCAAGAAGAACATTGAGCACCTACCTCGAACTTCACTGGCTCAGGGCATATCGAAACGAACTCACCGTACGCCAGCTCGCTTCAAACAAGGGGGATGTTGAGGATCGAAGTTAATAATACAATTTGAAGACGTACCTATTTGATCCCATATAAACAAATATTATCTTATCATTGTCTTCATAGAGATTGTTGTTTAAATTGCTGTAAATATACGAATTACCTACTTACTTACCTAACGTGTGTTGTTCTACTTACCTAACCACAACAAAAATATATAAATAAAAGACAGAATTAAGCAAAATAATTTCTGAACAGGTCTTCATCCTCTGGAATGAGACTTTAGAGGAAAGCACATGTGGATTTGATGGATGTGCAGGGGATGTTTTTAAGTACAAGTTTAAACCTGTCTTGGAGGGGGAGGATGTTACCAAGGAGAATTGAATATTTTCTGGAGTTTCTGGTACTATAAGTTGGAGAATCATCTTGTGGCTTATAAGTGTTATAGAGAATCAGCGAGCTAGAGAGCCTCCTGAGCCAGATAGGGTATAAAGATGATAATTTGAGACATTGTTTATAACTTAGTGGTCCATAGCAGGAGGTGAGAAATCGGTATTGAATTTGTTCTATCTTTTTTGTGGATTCAATGGTAATTCCGAGGATGAGGGAAGCACAATAATCACATTTTGATAAAATGAAACTTTTATACATCTTGAGTTTGAGATCAGAGGAGGAAATGAATCTTGTGATGAGGAAATGGATAATGATTGAGTTCGGTTGTGGGTTTAGCGGTCTTCAAAATCATAATTTTTGTTTTGGTTGGGTTCATTGATAGTCCGATTTTAAGCAAAGAAGTCTCTAGGTGGTTGAGTTCTTTAACTATAAGTTCATTAGAAAAATTTGGGATTAGAACTTTCAGATCATCAGCATATTTATAGTAAAAAACGTCTGGGGAAGATGGTTTAATAGTTGCGAAAACTACATTGAATAACAGTGGGCCAATTTTTGAGCCTTGGGGAACTCCTGATGTGATTTTAGTGGAACTAGAGATTTGGCCATTGAAATGAACTTCCTGGGATCTGGATGAAAGAAAATTTGTAATCCAATTTATTAAAAAAGGGTTGACTCCATTGTCCCTAAGGGAATTTTGGATAATATTGAATGGAAGCTTGTCAAATGCTTTTGAGATGTCAAGGAAAATAACAATGGATGGAATTTTTCTATGTCTCAGGTCATCAACTTTGTTGAAGAAGGAGACTAGATTGGTAGAGGTACTGCGGCCCTTCAAGAAACCGTGCTGTGAGGGATCCATGGATTCAATACTGATATGTGGCGAAAGTAGGTGGAGAGATATTGAGTCGACCAGGCTAAGAAATATAGGTAGATTGGAGATAGGTCGATAATCTGGATCAGTTTGAGGATTAAATATTTTGGGTATTGGTGTTATTTTAATGCAAGTCCATTCATAGGGAATAAGATTAATTGAAATGGCATGGGTCATGAAAATGGCGAGATTCACAAAAAAACAGGTTGGTAACGAGAGAAGGAGCTCATTTGAGTTAAAGAAAGTATCTTTACGTTTCTTTGATTTTGAGTCAATGAGTAGGTCGACTAGCATATCAGCCGAGATGATAGGAGGAATCGCTGAATTTGTTGACAAGAATTTAACTTTTAACTGAGTGGAGAAAACTGATTGAAAAAACTTGTTCAAGGAATCCGCAGAAGTAGTTGATAGATTTGAAGCGGATTCAGATTTGTTTGCTAAATATTTGAGCTTCTTCCAAGCTTTCGACGGTTGGGTATTGAAGTTATCAATAATTGATTTTTCGAAAAGCTGCTGAGAAATTGAAAGGAAAGCTATTTTGGAGTTTTTGGAAATTTTCCCTGCTTTGGTAATGAGAAAATGGAATAATCTGTATTGAAGCCATTTTTGAAAATGAATTCAGCGGATGAGAGGTAGAGTTGGCGAAAATGAGAGAATGAAGTGACTAGATGTAGAGACTGAGAGAGATAATAATTAGACTCTGTGCCGATAGTGAAAAACAAGGGGCGATGGTCAGATGTAGGGTACTTTGCAGAATGACAGCAAATATGAAGTCCTGTAATATTAGTGAAGAGGAGGTCCAAGTACGTAGATTTTCTAGAGGGGCGATCTGCCTTTTGGATCAGGTTGGCTGAGGAGGCGAATTCAAAGATTGGAGAATCAAAGTCAATCATGTTTGGGAGGTATGTTGGTTTATTAAAGTCACTACAGAGGATGATATTGGTGAGGAAATTCCGAGAGATCGAATGCAGATGATTAACTATATTTGTTTCAGAGACGCGGTTGGCAGGTGGAGGATTATAAATGATTATGATAGAAGCACTGAAATTCAGTTTGGATTCGAAAATATTGAGTACTAGCATTTCTGAACAGTCGGTGGCTGAAATTAGATTGCAAGAAAAATCAGTTGATATGTAGGCTAATACTCCTCCTCCCTTAGAGAAAGTACGATCAGCACGAATGATATAATAATTTGAAATTTTGATGTCTTCTGATTTAAGGCGAGGTTTGAGCCATGATTCGGTGATAAGGATGATGCTTGGTTTTTGTTTCTCTGCGAGCAACTTTAGGTAATACATGGAGTTTAATATAGATCTAATATTCCAGAGTGCAATTATGAAACAGGGTAATATTGTTGGGTTCTCATTTAGATTTAGAAGCTCTGAGAATTGCGGATGCTGTGAGAAATAACTATTTGTTTTGAGTAGGAAATGATTTGGCTTGGGATCATTAATACTTAAACTGGGAGTTATTTCGCCAGGGGAGTTCCAGTGACCCGTTGAAAATTTGAGGAAGTAGATGGTGTTTCGTCGGTAATGTTACGGGCATTGGATGAGGATTCATTTATGTTAACGTTGGTGTGAGATATTCTCCTGACTTTGAAAGTTCGTGACGAGTTAGGAGTAGGAGTGTTTTGTCTAGCATTGAATATAAAAGGAATGTTGGTATGATTTGGAGTTATGACGGGAACAACAGGACCTTTATTGTGGGTGCTGTTATTCAGGTTAGCAGGATTTGATGTGGTAGGAGGAGCTAATACCGGAGTACGGCCATTAGATGTCGAGATAACCTGTGGAGTAGTGGCGTCCTTTGTCTCATTGGTTTGGATTACGCGTTGAGGTTGAGTAGTGGCAATAGAAGTAAATGCAAGTTGAGGTTGGGTAGGAGCGATGGAAGTAGATAGATGTTGAAGTTGGTTTGTATGGACATTCTTATTTGTTAAAGGTTTTCTTTGATCAATAGGTATTGACCTAGTTATTTTTATACCTTTTTGTATGAATTCATCAAAAATAAGTTTATAGAAATGATGAGATATTTTCTTTTTGGAAGAGACTTTGTAATAGTGATTTGACTGTATAGGATTTGCGTTATGGAATGAGATGGAGAATTTGATGTCTGGAAGCAAATTTTTTATGAAGTTTGCAACTTCTGCAATATTAAAATTTGGGTGCATAATTCCTCTCACGATAAGACTATGAGAATTAGGCTTATTGAGATTGGATGGTGAAAGATGATTAGATTGGCCAGTGTTGTATCTCGCTCTTTGAATGGAATTGCTTGCAACAACACTGGATTGAACAGCTATTGATTGAGGAGTTTGCGAGGTTTTGCATCGACATTCTTGATTCTAAGATCTGAGTAGTTTAATTTCATTAATCAGGGACTCCAAATACGAGATAGGAACAAAAGGAAAATTTTCGAAGTTAGGAGCGTTCGAATTTCGCGGTTGAGCATTGGCCTGGTTAAACATTTTTTTTTATTTGAAATAATTAATAAGCATATTATGATTATTTGGTACAAATGATAATAAGTATGAACAGATTTAGGCAACGTTGTCTTTCCTATATTTATTTTTGAAGGCGAGAAGAAGGTCAATAATTAGGCTTGGAGAGATAGTCGGGATTGGTACTATTTTGTTAATGGGGACTTTATCAGGATAGTCATTGGCGGCGTATACTGAAGTAAAGAATTCGTTTAGTTCGTTAGGGTCAAAGTTGCTATTATTAATGTTTCTTTTATCTTGATGAGCAAGGAATCGAATCTTCTTCCAGGCACGAAGAGGGTATGATTTTATATCCGAGAGTATTGAGGATTCAAATAGAGATTGTTGTAGGATATTTGAGCTATTTTTGGAGAGTTTCGAGGACCTCTTTATTAATGAGTCGATTTTCGATGTAAAAGTTGTTGATATTGAATTCCTATTATTGATTCTTGAATATGATCTATCTTATTCAACTTTGTTTAATATTTCAATAAAGAAAGAACAGAAGATAGTTTTGATAAATGTTTATTAAATTATATTTGTTAATGACAATGATGAAATCAAAACAACAGTTTATTTCATGATAAAAACTGTACACATTTTCATTGAATTAGACCTGATACTAGGCGATATATATATATGTAAGTGATTTATAAAGACTCTTTATTGAAGAGATAGGAAAAAATCAAAAAATCTTTCTTATTGGAATTGTTTTGGATTCTCTTTCAAACTTTAATTGTGATAAATATGCTTCTTCATGAACAAGTTTCAATTTAACAATGGCATATAAAGAAAAGGAAAATTTTAATTAAATAGAAAATAATCAATTTGTGATACAATGAAATTTTTCTCAAAGCTCATTTTCAATGTAGTAAATATTATCACACAGTAATCATTTGTTTTTCATGGAATTTTCTTATCAAATCTGACTCTCTTGATGATCTAGTTATAGAGATCTATTATTTTTACAATAAATGCAGTGAAATGAATCTTTCTGTTTCTTTTCCAATGACCATATTTTTTCTTGATAATTAAATGTTAAAATATGTTCTTCTTTTATTCTCTGTCAAAGAGCGATACCCTTTCTCCTTAATTTTGCTGATAGGATATTGTGCAATATGAATACAACTGGTTTCGGGCATCCGAGCATGTCGAGTTCCTTGAAATTAAGGAGATCGATTAGTTAATAACAAAGTCTTACATGGAAAAATTCTACTCCATGATATTTTCCTCTTTTGTAGAGAATTTTTCAGTGATTTCAGATATGTATGTGCTTCATAAAAAATACTATAATACTAGAATTCCTATTAATATAGGAAAAAATATACCTCAATTAGGATACAGTAGGCTTGATCAAAAGGGTAAACATTTTTTCGAAAATTATGCTTCTGTAAAATTCTCTCATTGACAAATCTCTATTTTTTAGACACATAAACAACTGGGAATTATTATTATTTTAGCAGATAAAAATCTCGTGCTGTTACATAGTTTCCAAGGATCAAATTAATAAATATATCTCCTCTTATATAGATGCAGTTAACACCAATAGGAATTCTACTTGTAAACCTACAAGTTGATAGGTAAATTTGCTCTTTTTCTCTGGAGAGTCAGGAAGTTCCTGATAGGAACACAAATATATTTTTTTTAATTACACGTTGAAATGAACTCATAAGTTGCTGGAATTAAGAAAAATTCAATCTAACAAAAATAAGGCCAATTTTTTGAATTTCGAAAATGATCCAAATCCTTACTTTTACAATGTTTAATAGATATAGATGAAATTTTAATATCGCTCGTATCGCATATATTATAATAGCAAATTTAGTTTTGATATAAAAAATACAAATCTCAAGCACTAAAATCAATTTTCTCCATTTAAATTCCCACCAAAGATTTTCGCGCTCTTTATAATTTTCATAAAAATCTAAATCAAAAACGCAAAAAGAATCAGAATAATTCAAGGATTAAAATTCAATGAGTCTTAAGCTCAAAGTTTTTATCGATTTCGAATCAAATCAATTCGACTCTGACACTTCGGATCATTATTAGAGAGGGAATTTGAATTTAGCCATAGAGATGAGAGAAACTTTTTTGAGTGAACTTTATAAGGCGAATTTGAATTCTCTGTTGATGATCCCATTTAATTGTCAATAATCTTCGAAATCGATAAAAAAGTTTGATTATCTATAATTATTTTATTCTATGTGCTAGTACATTCCACAAGTTCGTCATAGTACCGTGACTAATACCAAAGAAACTCTCAGAGTTTTAAAAATAGTCAAAGTAGACATAGACGCACGTTTTGTGGTACACTGACGAGTCCAAAAGAGGACGAAATAATTGTAGATAATCTTGTAAGTATAGGTGCTCAAATAGGCAAAATTTGGTCAGATTTTTTCGGAATATTTTTCCTTACTGGCTCATTTCATAATGAGATTCAAATTCTGTAAAAAAATTATTTTCATGAAAAATATGGTCATTTTTCAAATTTCGATATTTTCGAACTTTGAACTTAAATTTTTATTGATTTGAAAGTGAGACTGTGGTCAAAAGATGTTTTTTAGAATCAGAATTAGACAAGATATCAAATATAATATAATTCATAACCTCAATTTGGGAGCTGAATTCCGATTTCCTGATCATTTTTATTACTTAAAAATCAATAAATGGTGGATCTTTCGAAAATTTTTTGGCTTTCTTGTCTTATTGTGATCCTGAAAATCAACTTTTGATCAGTCTCTCATATTGAAATTAATAAAAATTTTGAGTTCAAAGTTCGAAAAAATGGGAGTTTGGCGCCAAATCGAAATTTGAAAAATGATAAATAATTCTATTATAGAATTTTTCTCTTCAAATGGTAAAAGTGGGCAACATGACTAGAATTCCAAAAAATCCTTAACATATTCGAATTTTTGATGAAAATTCCGAGTTTTTCGTAAAAATCATAGATTCCCAACTTCATATCAATTAGCTTTACATATACATAATCATATTTTATAGAGAAAACGAAACAAAATGTTAGCCAGAGGTTGAGTAAAAGATCTAATTTTATATTCCTTCTTTTAATACAGTATTTTTACGAAAAAAACTAATCAGAACAAAAAGATTCCCTTGTGGATTTATTCAGTTCATTCCTGATTGTAAAATCATGAAATTGTTCATATCTTTATCTTCCATTGTTTTCGATGATTTCTTTTTCATCTCTCGGGGATAATACAGTCCATGAGGAAAAATATTATTCGCTAAATGTTTTTGTTTATGAAAAAAGGAGAAAAATTCCATAAACGAATTCTTTTATTTTCAATGCTCAAGATTTCATGTCTAGGAGAAATTCATGAGAAAATTTATCTCAAAGCAGTCTGCACGTTAACTTTGCCAAACGATTGAATCAAAATTTAAAGGGCCATATTCATATTTGAGAGAATTTAAGAGGGAAGATTTCGGGGAAATTTCCAAAATTCATTGAGAACATCTCCTCTTTATTAAATTAATCAATAAAGCTCTTTAAGAACTGTATCACTAAAATACAATTCTTTAGTTATTGATTAATTTATAAAAAGAATTTTATAAGAGAAATATATATTTCGCCAGGTCTTATCAATCTCTAATCCTGGTTTGATTAAATAATATTTACAAAGTTTTTTAATGACTAAATAGTTAATGAAAAATAGTAAAATCCATTTACAAAACTTCCAATTGATGAAAAACCAAAAAACTTCTCCATTCTTGATTTGTTTAAGTATAGAGAAGAAAAATTAAAAATCAATTGGGATACTCACACGAGTATCTCAATAAGAATAGTTCTTCAATCAAAAAACATTTGGACAGATGTGGTTGTGAGGCAAATGAAGAAAATTTCAAAATTTTATTTAAATGCCCAAACGACAATCTAACAGAACTTAAAATAAGAGAAAAGTTCTTCATAATGGGAGAGGACCCTAACCTATGTATCCAAAAGAACCATCTTCATGACTTGCAGTTACCTTGGCCCAATTGATTTTTAATTTTTCTTCTCTATACTTAAATAAATCAAGAATGGAGAAGTTTTTTGGTTTTTCATCAATTGAATGTTTTGTAAATGGATTTTACTATTTTTCATTAACTATTTATTCATTAAAAAACTTTGTAAATAAACCCAAAGCGAGGAGAAAACAGGGGAAGAGAGCCGAAACGGGGACCCAGAAAATCCAAAAATTCTTCACAACCCCCAAACAGTGACTATGCCGATCCCATTGGTCAGTAATACAAATAGACATTGGTTCAAAACAAATGAATAATCGCTATTGGTCAAGACTATCCTACGATGCTCTTTTATTATGTATATGTTGCAATCATTTTGTAGAACTCGATAGCTATATATAATCTTCGCCGATTATGTATAATAATCAAGCCTCTGATCATTATATATAATTCTTATCTTGAATGAAGAAAAACTCTGATGATTATATAAAACTCTCGTCTGATAAAATAGGAGGGGTAGTAACATACATGCCAACCATAAAGAACATGGTGTACCTAATAATGGTATGAAGAACTATTGTATACTAAGTTGCCAAGGCCATGTTCCTTTCCTTCTTCGTGAGACTGATATTATCAAATAAAGAAAATTTAGGTCCCTCAATTATTCATTATGAATCCTAAAGAAAGGTTCTATCAAATTTTAGATGAAAAGAATTATGCTAAAAATTCTCAAATCTTACCTGAGCAAGAATACAACTGTTTATTAGATAAGATCAAATATGCTCATGCAGGTCAAAAACTAAAGCCTGAACACTACAGGCTTAAGAGGAAATTTAATTACCAGACAATCGATGGTGTATCTAAAATAATTTCAAACGTCGAAAATGACAATGTTATCAAATACTATGCAAAGAGAGAGGATATTTATGATATAATTTTAGAATGTCATTTAAGAATGGGACATGCAAAATCAAAAATTACTAAATCCGAAGTCGACTCTAAATACAAGAACATTTCGATGGATCAGATAAAAAATTTTATTTCTCTCTGCGATCATTGTATGAAAAATCTTCCAAAGCAAAATAAAGGTTTGGTTGTCAAACCTATTTTATCAAAAAATTTCAATTCCCGAGCTCAGATGGATCTGATTGATTACCAATCATCGCCGGACAACGAATTCAAGTTTATATTAGTGGTTCAAGATCACTTTACAAAATTTGTTAACTTGCGCCCTTTGAAATCAAAAACAGCAGCGGAAGTGAAATCTAAACTAGTGGAAATATTTTCTACATTTGGACCTCCTAAAATACTCCAATCAGACAATGGCAGAGAATTCAATAATGCCCTCATAGATTCTCTCACCAATGAATTTCCGGGATTAACTATTGTACATGGTCGTCCCAGACACAGTCAATCACAAGGTTCAGTAGAACGTGCTAACAGAGACATTGAGGATATTCTCAAGAGTTGGCTTCATGAAAATAAAACTTCTTGCTGGGCAAAGGGCGTGCTCAAAGTTCAGATGATCAAAAATAATAGATATCATCGAACAATAAAATCAACTCCTTATAAAGTATTGTTTGGAGTAGATTTTATCAACGAAAAAGATGAGTTCTCTGAGGATCATTATGTCAGTTTTGAAGACAACATGGAAATGCTCGAAGGTAATTTAATTCTTATGTAAATATTTTTTAGAATCTCAAGAATTGAATGGAACCCAAAACGATCTAAGAGAGAGAGCAAGAGAAAATCAAATTGTATGCGCAACAAAAATGTTAAAGAACAACAAATTGATTCGCGCTGAAGTTGGAGAAAATGTTCTTGTACCAATACCTGAAATCGATAGATCACGAATTGATGACAGAAACTTGCTTGGTGTCGTAACCGAAATTAAGGAAATCGGCTACTCAGTAGCTTGTGAAAACGGTAATCTTCAAGGTGTATTGGGCTTCGGACAAGTCAAACCAATAAAGGAAAAAATCTTAAATATCAAAGATAAGCCTAATGAAGTATTGAGTGTACGAACAGCAAGCTCGAAACAATCTCGTTCAGGTGGGCAAGGTTTTTTTAAGTGCAACTGTACCTCAGGTTGTAATACAAGGATGTACAAGTGTCGAAAAAACCATGTTACATGCAACTCCAAGTGCCATTCATCCTTAAGCTGCGAAAATAAATGCTGAAATTTAAGAAAATTTACACTTAATAAATTTTTAATTATTTTTATATTTTATTTTCTTTATTTGATAATATCAGTCTCACGAAGAAGGAAAGGAACATGGCCTTGGCAACTTAGTATACAATAGTTCTTCATACCATTATTAGGTACACCATGTTCTTTATGGTTGGCATGTATGTTACTACCCCTCCTATTTTATCAGACGAGAGTTTTATATAATCATCAGAGTTTTTCTTCATTCAAGATAAGAATTATATATAATGATCAGAGGCTTGATTATTATACATAATCGGCGAAGATTATATATATCTATCGAGTTCTACAAAATGATTGCAACATATATATATATAATTTCTAAGTCGGTGTAAGGTCTGAAGAGTGCTGAAGAAAATAAAAGCTTTTATTTACCCAAATAACTTCGTCGTTCTAACCACCAGCATGACCATTAGTCAGCATCCACTGAATATCTTCGAGGAAATAAGGCAATTAATGTCCCAAAATATTATTTAATCAAACCAGGATTAGAGATTGATAAGACCTGGCGAAATATATATTTCTCTTATAAAATTCTTTTTATAAATTAACCAATGATGAATATCTCCATGGGTCATTCGGACGTACATGGAGACGTATATGTAAGTATACGTGAATATTTAACTAATAATAATTCTTTAGTTGTACTTACAGGTATACCCCAGAGATAGATGTGGAAAATTAATCGCCTCGTTTCTGAGGTTTCTCTACCCCCGCCGAAATATATGTATATGAAAAATTTCACATCATTACTTGAAAGTAGGCATAAAACCGTTTCAAGCAAAAAAATAGTTTCGGTTAATTTTTAGACAATTCAAAGATTTTAATTTCTAGATCATAACCGTACAATGAACTGCATACCTAAGATTAAAAATAACCATTCTATCATCAATTAAAGTTGATCATGCAATTGTGAAAACATTTTCTTGATTATCATTTCTCTTTTTTCCTCAAAAATATCTAGTCTATTAATTCAGGATCTTAACAATTGTAGCTAGATCATAATGAATTTGAACTTACCATGAGAGTTTCATCGCCAAAGTCAATCCAAAGAATGTTGGGGGCATAGTCGCTTGTCGATTTAAGACATTCATATGGATAATGCCAGAGGAGAGGACCAAGATTTTTCCGATTTAAACTGGAGGCTAAATAGAGTGGTAAATTAGACTGAATTTCTAGGAATTTAGATTAGATCACTGGTGGTGATTAAACATCTTTTTGAAGGTATTTTATTCTAGATATAAAATTCAGATGTAAAATTTTACGTTGATGCGGTATTTAAAAAATATTCGCTTCTCTGTGAGCTGAGATATTGGGAAATATTTCGAAAAACCCCTCTTAAAATTTTGGAATTTAATACAATATTAAAATTATTTGAAAATTAAAATTTGATATCAACTGAAAGTAGAACAAGTTTTGAACGCAATAGTTGGCATTTCAAAAGAAGCTGTAGAAAATAAATTTTGCGAATATTTTGGCACAAAAATCCAATTTTCTGCTGAACGAAAAAAGATATACCAAATTTTATCTGAGTTTACTGTAGGAAATTTAATCCTCTAGCTTTCTTAGAAGATACATTTTTTGGAATTATGCTAACTTATGGTAGATTTTTGTTAGTTTGTAGTATCAGGTTTTCTCAAATTTTATGAATTCTCTCCTTTGGTTGGTTCATTCAGTGATTCTTGTTTTAACCAAAAAAAGAGAGAATTTCTTATTAATCATGATCTGCACTAAAACTCGAAGATCATAACTGTTTTTATAGTAATAGAATATGATTTTTATCGGAAAATTCATTCAAGATAGATTTCATTTAATAAAATCTTATTAAGATACTAAATACAGCCTACTACTTTTATAAAATTCAAGGAAAAGATAATTTTCTAGAGTGATGAAAACAAGAACAAATGCTTTGTTTTTTATCTTTCCCATTATTCATTGTTGCTAAATTATTATCAAGAGTTTCTCAATTATTTGTATGAAAATGCATTCCAAAGAGTGTATATATTTTGTTAATATAGGAATAAAATTTGATGTCGGTGAATTAATGGCATGAATAGGGAAAATCATGAATAATTCCATAGAGATATATAAAATTTATTCCTAATCCAAAGTGCTTGAGTTAATCCGATAGTTTCCCTAACGCTTTTAATGATTAAGAGGGAAGTCTTAAGAAATTTCGGACTTGATCAAATAATTTGGACCTATAAAATAAAAATCCCTGATTAGTCAATAGTTCCTCGGCTTCTCATTAGTTGAAATTTCAAGATCTGGTTTTTACAGTAGAATGAGTGCACAGAGTAGAGTAAGTTTCGTCCTAATTGCTTATCCGGAAATTTCCCAAATGAAATTTAAACAAAATACCAAGTTTTGAGTCATAAAACTGTTAGAAGAACATATGAGATTACGAAAAAGATGGCAAGATCCTGTTGTAAATTCTATCGTAGAAAAGGCATCTTTCTATGATTTAGGCCTTGAATTCTTCTAAATTACTCCTTTGATCGAAAGAAACGTTTTTCAATGATCTATTTTTTCGTATAGACGTTATTATTATTATGACCTATGATCTGAAAGCAGTATAAATGGAAGAATTTCAAAGTTTTAAAAATACAAGTTTAAAATTTATATTTTTTATTTGTAAAATTTATCAACTTTCAACAATTCCGGATTTTTTCCGAAAATTTTCCAGGTTGAACCGTTACAGTGGAGCCCTGCTTTTCTTATGAAAATTTGTAATTGCATGATAACCTCGGCTTAAGGCACCCCAGAAAAAGTTTTTTCAAAAACAGAATATTAGTTCTTGTGATGGAGAGTGTCTCACAACCTTTGCGGTCGGAGTCGAATTCTTATTTTTGGATTTTTTGTAAAAGTCATAAATTTCCATCAACTAGCTTTAGATTTAATTTCAGTATATTTGATGACTTTTAAATACAAGAACAAGCTAATTCAACATTCTTGCAAGGGAATAAATCAATTTAATAGAAGTTTTTAATGTAATCTTTCAAAAAAACTGAATTTTATACATACTTGAAACGTTTTGCTGAGTATTTGCACTTTGTTTCAGATGAAGACTGATCCCCTTGTCGTAGTGTAACGTTAGTCGACAGTCCTTACTATTCCATCGACAGGTAACTACTACTTCTTTGGCTGTTTCCACAGACTCATGGGAACCGTCAATAATAGCCTGACACCAACTATTATACTCGCTGGACATGTAAACTCCAAATGTATGCATTTCGATTCCGTATTTACTGCCTATAAAAAAGAAAAAATATTATATATACAATGTAAGGTATTATTTCAATATTTGATCGTGAATCTACCATAAAAATCTTGCACAGACTACTCAAAAGTAAACTCAGAAGATAAATTTCAAAGTGTTATTTTTATCACGAAAAATATAATCTGCCTGGTTTTTTTTGAATCATGCTTTGACCGCGCTTTCGAAGCTCGATAAATCCGACCTTATCGGTATTATCAACTTTCTCATAACTGTAATTTCTAATTATAATTATCATATTCTCTCGTTATATAATAAAAAAAAAGAATTGGTCCACCAAAAAAAGAGGGATTGACCAACCAAAGTTGAAAGAGCTCATCAGTGATGAGTATGCCCGAAATAAAGGCCTTATTTGTGAAATAACTGGCATCATCTTCTTTATTCAATATTACTCATTCCACTGAATCACCTGTTACCGCTGTTAAAACCTCTTTCCTTGGTGTTGCTGCCGCTCAGCCTGATAAATCTATTAGATATGAAGTTGGGAACCTATGATTTTTTTTACAAAACTAGATTTTTTCATCGAAAATTCGAATATGTAATAGATTTTTTGGAATCTTTTTCATGTTTCCTACTTCTACTTTTTGAAACTAATGGTAAATTGGAAAAGTGATCTAATTCTGGTGTAAAAATATCAAGCAGATTTTTTATTAAGTGTCAGCCTAGAAAAATTGAACTAACTCCTCACATGAGATATCGATCGACGCAGAATTTAAATTTTAATCCAATCGCGAAAAAATTAATAGGATAACGTTTATGGTTTTTGCGAAAATTATTAAAACTTGGAATTTTCGTTTTTTCTAATTATTTCAAAAATAATAATAGGTAATTTTTCAGATCTGAGAACAGATTTGAAATCAGCGCTAAAGTTTACACCAGTTTACATCACTTTTCTCATTAACTTTAATTTTGAATTTTTCATAACCTGCTGTGGCCCATATCGATTTCTGATACACCAAAACTGGGGCACAACTGTATCTTCAAAATAATACATTTTAAGACCTCATGAATTTGAATCTTGATGCCATAAATTGTTTTCAGAACTGAGAGAATAGCTGGTTAAAATAAGCTCCGTTTAACCAGGTTCATTAGCTAACGGATGTCAGTCCAACGAAACTTTCTACTGCCTGGCGCCCTCTAAAGGATTCATGTTTTTACGGAACCTCTTCTGATGATATAATAATGATGCGTTTCATCGCCCGCGGACGCATCCTCTCAGCATATCAAATACAACATGGCAGTTGAACTCGTAAGTACTCCATATCTCAAATATTCCAAGACAACGCTTCTGGTTAAAAACCCTATTATTTTTCTTATTTGAATGGCTATAACTGTGAGTTGAAACTAAAAAGATCATTCAAATGCAGTCTGTTCAATGTGGAAACTATATCGATTTTTCTAAGAAGAAAATTAGACAGAAATTGTTATATTTAAACAAAAAAGTTTTGAAAATCTTTTGGGAATATTTAAGAATATTTGTTTTACTCCTAGAAATAATCTGTTCATAATCCAGGATTAGGGAAAGAGTAAGAAAAGTTAACTGCGCAGTTAACTGATGATCTAATTATTGGCATTTATTGCTATCAAGATATGATTTCGGAATGGAATCCTCAGTTACAGTCAATTTTTCAATGACTCAAAATTAGAAGATTAACTTCTTTTGAAGACAGCAAATTTCTCTTAACCGAATTCGAATGATGATCCGAATACCTCCAATCTTCGAAATTGATAAAAATTTTGAGTCCAAACGTTCAAATAGTTTTTCTTACTTATCGATCCACGCAGATCATAATTATTGTATTTGTTTTCCCTCAAAAAACTGCAATAAAGCTATGACAGGTTTGGAGGTTCTATGTTAAAATTTTATTTTTGGTAGGACTTGAGATGATATCTTGAAATCAATCGCAAGAATTGTTGAATTTGATCATATATCATTGGAATAAAATTTTCAAGAAATATTTTGAAAGTTTCTTTCAACTATAGTTACGCCAATAAAATATTGAATAATCGATTGTTCGCGCAAATTATCACGTACATACATTTCATTTTTCTATTAAATTATACCTAGGCAATTATACCTTTTGCAGGTCATTTTGAGAGAAAGTGTTGAACAAACTGCTGGATAATTGTTTTCATTATAAAGATATACAAAATGGAGTATAAATGTAGTGTAATTACATAGAAGTATATGTACAACAGTCCATCCTGATGTATAAGTAATGGTATGACGGATTAATTAACAGTACTGTGACTAAAAAATAAACTCAAATCAAAAAGAAAGTTTATATTTCAATTTGAGAACATTATTTATTCGATCAAATCTTGTTTATTCATTATAATAGGAAAATATTTTTCAACATGTATGGCACATTGAGAAATTGTAGCTGGAGATAACTGTCTTATAGCTCGTTCAGCCCCAATTTCTAAAATTCTCATGTTATATTCATATTTTGAAAGATCACCTCCAGTTCTTGAATAATCGATAATATCTTGTCTTCTCCCATTCAAATAGCTTTTTACTTGGCTTTTAAATGAGCTCCAAACCTTTTCAATTGGATTTATTAGGTAGGAATAAGGAGCTAGCAATTACGAGAATACAGGGAAAAAGACCATCATTCTGACATTTTTCCTTCAAATAAATGAGATAATCTTTGAAACCGTCTTTTTTCAAGCTTCCTCTTTTAATTTTGAAGTCAATTAACCTTTGATTTGAAATTACTCCATATACAATGGAGATTCTGACCTTTGGAGTTTGTGTTAACCACGATCTTGAACAGTATAAATTAAAGTTTGTTTCGTCTTGATAAAGGATTATTCTCCCTTCAGCTCTGTGTTCGAATAATATTTCCAAATATTCGAATCTTTTCTGTTTATTATCTTCAGTGTTAATAT
>SSNU01000038.1:340051-441598 GCA_012064415.1 Gyrodactylus bullatarudis
AGAGTGAGTTTAACGATTGACCTTAAAATTTTACGTTGAGACATATAAATAAACCCCCCTTTTAACGACTTGTAAAATGAAAACAATTATCTAGCAGTTTGTTCAACACTTTCTCTCAAAATGACCTGCAAAAGGTATAGTTAATTTCTCTAAATGATTTTGATCAATTAGTAACTCCAGTTATGGGAAAATTCGAATTTTTCGTTTTTTTGCAAATATCTCCGACACTGAATTAGATTTTAATTATGTCGAATGTTTGAGTCAGATTGAAAAAATGACAATTGATTGTATCACGTTGAAAATAATCAATAAGTGCTATTAGATGTACTTTTATTATGAGGATATACAACAATTTCAAACAGAAACGAATTGTTCTTTCAAAATGGGATTTTATCGAAAAGAATTTGTATTAGATTCTGCGAAGATAATGCAGATTAATTGAATAAATTAAATGCGCAGATTAAAGTAAAGAGGTACATTCCTTATCTTTGTAGAATTCTGCCCTTTTTCAACCTTGTAACCTCTCGGTGAACTTTAACTGATATTTTGTTTTATCCCTTGATTAATTGCAAATTTCAGAGAGAACAAATTTCTGATAACAACAAAATGAGCTGATGAACTGAAAGGGTTAACACCAATTTTTCCAGATCTGAATGAATTGTTTTGTTTACTATTTAGGTAAAAATGAAAATTTCATTCATCTTTTTTCAAAATTTTCAAATATAAATTTGGAAATGAATTCAAAGATCAAGTAAAACATTTTATTGTTTATCCAAACTTTTAAGGATTGTAGAACCAACTCAGGTCATGATCGTCTTTGGGAGAACAATGTTGAGAATGTAAATTATTAATTTATTAAAAACTAGGAATTTCTTTTATCAGTCATGTGAAATTATCAACTTGATCCCTAGAATATAATCAACTATTAAAATGTTTTATAATCAAAACATGGGTGAACGAGATCAGAATTATTCTCAAGAGGGATCATCTGAATAATTTTTCCAAGTGATCATCTAGAGATTTCAAGAGATTACAATGATTTAATAAGAATATAAAGTTAGTTGAGAATCTCAACTTGAGATGAATATAAGGATTTATTCTGTCTACAAAAAAACAACTCCGCATGGTCAGGAACAAAATTATCTTTGGAGCCAATAAATGGTTTAAAGAAAATAGAATTCCGAAGAAGAGATTTATCAGTAGGGCCACAAAAATATGTTCGAAAAAATTTCTCAAAATATGTATTTAAAATTTTGAAATTATGTATTTTTATGTAAGAAATCTTTTTTATAAATTTTGACACATTTCAAACATAATTTGGTTATTATATAACTATATTTTTTATATAATTTCTATTAAACACAGTTCAGGTAGACAATAATAGAATTAATCTTTGAAAATTGTTTCAAAATTTTTTTAAACATAGGATACAATCGGAACCGATACTCAATGGCCAGTGGCCACCCTCTTTTGAGAAACTCTGATATTTTTGAACCATTCTTGGTCTATTTCTACTGAAATGAATATAATAACATGTAAAGGTAGGATAAGATGAGGTTTTTTACAAAGAAGTAGATTGAATTTTCTGAATTTCATCCAATTTTGTTAGTATATTTTACTTTTTATTCAATCAAATACACCTATTTAATATGAAGATGGGAATTTATGATTTTTACAAAATTATGAAGTTTTTCATCAAGAAATCGAATTTGATCGAGATTTTTTGGAATCTAGGATCTGAAGAAAAAAAATTTAGAAAAAATCAAATTTTAAGAAAGTTATAGCATATTTCAAATCTAGCGATGGCGCCGAATTTCCATTTTTTTGAACTTTGAGATGATAACTTTTGTTGATTTAAAAGTGAGAGAGTGATCAAAAGTTTATTTTTAGGATCACGATTAGTCAAAGAAATCAAATATGCTGATTCAGATTTTGAGAATCCACCCATCTTCGTGTGAAAATCGAATTTTGATTTTTTGAACATTTTCATCACTTGGAAATCGATGAAATTTTGATGATTCAAGATCCCTGGAAATTGGCGAGTGCATTCAAATTTTTATGGTCATAATCGGTTTCTTTGACTAATCATGATCCTAAAAATCAACTTTTGATCACTCTCTCACTTTTAGATCAACAAAAATTATTAACTCAAAGTTCAAAAAAATGGAAAAAGCAACTGGGCTAAAATTTGAAATATGTAAATTTTTTGCCCTATCTATAAGTAAAAAAATTTACTATTAAATTTTAATTTCGAAGATTTAAAGCAATTCGGATAGTCGTTATGTGAAGAATTCGAAATTGGCCTGTAAAATTTTAAAAAATACATGGTGATATTGGAAAAATACTTGTCTTCCCGACTATCCGGAGGAGAATATTGATAATAGTAAACTGACATCATCAAATTTCAACTCGTTTTAGATGTCTACCAATGTGTAAAGAGGAATGAAAAAATATTCACTTAGAGCATATGGCTATCGAAAAGTTTGAAAGACCTAAGCATAAGCATTCTATATTATTGTGACACAATTTTTATGATAAATCAATAACTGATTGTTTTATTGAGCAGTTTAAGTAAGAGAATTATTTAACCTTCTACAGAATTATGCAAACATTATCTTAATCAGAATCATTCAAGACATGTTCGTAAATTATTTGATTGACCTCAAACATTACATGATTTGACCAGAATCGATAGAAGCAGCTTCCATTAAAGTCCACAAAGAAATGCATGGTTAAGTCGAAAAAGACCCAGCAAACTAGAGTTTATTATTTTTTCATGTACTTTAATAATTCTGTTTGGAAATAAACATAAATTTTCTTGATCAAGTTAAAGAACATAATCATTATTAAGGAATATTGTCTGCTCTAACGATTTATGAGCGAATAAAGGTTTTAAAATTTAGTTCATTGTAAATCAGGGATCTGGAGTGCACTTTATACTACAAAACTTTTAGCCAATAATAATCCATCATTAAAGTTAACCAATCAGCAGAATAGACAGCTGCCTTTCATTACCAGAGTTGAGTGTAGCTCCTTATGAGTTCAGAATCGAGTAAAACTTTTGATGCAATCTGACAATAAAAATCGAGAATTTTGTTACATATATGAAAAAATTGAGAATTATGTGATCAGGAGAAGATACAAGAAGAAATAAAGTTTAAGAATCAGATGACTTTGGTTAGATTTGAACATAAAAATATCAAATATTTTCGTTGAGATGAACTGAATTACGACAGACACAATAAATCTCAGCTTGAACAATGAAATTTCATAATTTCGTCTCTGGAAAAATTATACATTTTCTATAGATTCTGAAATTGCTAGCAAGAATAATTTGACCTTTTAGACGACACAAGAATATTTATTTTATAATTTTGAATCGAAAAGTTCTTCAGGAAGCTATCCGGCATTTTCTATAAAGTTTTTTGCTAGCTACCCGACTAAAAAGAATTCGAATTCGGCTGCAGAAATTCACAGAAACCCGTTATTAATGCGGGAAATCGTAAAATTTTGATTTATTGATTAACACAAAGGAGAATGATCCAAAATTTAAGAGTTTAACTTTTTCTTGAAAACAGTTGATTCCTTTCCAACTTCACGGTCCAATTCGAATTCTTAGTCTAATGCTGATCTCGAATACCTGCATTTAACTGCTTCAAATCTTTGAAATCGATAAAAATCTTTGATTCGAAAGTTGAAAAAGTGGAAATTTGGTACATTTTCGAAATTCAAAAAATGGCCTAATTTTTGGTCAGATTGAATTTTTTCAATTTCCCCAACTAATTGGCGTATTTCATTATGGAAATCGAAAAATAATATTTTCCTGACTTTCCAAAGAAAAATATCGAGTATTTTGAACATAGAAGCTTTCAATATTTGAAAATTCTCAGGCTAAAAGAAGAATAAAATATCTGATTTTTCAAACTTCTAATCCGAATTTGATTTTCTTTCAAGAGAAAATTTAATCAGAATTATTACTCTAATAACCAATATAATTCTTGTTTTATCTCGTTTTATTTAGAAGCTGCTAAAGCCATATTAACCATTTTTGGCTATGGGTTTAAAAATGCATCAATGCTATTTGTTGGTTGAGTTTAGATATCCCGTGCTATAGAGCTAATCGAAAATTGAAAAATTTATATTAGCTACGATCCGAGAATCAAAATTATAATTAAAAACAAGATAAAAAAGATATATCATCTTTTACAAGCTCCTAAAGAAAATATTGAGATTTTTGTTAAAATTCTTATGCGTATCAGTTATAACAACTATTTTTATTGCTAAATTCAAAGAAGAAAAAAATTCTCGAATGTTAAAACCAGAATTCTAAAACTATCGATTAAACAGCCACTGTCACTATTCATCACTCAGCACTGAATAATCTAGGAAATGCTTTCTAATCCTTTCTGGAAATTCAATAAAATTTCATCCTTTTAGATCTCTGCCCTTAGATGAGATTGCTGTAGATTTTCTGTTAAAATCTACTTATGATGTCCACATCAATCTTTTTCCGTGATTCATTCTGACCCATGAAAAAAATCATTTTGCTCATAAAGGGTTAAGACAGTTTGGGATAGAAGGCAACTCACCAGTTCTCGTAGAAAATACAAACAATGAGTCTGGATTTGTCTGATTTTCCGTATTCTTTACAACCAATCTGGTGGCTATTAGGGGATGAGCTTGAACTGGTGATGTCCATTCTTCTCGAGAGACTGGCGCTGTATCATATAACAGGATATCGCGATCTGATAAAGCTGCAAACACTGGCTTCCATTCGGAGCCTATAATGACGCTCGTCTCGTTTGACCCATGGGAAAAGTTTGCATTCTCATTAACTCCAATGGAAGTGGTACTTGAAAATCTACTTTCCATAAGCCATCCGAGCATTTTCAATTCCTGCATAAGGGAAAAATTAATTTCAAATTCGCTCTTTATCATCTAAAGCTAAAAGTACAGATATTCCATAAATTTGGTCTTCCAAAAATTTTCATCATATGATTTTTTTATAATGAATTTATTCTATTTTCCTGATAAATTAAGATGAATATTAATTAGTTTTAGTGCTTTTCAAAAAATAAGGTTTTATTTAGGAAACTAAAGATGAGTCTATGTAGTACATTCATAGTATGTACTTCAATTTCATTGGTTCAGACAATACTCTACTTTTATTGGTCATTTATCAAATTTCTAGGGCTTAAATTAGATTCTGTCTTCATTAATGACTTTTAGCAAAATACAATTAAATAGTTATCTTTATTTTTTTATTTAGAACAGTTTGTTCTTTATGAGGCTGCGCCTTGAGCTTTTCGTAGACATTCTAATTCGAATGAGTGCAAATACTTAGTAGGGATAGATTTTTCAATTCTAATATGCTCAATATAATTTTCCCTGGTTGAAAATGTGGTTCAGAATGAATTTTTAGTTCAAACTATTAAAATCTTTATTCAAAATTATTTTCAGTGGCAGTGATAGTGTCAAAGTTACATTTTTTGTCATAAATCTCTCAAATTTGATCTTATTACTTTCAAGTTTACTTTCAGTTCATAATTTGATAAAATACCCTTTAAAATAATCCAGAATCAACTCATTGAAAGTGGCATTAATCCATTTATTATCAACTGGACAATGAATTTCTTATCCAATAGGTCCCAGAAAGTCTATTTCAATTATGAAGTATCCTCCTCTCTGAACATCAACTCAGGTGTCCCACAGAGCTCGATAGTTGGCCCTCTACTATTTAATTTAGTCTTCTCTAAGATCAAACCTCCAGCAGTGAAGTAAAATTCTTTAAATATGCAGATGATCTTAAAATTATCATCCCGAACTTTAATAATGACCTTATCAATAAAGAACTTGCACATATTCGATCCTCCCTTGATTCCATTGGACTTCAAATAAACAATGACAAAACTAAAATCATGTTATTAAATCACAATGACCCACTGAACTGTCTCAATCCTACTCTCTCCCAGTTAATTGTCCTTAAAATCAAAGACCTGGTCTCCATTATGATTACAAACTCAGGATCAAACCACACATCAATGACCTCTTAAAATGAAATAAATTTCTATTCCAAATAAATAGATCTCGGACCATATGTTTTATACATCATTCGATTTCTCCTGAAGAGCCTATTCAGATTCTGATCCAGGCTAGAAATCGAAAATTTGCAAAATCTATCTCTAATACTTAGGTCTGAAATTTTCTTAGCGAGACATGTTCTGAAAAGACTACTCCTGAAATGAATAAGACTCTGTCGATAAATTTGCCTTAGCCCTTAAAACTTCGTTGGTTTTTTCGCAAAACCTGATTTTTAGATAAAAAAAACCGATTAAACCCATGAACATAGCTATTTTGTTGCCCTGGGTATAACTGAGAAAAATTGAATGTTAACACCTCTATAATAATAGATTCCTAACATCATTTTCAAGGAAAAACATTCATATTTCCGTGTGACAAATTTTAACCTGATTTATAATTTTTTCATTCTTATATAAAGAAAAAAGGGCTAATCTATAGAGCATTTGTCCCTTCTTGTTTTTCAGTAATTTTTCTGATTGACATAGAGACTAAGGGCTTTCTAACATCTATGAAATGAAGACGAATCCCTTGCGGTGAGACCAAAATCACCGATATTCATTCCTGCATTCTATCTCAAATGCATCAAGGGAGCAATCAAAACAATCAAATTCTTGTTTATTTTATGTAAAATGACGACCCATTTTGCTTAGCATGACGATGTGATAGACTTAAGGGAATATGTACTTAAACTTGAAGTACATTTGAAGAATTTCCAGTGTCATCTTTCTTTTTCCTGTATGGAGATTTTGGTTGTCATAAGAAAAGTGTATTCCTTATTTTCCTTGATCAATAGTGCACTTGTCTATTTTTGGTCTTGATCATCTGTGTATTAAAATTTATCCAATTGATTTTCATAAGAGATTGAAGATTTTTTTTCATGACACGCAACCAAGCTTTTGTCCATCTATTACGATTCTACAGTTGTTTCAAGCCGCGTCCAAAATGAATTTTTTTCCTATGAGGGTTTTAATAAAAATAGGGTGAAAAATAACCTGAATTTTGGGGTTAATACAATTATTTTTAGTTCAAGAGTTATCGACCAAAAATTTAGTCATTTTACGATCTTGAAAGCTTAAGCAGTTAGAGGGTATGATTATTCGATAAAAATTATTTCAGAGAGGTGTTGGGTAACCTTAGTTTTGAGCCGAAGTTATCATTGTAAAAAATTAAGAAGATGATGCCAAGCGTTTTACAAATAAGGCCTTTATTTCGGGCATACTCATCAGTGTGATACATGCCAGATAAGTACAAATTTACAAAAATTGATATCCAACTTTCATTGGTTTCGGAAATATTCATTTTTGATTGTTGGATATCAATTTTTGTAAATTTGTACTTATCTGGCATGTATCACACTGATGAGTATGCCCGAAATAAAGGCCTTATTTGTGAAACGCTTGGCATCATCTTCTTAATTTTTTACAATAAAAATTATCTTACTTTTTATTTATGACTTTGGGAAATAGGTTTTCAAAAAACGTTTTAAACAAAAATTAAATTTTTAGAAAAATTCATTTTCTTTGAATTTGTAGCACGACTTTGACAAATGATAAAAATGAGATTATTGCGTATTCCAAAGTTGACATTACCTTGTTCAGGATTAAATTCCTAACTAAAGAGAAATAAAGCTTTCCTTTAGAATTTTTAGGTTTTGAACATTTTGAAGTCAGAGATGAATATTTATCATTCATTTTCGAAACTTTTCAACTTTAAGTCAATTTTGTGTCCCAATTTCGACGCAGTAGAACTGCAAGTATCCAAAGCGGAAATAAAACTAATGACTCATTAGAACTCATTTGGGAAAATAATTTTGATCTGAATTTGAATTTATTGAACATTAGAGCTTTCTTGTCTAGTGAACATTAGTCTAATAAACGGGGACTAACCCATAATTATAATCCAAAATAAATAAATAATAATGACACTGTCGTCGGGTAGACTTTGGAATCAAAAGAATTCAAAAAGAAATCATAATTAGTGTGGGTTAAAGATTATGAAAAAAATTTAATTTCATATGAAACTAATTTTTATTTCAAACTGACGGTAGGAATTAATCTAAAGAAAAAAATAATATTTTCGTTCTAGATCCTTAGGGAATATATCTCACAGGTTCGTCGTATTTGGTGATGGATTAGCCCATGTTGATGAATGTTACAGCTTAAAAATCGATCCAACCGTGACTAGTACAAAAGTTATATGCTTATTTCTAACTGCTCTGTGAGTTACTAGCCAATGAGTTAGTTAACCTTTGTAAGCGTTCGTTAATCCAAAGAAAAATTCAACCGGAAGGAAATCTTTTGAAATGGAAAATAAATCTTTATTTTGTGGATGATCCGAGATCAGTTCAAATTGAAAAAATATTTAGTTTTTTGTAAAAATAGTAAATTATTATCTTCATGCCAACTAGGTTTAGATTTCAGGGGTCAGAAATGTAGATCTTCAATTGAATTCTAAAAAAAAACAAAATTAAAAAATGAAAACATTCTCCTCCCTCAAGAATTTCTTTTGTTTTTCTGATAAGTTTTTTTTGGAAAAGAACAAATTGACCTGGATAAAAATACACTCGATAAGGAATAAATCATTAGAATAGATAAAAGAACATGTTTCCTTACGAAAACTGTAATACGATAATTTCGACAGCTTCCACTTATTATAATAAGGATAACTATTCTAACAGGAGAAGTCTTGATTTTGTAGAAAAATGTGCTTTCATTATTGCCATATTAAGCCGATAAAACGTGTCGATTCATCAAACATTTTTATTATCAAAGAATCTATCGTTGTTAAAAATATTCTTTACATATTTTTCTAGCTAAAGTATTCTTTCTGATAGTTAATTGGAAAGATTATATGAGATTTTTTACCAAATTAGATGGAAATTTCTTGAAATCTGAATTATAAGGTACACTAATATCAGAAACCTATTTTTCTTAACCAGAAGCACGGGCCTCAACTCAATCACGAAAAAAAAATCTGAAGACATTATCTGAGAAATAAAAAAATAAAAGGTAAGCAGAGAAAACGATTACCAACTATTGATCAGACAATGGATTTAATCCTTCGAAATCGATGTAAATTATGAGCTTTACGGTTGAAGAAATAGGGGCATTTTTGAAATTCGTAAAACGGCCAAAAAAATTTTTTTCTGTTAGAAATAAGTTCTTAAGTATATTTAAAATTTTAAATGTACAAAAATATGGCAATAATAAAATCTGGTTATATAAGAATATACACATAACTTTGAAAAAAGTGAAAATGTAGGTTTTATATATAGTCAATATAAAATTTTGATTGTAGAAATAGGCTGAAAAGTATTTCGATTCGTCATCTGGTTAGTGAAAGGGAGAATAAAGGAGAGATTTTGAATAGTCAAGTTTAGATCTAATATGAGCCATAACTGATTTAAGATCAGTAAGGTTCTGACAATCAGATAAGTCAAAATTAGCAGAGAAACAATTAAAGCAAGATAATAGAACATTGAAATCATAAGATATGTTTCTTAAATTATATTTTTTAATAGAAATAGAAGAAGATTCAGAAAATTTCTTAATAATAAAAGCAAATCTTCGGACCCAAAGTCGATTCAGACTGGATATAGCTATAAGAGCGTTGTAAGAGTCTATATTGGGATATAAAGAATGTAAAAAATTACACTGAATGCGTTTTGCATTTATCTCTATTTATATAGAGCCCTATTGTCTCAAGGGAATCTTTAAGAAGTGAAAAGTTGTTATTTATTTTATTATTGTCTGAGACATTATTAACTTTAAATCGTCAGTATATTTTAAGAGGACACCCTCAATGTCCTCAGGGAGCTGAATATCAGCGAAACAAAGATTAAAAAGAAGTGGGCCAATAGTAGAACCCTGGGGGACGCCAGAGTTTATTTATACTAAATTACTAGTGGTAGAGTTGAAGGCAACATATTGCATTCTTATGGAAAAAAATACAAGTTTATGATACCAGGATTGATATTTAATAACATGAGTTTATTTTTTTTAAATCAAATATCGGTCAGATTCAATGTTTTTCAGAATTTTTTCATTTCAATTACTTATTTCATCATCGCATTCGAGAAATTAACTTTTCTCTGACTATCCAGCATTTTTCTGATCCTAAATTAGCGCCAGAATTTTGAATTTAACCCTTCATGTACCATTGTTCCACTAGTGGAACACAACACTTTCTTGAGCGATAATTTTAACTAAAGATACTTAAAATACTTTGTTCATCACTCATAAGGAAGGAAATTTATAAAGCTACAAAAATAAGTACAATCTATAAAAATAGCTTTTCCCTGATGCCAACCAGAGTTACTCAAAGAAGGAGGATTTTTTGAAGATGTGGTCAAATATTTAAAACGTTTTTTTGAAGGACTATTTTCTGAGGCCTTATTAAAAAATAAAACAACTTGCGTAAAACCATGGCCGTAGAATTTAAATATGCAATCGTCTGCTCGATATCTCTTACAGTTTAGCAGATAACTGGTTTTAGAGCCAAAAAATTCCTAATTTCACCTCTATCATCTTTTAAGTGTTAAGTTGGCTTTGAAAAAGGAAAATAAATCTAGTATCAACGAAATAATTTTGGAAAAGTTATGTGATGAAAAAAAATAATTCGGAACATGAAGGATCAAATTGAAAAAGATCAAGAAATTGAAATTCGACTTTTACATAATCATGTTCGAAAAAATAAAAATTAAGCCTAATTTCTTGAAATTCTTCAGATGGTACATGGTACCATCAGGATGTCATAATATAGATTTAAAAAATTAACAGGATCATGTTCAGATTCTTGATGAAGAAACAGAAATTAATGTAAAAATTATAAATCAAAATCTTTGTATTGATGCAACCTTAATGTTTATGATGAAATGGCTTTCGGAATAAATTGATTTTTTATGTTTCACCAATAAATCTCTACTTTTAAAAATTCTATCTGCATAATTCGACAGTTTGCTAACTTTCTAAAAACTCTTATCATCATTAATAATTACAATTGATCGTATTCTTATCCGAAATATATAAGGTAAACTGGCTACAAGTGGTTGATGGGAATACGCTTGATCTAGCTAAGGGAAAATATTTCCAAGATGAAACATTTTTCATGATATTTACTGACTATGTTGTTTTTTGAATGAAATGTCAATGGAAAAATGAATATTCATAACTTTATTATCTCGCCTCGATGATTTTAATCTATAAGTATACTTATCAACAATATCTTGAACAGTAGTTTGTATCTATTTTTTCACAGGGATATTTTTTAAAAGACAAACTTTAGTTAGCCTACAAATTTTTGGACCAGTCTATATAGCTAAACCAATATGATCTAGACTCTCTCTGATAGGCTGTTTCTTTGATTCAGTATGAGAATTTTTTGGAAATCAAAAGAAATCACAGCACAGATATGTGGGTGAAGGAGAAATTCTTCATCAACAGGTATAAACCTAATTTGTGTGTTCAAAAGAACTATTCGTTTAATCTTCAACTACCGTGGCCTATGTGAGCTTTTTCACCTTTTTCTCTTCACTGTTGCTATTTATTGAAGAGTTTTTGGTGTTTTTTCAGCTTACATTATATTTCTATTTCCACTCATGACTCTTATATTCTTTAACATTTACTATTTCTTTCAAAATTTGTAAATTATTATTTTTCATTCAAACTTTAACTTTTATCATTTTCAAAGAGAGACCACTGATGATCCTTTGAGAAATGCGCATTTGGTTTTAAATATATCTTCTTATATAATTCCTAAACCAGGATTAGAAATTGATAAGACCTGGCGAAATATATATTTCTCTTATAAAATTATTTTTATAAAATAACCAATGATGAATATCTCCATGTGTCATTCGGACGTATATGTAAGTATACGTGAATACGTATTTAACTAATAACTTATTTATAACTCCTGGCTAGGTCACTCTTTTAGATTTATAGATGGAGTATTTATTCTGAGAATGAAATATACAAAAATTGCGAGATTTTGAAAATTAGTTTGATGATAAATCTGCTCGATCTGGGATTGACATAAATAAAAAGGCGCACATGTTTTGTACCTGTGGACTCCTATGTGGTGACCTATGTCTATATTAAATTTGACAGACAGGCAGTTTAGTTTTTTTTTGTCAATCCATCACTGATACTGTAAATAATCTTCTTCATAATCCCTAGTTCCGGATCCAACAAATGAAAATTAAGAAACCAATTTTCTAGTCTATTTCATTTATCTACTAGATAATATCTAGTGCCATAAATAAACTCAAGCGATTGGAATGTGTATCAATGCTCAAATTTTCTCGCTTTATCTTAAAAATTCTTAATTAACTAATTTTGCAAAATTCCTATTTATAAAATGATTTGATTGAAAATTTTCCTAAAATTCGTTTCCCCCATTGTCCCTGAATCTGAGAACGGTAACAGGAGAACAGATCTGAAATCAGCATCAACAATTAATCTAGAATTTTACTTTTTTGAAAGCCCTTGAAAATTTTTTCCATGACCAATAGTTGCGCACTGAATCTTTTACTTTACTTCCTCTTTTTGTGTAGTAGAAGAAAGGCTTTGTTTCTTTTGCTTCCACTAATCGCAGACTGAGAATGATTACTAGCTTCTAGACTCAACTTGAATTCCTCAGAATTTGAACAAGAATAAATTAGACGGGATTTTCATAATAAACTTAAACATAAAATTAAGGTAAAATTGATTGGAATTTAAATAAGCTTCGGAAAATTACTGTAGCTGGAAAATAACTGGAAATTTTTCTAATTATTCTTTCCAGTAATAGTAAATTTTAAACAAATTAATATGTATTGTAATAAATTCTGTTTGTAAAATTAATATACACTTTTGAAAATCTGAGAAGACTTTTGAGGTTCTCAGAGAAGCCTTATCGAAAACGAGATAGTTCATGAAAATAATGATAAAGATCTCAGAATTTGTTACCTATCAAAATTTTGGGAGTCATGAGGAATTGTCTTTAATTTGGTGGAGAAAACATCATGAATATTTGCCTCTTTTGCGTCATTTTGCAAAATCAATATTCTCTATTTATGTGAGCAAATTTTTAGTGTTTGGAAGAAATTTGTGAATGATTAATAATCATTGATTATAGAAGAAGATTATTTAATGAGACAATTCAATCTCTGATGATGCTTAATTCATCTTTCGAATTCTTTAGAAAGGATTTGAGAGTTGAATTTGCAGAAAATGAACCATTCTATAGAGTGCTTAAGCACTGCTTATTGAGTATTCTACACTAAGGACAACATCACGTACGCGATGAATAAATAATTGAAAAAACAGTATCTAAATTTTATGATTACTTGTTGGATCACTTACAAATTTTATCATATTATTTATAGAAAACTGTAAATTTCAAAATCACGCAATTTTGTTAAAATATTACTGAAAATAACTGAAAATTAAAATAATAAAATATTTAAATTACAGTATTAAAAGATTTTCAGCTACAGTAATTTTCCGAAGTTTAAATTTAAAAGCAACTTTATTCATAAAAACATTAACTTCCTTGGAATTAAGTCAAAAAATTTAGTGCAGACCCTATTTTTCAGTTCATCTTTAAATTCTACATGAACGATTATTTCACCAAACTAAGATGATATGTGATAGAAATAACCCATTGGGACTTTATGGGCTTATATATGATTGATTTTCACAAAACTAGGGATTCCTTTTCATTTCATTGATGTTAAAAAGCCCATAGTCTCTTTGTCATTGAGAAAAATTACTGCAAAACAAGAGGGAGCAAATGTTCTATAGACTAGCCATTTGATTTTCATTTCATTCTAAAAATTTGTTTGAAAATTGAATTATATATTGGTGAAAAATAAATAATACTTACTTTATTCAACCTATATGTTTCTGTAAATTCTAAAAGAGGAATTTGCATATGCTCAGAAATTAAATATAAATATCAAGTCGGTGTAATAGTCTGATGAGATCCGGTGATATATAAGCTTAATCACTAAATATTCACTCGACTTCTAATTCCTCAGGAAGATATCTTCATCATCAGAAAATATTTTAGAAGAAGCTCAGCATTATTTTCTACAAAATTTATTTTTTTTTTAAATCGTAGTTTTAGGCAGTGTGGTGATATTTTTTTAGCATCAGTAATTAAACAAGAAAGCTGAAAATCGAATTCTTAATGAAAAAATTGAGTGTATGTAAGCTTTAGGTTCTTTTTTCACACACAATTCCATGACTTCCTAGGTAACAAGTGGAAGCATATTGAATAGAGTATGCTACTTGTAGATAAAAAATGTAGGTCTTATCAACCATGAAGAGCATTACTAAAATTTAAAAGCATAGCATGTGATCACTAAAAGTGGCCTTCAAAATTAATTAAAGTCTATCATGGGTATCTTTGATCAACATTGGCCAGGAATCTTAGGCGTCGATTAGTATCTGATCCAGTTCGTCTTTGTGATTAAAAATTGTCAATCTCATCTTGAAAAAAGTCTTCTCTGATTGGCTGAATCAAGGTAGTGAAAATTCTATTTGAAAACCAATGGATTCCATTAATTTTTGTACTCCACAAATGAAAAGTGAGAATATTGAGATGTTAATTTGTATTTTATAAAATTTTTTCTATCTATCTAATAAAGACTACGTACAAGATCTTTCGGTGTTCTATATCCAATCTTTGGCTTATCATCAATCTTTGTAGACGTTCCTGAACTGGAATCTCTAACAATCCTATTGGAGTTTGTCGAGTCTGTATCAATGATAAGGGGCTGTTTCCCAGATTTCAACTGTATAGAAAATGTAGACAAAAACTGATTTACTTTTTCCCCTCTATCGAAGCGATAATCATCTTCCATGTCTTCAGCAAATACACGCAAGGCTTCCTTATCATCTAGATTCATTCCTTCACCCTTTTGATAGGTATAAATGCATCAGAATTTGTTGAAATGAGAAAATATGTTTTTGGAAAACATATGGAATTTGATGAGAGACAGATTCGTATCACAATCTTTCTTACCATCTCATTGGAAAAATTTTAGCCAATCACATCATTGAACGATTTTGTTTGTGTGTTTGGAGTCACGTGCCTGATCCTTGTGGAAATGAACTATCGTGATGGTTAATGAAAATTAGGAGTTTACGTATTGCATATTTAAAATTCACCTGTTTTTCTTAGGTTTTATTTGACTCATCATATGAAGCAATCAATAGGAAAAATTTCTAGTTTTGATTTCGAACCCATCTTTAACTAGTAAATTGAAAAAATCATTGTGAGCTCATTGATAAGGATTGATTAATGGTTAAAGTGTTGGATATAATAATCACAAATTTTCGAGTTCTCAGTTTGTATCGATGGTTTTTTGTCTGTGATGCGTAGACCGAACAATGTTTTTACCACCAAACTATAAAATGACTACATTAACGATAGATGTGGTATTAGTCCACTCAAAAATAGATGGAATTTTTCCGAAATTTCACATTTTGAACCATGCCTTATTGAAAATTATTCTTCACCAACACCTTTGTGGTTCCAAGATTCTCAGGAAAATTAGAGTTGATATTGATTAATTCTGATTAAGGATTTTGTAAGAAAAATAGTCTGTAAAGTCAATATCGCACTAGAAATTGCACAATAAATTTCTATTTTTAAGAATTTCTCAGCCAATATATGAATTTTGTTTTAGTTAAGGCTGTTAGACGTGAAAATGAAGAAAATGGTTCTTCCCAGCAGGAAGTTGAGAGGGGTATGGAATTTTAAAATGTTTATTATGTATTAAATATTCACGTATACTTACATATACGTCCGAAATTCCCATAGAGTTATTCATCATTGTCAGTATAAAAAAAGAATTTTTTTATTAGAGAAATATATATTTCGCCAGGTCTTATCAATCTCTAATCCTGGTTCAATTAAACGATTATAAATATTAGTTCAATGAAATTTATGTTAATGAAATTGTAAAATTCTTGAAACACTTCCAATTGATGAAAAACCAAAAAACTTCTCTATTATTAGATGTAGAAAAGAAAAATTAAAAATCAATTGGGCCAAGGCAACTGCAAATCATGTAAATGGTTCTTTTGGATGCATAAGTTAGGATCTTCGTTCATGATTAGAAACTTCTCCCGGATTTTGAGGTCTATAAGTTTGTCGTTTGGGCATTTGAATAAAATTTTGAAATTTTCTTCACTTGCTTATGTTTATTCAGATCATGAACTCCATATTTTTTCGATCAGTTATTTTGAAAATTTTATCATTTCCGATAAATTCTTTACCGAAATACTCCTACCTACTCAAGAGTAAGTCAGTGTAATTTCAGAAAAGGTTTTATTATTTAGTACATTTTTCAAATTCTCTGACGGGAATGTAGTGCCGAAAATCTAAGATAATTTGCTTTGTATCAGTGGAAATATTCATTTCTTAGAGGATTTCAAAGACGGGTGAATATTGGATAATAAAGCTTTTATCTCAACAGTTCTCACTAGACACTCATCGACTTGATCTTCAATCAAAATAGGGGTAAATATGGTAAAAAATCAATAGGTGTCAGATGAAGTATAATAGGTGATATTAGAGGAATATCCAAAAACGATGGGAATATGATCACTATTATTATCTGGGGTAGAGAAGTATTCTTATACAATGGGATATACCAATATATATGGTCAAATAAAATAGGTTTAATCTGTATTAATACCTGTTTTGTACCCATTCTTCTAAGCTCCAAATTTTTTACACAAGTAGATGAAGATTAGATAATATATATTAGGCCTGGTACGAAAAAAATTTCGAATTTTATTAAGAGAGGGAATCTAATTCTTCGTTGGAAATCATTCATTTTGTTATATAGTTTATAGGGTCTTCGAGATCACTTAACCTGTGACAAAGTTGATCTGAGGTTTTGATACTAGTTTTCAACTTTAAAATCAATATCTACTCATAAGTATTTATGGATTTCAGGATTGAGAAAAAGGGAAAAATTAAAAACGTTTTTTTATTTCTGAAATGTTGATGGATAAAAAAAACTAAAGTGTATTTTGTATGAAATTTAAGAGTTATTCTTCCTCAGATTGAATTCAATATGGGATTCTTTATGTGACATTTAAAATTATCTATCCTATTTCTAGCTCAATATTTTGACTCAGACTTTGGTCCTTAATCAAAAGCTTCGCGGGCTTCAGATAATAGAATAGCTAAAATTACTAACTTTGTCATTAGAGAAAGAGTTGATTCGTTTAAAGATGATTTAGTCTTCACTATCTTGAATCTTGTATTTCTACGATATCTGATAAATCGATTGAGGTTCTTTGCAAGTAAAACCTTATGGAATTTAGTTAAAGAAAAAAAAAGAATTCACGTAAATTTCAGTTAGATTGCCATTTCGAATTGACTCATTGAGATTGGAAAAATAGGCACAAAACAGGTATTAATACATATTAAACCTTTGATTTACCTATCATATTTGACCATTTATTGGTATATTGTTATATCCCATTCTACGCACCCGACCTATTTTTTTTGTATTTACCCCAACAAAATAATGATGAATCCACAGTAGATGATTTACTCATGGTTGAAGTAGTTTTTACTTTTTTGTCATTTCTATACATACAGAAATTAATATCCTTTTTTGAGCTCTTTTTTTACAAAAAGTCTAAAGTTCAAAGACCAAAGATAATATGAAATATATTGAATATTGTGAAAAGAGGTGATTAAAAGAGTTTTTTTCAGTATCAAGATTAAATAAAAAAGCACCGTAAAATTATAATTATCGACAGTTTCCACATTTTCGAGAGATTTTGAATTATCGAAATTTCATTGATTTTCAATTAGTGGAAACGATTAAAAAATCGAAATTCCGCTTCCAAACGCTAATGCTATTTATTATGCATAAGATGAGATTCATTTGAATTGATTTTCTTGTTTTTTTGATTTTCTTCCTGAAAAAACTCTTTTTATCAACCTCTTTTTATTATTTGGATATTCGTAAATTAATTTTTGTTTAAAAGAATCCACATATATAATATGTTACACTATTTTTAAATTAATCAATACATGTAAAAGTCCCGTAAAGTGAGAAAAGATGAAATAAAATCCCAGCGTTCCCCTGTTATATAGGGCAAATTTAGCTCTACTCTCATTCGTTAAATGCATTTGAAGCTCCAATCAGAATCGAGGAAAGCTCATGGGAAAACTTACAAATTATTTTTCATCATGAATTAGC
The DNA here is from genome assembly GCA_012064415.1 of Gyrodactylus bullatarudis. NCBI lineage: Eukaryota > Metazoa > Platyhelminthes > Monogenea > Gyrodactylidea > Gyrodactylidae > Gyrodactylus > Gyrodactylus bullatarudis. The sequence goes on from SSNU01000038.1 coordinate 358,350, forward strand.
AGCAGATCAATTTAATAGAACACAATGATTAATTTTCAATTTTAAATAGACAGACATATAGATCTTATTTTTCTCTATATTCTGGTATAATTTTTTTCTTAAATTACGCCAAACAAACTTACATGATATAGTATACATACAATTATGTCTGACAAAATTCTTATCAAAAGAAGAAACGAAATCATGAAAAGTTCATGTCCATTAAATAATAATTTTCTCCCAAAGTTTCTAGATATTTATAAAGCATGAAAAAGAAAAGGATAATTTTTGACATAAAGTGCACAGCTCGTACTGTATTAAATGTGATGAAAAAAGTCATTGACCTGTATTCTAAGTGTGAAATTCAATGGGCAACATGAGTAGGATTCCAAAAAATCTTTAGAAAATAGCTTTGAAATTTTCAGCTTGAAAGTGGGAATTTAGCTTGAAGTTCTCTTTCATTTGTAGGAAAAATTACATTTCTATCATTCATAAATATTCTGTAATATAAATATCCATTATGGTTTGTATTTCTAAAATAAGAATTATCATTAAACGCCAAAATGTTCACTACACCTTGTTTATTCTGATACGCATACATATTTTGAACTTTAGAGTCTAAACTAAGATACATTTTGGATAAATACTGTGTTAAATGAGATAGATATAAGCAGTGCATAACAGCAGACCATAAAAGTAAATACCCCTGAAATTGTTATGGATTTCTAGTTAATAATGAACTGAACTTATTGAGGAAATTTCACCAAGTCATTAAAACGACTTTAGATAGAATTCTTTATTGTTTTTTTAATTATGAAGCAATTTGATCTTACTTAGACAATTTGTGACTGAAATGTAATGCATAATTAGTAAGAAAAATTAAGAAACTTATAAGTAGGGAGGTCAAAAGGCTATTTCTGCTATTTTTAGTTAATAAGCAATAAAATTTGATTAAATGAAGTTTAAAATGATGTTATGCTTTTGTTTCTGTTTAAGTTTCTGAATTAGTTTTGCTAATTTTTTTTGCTATTCATGATCCTTTGCGATGCCGTTCATAGTAAGTTACTATTAGTAACGAAGAAAATTTTTGATTGAAGTTGTATATTATTGGATAATTAATCTTAAACTAATCAGAGTATTTCATATTCATCTTAGATTTTATTGGTCTGAGGTTTGGCACTCTATTAAAATGAGTATATGAGTGTTCAAAATCCTGCTTTCAAAAAGATGGTTTAATAACAGCTATTATAGTTTAAGTCAATAAATAAACCAATTTTCTATTGAAACTTGTCTCGAAAAATTCAAACATAATATTTTTTTCCAATTCACGATTAATAATAATTTATCTGAATTACTAAGAGAGATCACAATGGACTCATTTACATGTTATCGATGAAATGAAAGCATTCTCTAATTTAAACCCAATTCGCCGCCTTATTTTCAATGAATTTTACTACTCTGTCAATAGAATCTAAAATTTCTAATTCGTAAGGGTGTTAAAGACATTTTTACCTTGCTTTTACAAGATTTTTCAAATGTTTAAGAAATCGAAAAGGCTAAAAACACACCTTCCGATCCTCAACACTAACCGAATAAATTCAATGGAAAAGATTATTTATTGATGTCGATTGGTTATCTTAAACTTTTCATCATTCAAATCTGAAAAATCAGAGCTTCTGCCTTCTAAACGTACGCTTTGCCAGGACTCCTTTACTCCGATATTCCACAATCATCTTGGAGTCAATAATCCTTCGAATAATCTCCACAAACGGTTGGTAATCTTGGCGTATGAATAGACTCTGTATTTCACCCAACCTATTCTGGTTATCGTACAAGGAAAGCATTGTTGTTCCCTTGTACTCATTGAAGGAAGTGAAATCGTTAATTTCCTCAAGGCTAAAGTCGTACTCCACTCTCGTGAAGGAGGTCATCTCACAATAGTGATATTTATCCTCCGATATCTTCTCAATTGTAACAATAGGCTTGAGTCTTTTCAAGATCAACTCATATATCCATGAGAGCTCGTAGATGGGCAAAATTGTATCGTAATCTTCATCTTGGTCCAGGATCCAAGTGCCAATGAATTTTTCCATTCTAACAGATTTCAAATTTGTGTTTATAAATATTTCAATCGAATTTTTTTTTCAGAAATGATAAAGGACACGGTTGACACTTGATCTAGTGCAAAACTCTAATGTGTATGAAAATCTTTTGGTTGTGGTTTTTACATCGTTTTCTGTTCACGTCTTCAAATCATGCATATTGAAATTGAAAAAAAATTGTGATAAATAATACATTATCCAATAATCTTGTAATTTTATGATTTTCAATAAATGAATGAATGTATGGCAGAGTTTAACGATCATTGATCTGACAATTGAACAGTTTGTCAACATATTTTGTAATATCTACAACACATGAACAATACGAGAATGTACAAGATATTTACAAATTCTCTTATCGAGACAATTCATCTGTCCAGTCAGCGACTGAGTGACTTTAAAGAAGAAATAAATAATTTCCAAATATCAACTCTACTCATGATCATGAGTGAATGAATGATAGCGCAAATATGTGCAATATTGAATGAACTATTTGAGGGAATCCAACTAAACATTGATTGAGGGATTGCAAAAGTAATGATGATTAGGCCTTCATAAAGTCTACAGGTTTTAAAACCGCCAAACTCAAAAAGACTCGATAGCCAACCAGGGTTCATAGTTATCAAATCATAAACACTCAAAATATTACATGATTTTATCAATTGGGCTTCATCAAAGACCGCTTGTTACGATGAAAGGAAAATTCTTAAATCTGATTGGTAATTCATGATTTCGAACCAAGTAAAGCTAGTTGACATGAAGATGAGAATTTCCTATTTTTACAAAAACCCAATATTTTTTTCCAGAAAATCAGGAAAAAATTCATATTTTGGGTTCCACTATGAAATGAGCTGATTAGTTTCTAATACAAAAAAAATTTCCGAAAAAATGTTATCTAACCAAAATTGAGCCGTTTTTTGGATCTCGGAAATGTTACAAATTTCCACTTTATCAACTTTCAAATCCAAAATTTTTATCGATTTCAAAGATTTGAAGCAGTTAAATATTGATATTTAGGATCAAAATAAGACGAAGATTTTGAATTTGCCTGCAGGAATTCACAGAAATTTGTCATTACGGTAGGAAATCGAACCATTTGAATTTTTCGATCATCACGAGGGAAAATGATCCAGAATATAATCCAAATCGTCTTATTTTGATCCTAAATATCAATATTTAACTGCTTCAAATCTTTGAAATCGATAAAAATTTTGGATTTGAAAGTTGATAAAGTGGAAATTTGTAACATTTCCGAGATCCAAAAAACGGCTCAATTTTGGTTAGATAACATTTTTTCGGAAATTTTTTTTGTATTAGAAACTAATCAGCTCATTTCATAGTGGAACCCAAAATATGAATTTTTTCCTGATTTTCTGGAAAAAAATATTGGGTTTTTTGTAAAAATAGGAAATTCTCATCTTCATGTCAATTAGGTTTAGTTCTTCAGGGAGGATTCGGCACAGATTGACTATAACGTTGTTCGCATGCCATCTGACTTCTTCTTGTATTGATCTATTTTTAGAAAAAGAAGAGGAAGAAAAAAAATTTTTGAATCTACCCAACACAGGTACCGCGAACTTTGAATGTCTCGCCTAAAGATGGACTTATCACTATTCCAATTTCATATTTTGAAGACAAACTGCAAGTCGCTGCTCATAAACAGGATCAATCTACCTTCAACAATCAAAGAATCTCTTATGCCCAAATCGCCAATAATACTATTCTATCCAGAACCAGAAATTTCACTGGTGTTTCCCAAGCAAATCCAATCCCTCCGAAAAAGTACAGCCTGATCATCCATGTAATCAATAAACCAGGTTTCAACATCAACATCATTTCCAAATATTTGCAAAAACTCTTTCCTAAACGGAAACTTTTAATTACTTTCCACAACGCCAACTCAAACTCTGACAATCAGTATTAAAAAATCTCATCAAATAGTCATATTCCTAATCAAATCTTTAGTCTCATTTATGAATGAATTTGCTCCGAAGGGGATAATAATCATACCCTCTATACCGGCTGACAAACGAAAACCACCAAAAGCAGGTATAACTCAACCTCAATGTGAAAACCCTACTTCTAATACTGTTGCCTTAAATGATCAAAACTCTTCTACGTTCCAATTGACCAATCCAATTTCCACCTCCTCAAATATCCAAAAGACTCAATCCACCTCTTCTACTATTAAAGCTAACTCCAACCCACCAGCATCTATCAATCCAAAAATTGATTCAATCATTAAACCCTCAAACATTCCACCCACATCGTCATTCACTTTCCTTCTCCCATCATCTAGTACCAGCAATAATAAATTTACTACTACAAACCAACAATCCAAGAGACCACGAGTGTCTCTACCTAACATAAATGCGAAAAGTAACGCTCAGTGATCAGTGATCATAAGGAGGAGCTGTTTTTTCCTTCCGCCTCTGCAAAACTTTTCCACAAGGGAAAAATCTAATCAAGTCAATCTCACCATTATTCTATGGAACATCAGATCTATTTTAACATCCATGTACTATCTCAAACAGCTCGCAACGAAATATAAACCCAGCCTTATCCTTATTAGTGAATCATGGCTCAAACCGTGTCTTAAATCTGATGACATCAATATCTCAAGCTATAATATTGTGCGTGCCGATCGCACTTTCTCTAAGGGAGGAGGCGTGTTAGCATACATATCAACTGATTTCACTTTTAACCTTGTCTCAGCTACTGACCGACCAGAAATTTTAATATTCAATATTTTCGAATCCAAACTCAATTTCAATGCCTCTATAATACTCATTTACAACCCTCCACCGGCAAGTCGCATATCTGAACTTAACATAGTCAATTGCATTCAATCACACTCGAATCAACTCCTCACCAATATTATCCTCTGTGGTGATCTTAATAAGCCAGAGTACTGCCCAAACATGATTGATTTCGATTCTCCTATTTTTGATTATGCCTCCTCAACTAACCTCTTCCAAAAAGCTGCCCCTCGAGAAAATCTGCGTATTTAGACCTCATCTTCACTAACCTGACTGGATTAAACTCACTCTCTGAAATACCTGCCTCTAATCTTCTCATTGGGCCCACAAAACAATCGGTATCAATCCCAATCGCTACACCTGATTACATCTTTCTCTCATTTTAGACAACTTTATCTCTCACTCGACGAATATTTATTCAATGATGGTTTCAATACCAATTTCTTCCATCTCCTAATAATTAGAGCTGCAAGAGTCTCCAAAAATTCTACTAATGCCTCTCCCCATATCTCTCAACTCCTATTTGAAAGCTCAATAAAGGACGATCTTAAAACCCAACCCTCAAAAGCCTTGAAAAAACTAATCGGCCCTTTCATACAATATCATCCCACATGAATGGACATGTGTCAAAATAACGCTTCTACCAAAGACTTTCAACCCACAAACTGAATCTGATTACAGACCCATATCGAATCTCCCAATCTTCCTTGGCCTCGTTGATTCAATATGCAACCTTCTGTTAACTCAACATATAAAAATTAACACCATGGACCCTGCTCAACATGGGTTTATCAAAAACAGAAGTACCTCAACCAACCTTGTGTCTTTTTTTAACAAAATTGACGAACTGAGATACAGAAGGATCCAATCTGTTGCCATTTTCCTTGATATCGCCAAAGCTTTTGACAAGCTTCCTTTCAATATCATACAAGACGCCCTCATAACCTCCGACATCAATCCGTTTGTAATAAATTGGATATCTAATTTCCTCTCCTCAAGAACCCAGAAGGTACACTTTAACGGGCAAATCTCTCACTCTGTAAATATTTCCTCTGGTGTCCCCCAGGGCTCAGTCATTGGTCCCCTGCTATTTAATTTAGTTTTCGCAAGCGTCAAGCCTTCCTCACCTAATATCTTCTACTATAAGTATGCAGATGACCTTAAAATCCTTATTCCAAATTTCTCTAACGACATTATTCGCCAAGAACTTACTCACCTTGAAATATCATTGGCACGAATTGGCCTTAAAATCAACTCCGCCAAAACTAAATTTATGATCATGAAGACTGCAAAGCCCATAGTGGAACTAGACCCTAACTTCTCTCACCTCATTGTTAATAAAATCAAAGACCTCGGACTTATGTATGACCATAAAATCTCAATAAGGCCTCATGTGAATGAACTCTTGAAATCTTTAAGATACTCAACATATCTAATTACAAGATTCATCACTAGTTCTGAACTCAAAATCAAGGTTTACAAAAGTTTCATACTCTCAAAATTTGACTATGCAGCTGCCCTTATTCTTGGTTTAACCATTGAATCAACAAGAAAGATCGAGAGAATACAATATAGATTCCTCACCTCATGCTAAGGCCCAATTAGCTACAGACATTACCTTAATTTGTCAATGTACCCTATCTGGCTCAGAAGGGTCTCCAGCTCTCTCATACTCTATAACTCATTTAAAGAACAAGACGACAACATCTCTCCTCATAACACCAGAAACCAAAGAAAATACTCGATTCTCCTCGGAAACATCCTCTGTCTCCAGGCTAGATTCAAACTTTCATTAGATTCCATTCCTTCTACAACCGTCAAATCCACCTGTGCATTTCTCCAGAGATTTATCCCGGAGGGCGAAGACCTCTTCAGAAACTATTTTTCTTAATTGTACATACTTATTTATATTTTATTATCAGTTTAATAAACAAACATTTCTATTCCAAAAATAGAGAAGAGTGCAGTATTTCTTTAAAAAATAAGGATTACCCAGTCTAACACTGTTTTTGTTTAAACACTATAAAATTTCGACAGTATGTATCAAATTTTGAGAATATTCGAATTTCTGATATATTTTTGCTCAAAAATCTAGCTCGGATTAAAATTCTAAAAAAACAGAATTAATCTGCAAAAAATTCTTTAGAACTCGTTGCCACAAACTTTTGAGCTAACTCATCTGGTTGAGAAGCTATGCTTACAAAAAAATATGACTTAGAATCAAAAAGATTCCAAAAATTACGCAAGTAGTAATACTACTTAGTAGTATCGTGTTTTTTTACTTTTTACCTGTTATACTCAACGCTATTATATGAATATCATTCAATAGAGAATTAAAAACTAAACGAAGATGCTCTATCTCGAGTTTATGACATGTGAAAAAAATTACAATTAATACTAATGTATAAATAGAGATTGTAGAGATAAATAAGAGAAGGCAACTAGATAGATGAAGATAAATAACTACTTAATTCTTTTCATGCCAAAATGAACAGCTGAAATTCCATGGTTAAAGTTTACATGATAAGTATGTCGGAAACCAGCTTGGTTGATCATCTCTTCGAAATCTTCTTGGTTTGGGAAACGACGAATACTTTCCACAAGGTACTGATATGATTTCCAATCATTGGCAAACAAATGACCTAAAACGGGTATCACATTAAAGGAGTAAGCATCGTAGACTTCTCTCAAAATGAGATTCTCCACATGACTAAATTCCAGGCAGTAAAATCTTCCATTATTCTTTAGCACTCGAAATGCTTCTGATAGGACCTTATCAATGTTGGTACAATTTCTGATTCCAAAAGATATTGTGTAAACATCAAATGAATTATCCTCAAAAGGGAGTTCTTCAGCATTGCCAACCTTCCAGTTAACTGGTTGGAGAAATTAAGGAAAAAACTCACTAATCTTATCATAAAAGTTTTTTTGTGATTTTTCCCGGCCGTATTTAATCATTGATTCATTTATATCACAGACAGTAATGATTCCTTGGTCTTCTTCATGATCAACTGGAAGCCGGTCAAGAATACGAAAAGCTATATCTCCCGTACCTCCAGCTACATCAAGATATTTCAAATCCATTTTTGGATTGATCATATCGATCAGAGAATTCTTCCAGTACCTATGCACCCTCAGGCTCATCAAATCGTTCATTTTGTCATAATTATTTGCGACATTATGAAAGATTGAGTTGACTTTCTCTTGTTTCTCAGAGGCTTCAATGTTCTGAAAGCCAAAGGAGACTTTTGAGAAGCTCCTTCTAAGAGAACTAGATATAATTTTATTCATCAGGTTCGAAAAATGTTGTTGGCAAAACAACTAATTAAACTTTATTTTTTGTTAGTTTGAGTAACGGAAAAATTTTTGAATTTAAAATGAAAAATGAATAATAATAATGTGTAGGTTTTTTAGTAAATGTGCTGTCATATAGTTTAGAATAACTCAAATCTTGCTATTTCTCGAAAATAAAAGAATAGCTTCATTTTATATTATTGAGTTTAATGAATATTTTGGTTATATCATAAAAAGAAAAAAAAATAATTGCCATGCTTTAGCATATTAAAATGATTGTCTTTGAGGCTTATTAATGTCACATTCAATTTTCTTTGTATTTTGAGTATAGGTAGTAAACTAATCGTAATGTTGCTTTCAAATCATGCTTCAACAAATCATTAGCTCTCCATAAACTGTAGCCTTCAGTTTCCTCCATGAGACGAAGAACAAGTTGCAAATTGGCCTGCTTTTGTTCATTGTTAACAGGAGCGATGAAATACGAATGAATTGGAACAAAATAATTACGTAATAGACCCATCAAAAGTATGAAATAAACCCCATCTTCCATCTAAGAAAATTTGAATGATAAATTTTTAAACAACTTTGGATTTAATTAATATAATCTCACTTCTGTATCTAAATTTTTGATAGACAAGTTGAGCTTGACCAGGTGAGAATTGACAAACTCAATCAAAATATTCTGGAAAGCAACCAATTTTTCAGCAACGGCACAGTCCACTAGAGCACTAATTGCATCCCGTTCCTGGCATTCTTTCAAAATATACCAAGATTATTATACTTTAGTTTTTGTATTTGAATAGAATTTGAGATTAAAATTTTAATTTAAATAATGATATCATACGATATCGAATAAATAATCTGAGTCATAATTTCATTCAATAATTAAATCAAATTTGTAAAATAATATTTACGTCCAACAACATACTACTTTTTATTGATTTAAAATACAATAAATGCAAGACTTAATACACATAAGATTTAAGCGGTCAAACTTAATCCAAGGAACGCAAAAGAAAGCAGAGAGAAAAAGAATATATTTCTTCAAGCCTTTTGAGATTCAACCTCCAAAAAAGAAATTAGAGCTTGATACATTTCTAAAGAGACAGTGTAATGATGATGATTAATAACATACACGGGTCACGAACTTTTATTGGACCAACCAGATTGAAGCAGACTAAAATTCAGAGAAAAATCCCTTTTGAATTAAGCTAAATAACTTTAAGATCAGGAATAACAAGAACTCATACTATACATTAGTGGAAAGAGTGATAAATTTAGCATCAGGTTTGCTCCAAAAACCTGAACATATTTTAATTGATCTATTTAACCAAAAATAGTTGCTAATTTTGCAAAAAAATTTCACTATTTTTCAAGTTTACTCGCAGTTTTAAATGATTATCGAGCTTCAAAACGATTTTAAAATAGGCCTAACATGTGTTTAATTTTCCGCTCTTTTGAATGGTATAAATTTGATATAAATAAACCTGTTTTCCTCTTCTAAAATTAGACTTATGTGATGCCTGTTTTTGCAAATTTCGCTTTTTCACATTTTCCCAATTTATACCCAGATAGGAAAATTCTGAGCACAGATTCGGAATCAGCATTCTGGAATCTAGAATTAAATAACAGTAGAATTTGCTCTAAAATAAACTTTACATAAGAAGCAAAATTTGCATCGATTAAACTTACCAGCGTTTTCATCAAAATCTGTAACTGGCTCAGCAATGCGCCTGTGTTGGAGGATACCATTCATCTTTCTGACTATGATGACAGTGAGGTGGACACCTGAGGGCAATTTACCCTTGTTGCAAAATTTGTTGTACATTGCAACGAGTAGACGTAGTATTGCAACTAAATCTTTTGAGTGAATCAGTGTAGCATTCCACATGACACCCTGGTCAGGAGACAAACCGAGGCTTTGGTTGATTATATCAACAACCTGAATGATTCGCTGACGTTGGCCTATTTCCGTCTGAATAATTTCAGGTTGATTAATTTCAGTTTTGGTAAAATTTTCAATGAGCATCTGAAATATTTGACCGTCGTACATGTCTTCTGCGAGATCTCGAATGATGATTCGTTCATGCTGAAGTTCTTCATTAATCCAATCGATGAGGTTTTCGGTTAATTCCATAACTAAGGGATGCTCTTTAGAATATGGTTCAATCATGGACCTTTCCTCGCCTTCTGCTAAGTTGTACCAGGATGGGTCATGCTCATCAGTGACTGGATGAAGAGGGTCTTGCATAGCCTGTTTAGCTTCCGCTACCAACTGTTCAGCTTCAGCTCGCTTCTTCCTTAATTTTGCAAGGGTTCCAAGTTTACTAAAGAGACTATTCTCCTGATTGCCAGATGTAGAATGCTGATTTTGACTAGCGTTCAAAGCGGGGGCGTTGTTGATCATGGTCGGATGTCGACGATGGATACTGGGACTTGCAGAAAACATTTTATTCCTAAAAAGAAATATATTTGAGATTGTTATGAGATGAAAAATAAACTATAAATTGAAAGAGTTTCGATTGATACAAAAAAGGTTCATGTATTTTGCTTTTCTAAAACCTTGTCAATAATGCCAAAATCAACTGCTTCTTTTGCGGAGAGAAAGGAGTCTCTGTCGAACCATTTATCAATGACTTTTTCATTTTGTCCAGTATGCTTAATGTAAATGTCTTTCAAAGTCTTTTTCATTTTGATAATCTCATCTGCTTGAATGGAAATGTCTGTTGCTGGACCGTATGCACTACCTGAAGGCTGGTGAATCATTATTCGTGAATGTGGCAAGGCATAACGATAGCCGGGAGCGCCAGCGCATAATAGTAATGAGCCCATTGAACTTGCCTGACCAACACACCATGTAGCAACTGGAGGATTTATGTATTGGATTGTATCATAAATTGCAAGACCTGAGGTAACAACTCCCCCCGGACTATTTATATAAATATGAATGGGAGATTTTTTGTCTTCTGATTGCAGATAAAGAAGTTGTGCGATAGTTACACTGGCGATATCATCATTTATTCCACCCATAAGACATATTATTCTTTCTCTAAGTAATCTTGAATAAATATCATAAGCACGTTCTGAAGACCCATTTTTATCTAGTACTATTGGGATGAGGGAAAAATTCCGTATTAAAGGCTGGATTCTGACAGATGCAAGGAAAGATTTTCCAATTTTGTTAAACATTTTATAATAACGCCAAAATAACACATGGTTAAACAAATCACATGTTTGTTGAAGTTTTTGTTTAAATACTTCCACAACCTCCCAGATTACATATTTGAAAATATTATTTTCAAAATAAAAGGGTTAAAAAATATTTTTTCAATTACAACGTATTACAAAATGATATTTTGAAAATATTTCATGTACTGCGATGCATTATTATACATCAAGTTGATTCAAAAAGAGCCACATTCATAATTGTAATAAATATATATTAAATTTTGATTAAAAATCACAATGAACTTGTTAAATATCTGTAAATTGCATTTGAATCTCAGTACTAAATCTTACATAATCTCCACGTATTTTTTCCCTTATTGATTCAACAAATAATTCATGTTTTTGATGGATATCCTCTGGATTTATTTGATCAACTTTTTCCAAATCTTCATAGACTCTAAGATTAAGTGACTCATAATTATCCTGGATAATTGAGAGAACCTGTTGTTCCGTGAGCGAGGCAATATTTTGAGCTTTTGTAAAGTTGTCAATCTTCATCAAAAAGTGTTTTGCTACTGCCCTCATGTTTCCCATGTTATTGATCAATGTCATGGCTGCGGTCTTGTAGTCGCTAGACTGTGTATGACTTAGAGCTGTACATAAAATTAATTATTAATTGATGATGATTACCAAAATTGTAAATCTTTTCGATTGATTTCTCCATGCGAATAAGCTCATAGTTGAAATAATCATACTGCTCAGGAGATTTGAGCAATTCCGAAGAGTAGAGGATGAATATATTGAATATTTTCATGATGGTACTTAGTAAGTTGAATATTCTCGTCTTGTTAGAATTGGGATCTGGAAGTTCAGTGAGATATTTTGCTGTATTCAAAAGACCTGTTAAGAAGTGTTAAGAGAAACCCTACTTATCCACAAAACTTTCCAATCATATTCAATGTGTATTTCGATTTCTTTCTGATAGACAAGAAGGCCATGGATTGTTTGAAGGCAATTTCTAGTAGTATGCATTAGTATAAAAACTCACTCGTAAATGTAGAATGGAAAGTTTCTCATTAGATTATTTTGAGTAAACTCAATGACCAAGTCTATAGACAAATTAAATTAGTTCAACAGAGCAATTTACCAAGAATGAATATTACCGCGGGAAGATTTCTGGTTGTTGTCTCTGGGGAATTTCTATGACGAGTCTTCTACAGAATTTAAACTTGCAAGGCAAAACTTACGATCCGATGAATGATCACATCAAAGAGGGTATGCGTATCATGAATTAGGGCGAGAATTTTCTGATTCTAAATGCATGTTTATAATAATCATAAAACTCACATTAATAAAGGTTCGTATAAGATCGAACGAGAACTCGGTTAGCAGGAGGAGTTCTAGTGGAAGAAATCAAAATTTCAGATATGATAGAGAATACTATTCTGATCTCGAAATAAAAAGAATTTGTATAAAGAGGTTACACCTTTGAGAAACACACCATCTGATTCAGAATAGAATTCTCTAAAAATTACATTTCTAAATTGTTCTTTTATCTTTGAAAACTTTTCCGCTACATGAGTTCAAAATTTAGAATTTAGGAAATAAAACAGGTCAATTTTCTGCCAGATAATTTCACTTTAGAGTTGTGGCAAATAGCTCAATTGATACGGAATCTCTCAAAATCTATCGATATAGTAAAAGTCTTAGGATGAAATAATTTTGTAAATAATTGTAATTGATTAAAATTACCCTTAACATCTGATATGATAATAGAGGTGTACTCAAGGAAATCAGCCAGTACATTATGGAGGTTTGTATCTTCATCCTCGTCCTCAAGTGATGAGTCTGGCGAAAGGGAGTTGGTAGTCTTTCTATTGATAAGAGAACTATTATTATTGTTGTTGAGGGACATTATTTCAAAGTCTTCAATGGGATTGGACATTGAGGTTCTCGTCGATTCGTTACTTTCCTCCTCAAGGTCTGCTGATTGGCCATTGATAAAATTCTTAGTTGTCGGATTATTCTTGTGGGAGTAGAGCAGAATGTTGTGGGCATTATTTGGATTAATCACAATCAATTCGTGTAGGAATAATATTAGACTCTCATAAGAGAGTGACGTGAAATGTTGAGAAATGTCTAGGGCTGGTTTTGAGGAAAACTGGAAAATAACAATACAAAAATTAGAAATAAAATGCTTATAGTTGATGATGAAAAAGGAGGTAGCAATAAAATTTGGATGGCTGCAAAATTTTGGTGTTAAAATAGGAAATATCAAATTAGTTTTGACATTTAATTTAACATTTAGTACGAAAAATTTTTTCAAATTTTATCCTATAGTTGTTTAATTTCTGAATCAGTATTCATACAAAAACATATCATATTAAAGGGCAGAAAATTTGCTACAATCCCTAGCCTGGCCACTTTGAGCTTAGACCTATGAATTCCGAGATATTTTCAATGATAGTTAAAATTTTTCGAAAAAACTAATTTTAGTCAGTACCTTACTTATGGCTCAGAAAAAATTCCTTTCAATATTAGATAGTAAAGTAGTTGAAATTTATTTGGGTGCTTTTAAAATTTCAAAAAAGTCTCTAATATATTTTTGGCATGATTGTGTTTTATTTCCTAGATCTAGCAAGTTTTTTTGGACAAAAATTTCGAAAATTAATGCACTCACTATTGAGGAAATCGAAGAGATAAATCCAGTGGATGTGGCAGTCTTTTGGCGATACATTCTAATTAATCTTAGAAAAATTTACAAACTCACAAATTAGCCTGGGATAAAGAATATGATATTGTAAAGGATAGTCCGTTAAGGATGAGCTCATCATTTAGCTGAGATAAATATTCAGCCAAATGATTCTTCTGGCCATCCTTTTGATGTTTGAGAAGGATTCCAAATATTTGACAGGAATATTTGCCATACTGGAGGCGTTGACTTAAATGAGAGTTAATCTCATTTAATGAATCAATAAAGCTGGGCATTTCAAGGAGAGCGAATGATATAGAATTATCTTCCATTTTAGGATAAAGAGAAACAATAAGAGTGAAACTATTCAACACCAAAGTTTTGAGTAAAGGAGACTTTGTTTGGTTAACAATGTAATTGAAACTATCAACAAGGCTGTTGGCAAAAAACTTTATACTACAATCACTCTCCTTATTGAGGAGAAAAACGAGTACATCTTGTTTCAACTTCATGCTTAAACATAGAAGAATACAGTCCATAGTCTGGATGGAATTGGCAATTTTCGAGTAAACAGAATCTGTCAGATAATTTAAGCATTGAGCAAAAAGACGTTGTATTTGCGGTCGAATCATTTCAATAGTATCAATACTAGTCTTATCAAAAAGATTTTTAAGAGCTTTGATGTTAGGCTAGCAAATGAGGGTTATGAATTAGAATTACTTTGAGGAGAAAGAATTCATCCCAAAAATTCGATTTTCCCTGTGTTACATCTTGTCCCTGGAGTGATAAATTACCAATGAAATTCTTACAAAAAAGAACTTTTCGTATATACCAACGATTAACTCTTTCCTTTTTACTTCGTTAGCCATACCAGGCCAGATAATTTAGATGACAACTCCTAAGTTTTGTCTTTGCTAATTACTGAAACAAAATTAAGGGATCATCAGGATGATTGTTTAAAAAAATCTTTATTCAAAATTTGTTATTTCAAAAAAATTATTCACCATCAAGTATGGATTACGATGATTTTGAGGATCTTATCCAACTTGAAGAGGCTCTCATAATTGAAGAAAAAGAAAATCAGTTAGAGGAATCTCTGTTTAGTTTGAAGGAAAGCCAGGATTCAAAGTCTACCCAGAGACCAATAAATGAAAATAAGATCAATTCAAGAAAAAGAGAGGCTAGTCCCCCGATCAAAATCGAGGAAATCAAGAAGATAAAGACTTTTGATGCAAATGTTAAATTCCTCTATGAAAATATGCCATCTGTAGGTGAATTTATCACATTCCGTAATGAGATTGGCAAAAAGTTTTATTTGAGCTTACATGATTCTGTTATCGATAGTAAATCATTTGAATTCAAATTTACCACTAGTGATACATTTTATGAGATAATGGATCAGGCAATCCATTACCTAGCGTCAAAAGAATCATTTAATGAGCTTGTCTCCCACGAAAATTATGATGAAAATGCCACCTTGTGGTTGAACAAATACAAGCCCAAGAGTTATCTTGATTTATTGAGTAACGAGACAACGAATCGTCTGTTTCTCCGCTGGATAAAAGCATGGGATTATTATGTCTACAATCGTAAACCAAAGAAACCAACAAGTACGCCTAATCAGAGCAATGAGACAAATCAGAAATATCGAAAATTTGGCATCAATGAAAATCTTATTCAAGAAATTGATGAGCACGATAAAAGGCCTCGTTTCAAAATGATTCTATTACATGGTTCACCGGGCCTGGGTAAAACTACTCTGGCTCATCTTATAGCAAACATTGCTGGTTATAATGCAATCGAAATAAATGCCAGTGACGACAGATCCCCGGCAGTCCTCAGGGAAAAGTTGGAAGCTGTTTTGAATACAAACACGAGCTTGAAAACAAGTAACGATTCCTATAAGCCATCTTGTCTTATTATTGATGAAATTGACGGGGCGGTTGCCGCTTCAATTGATCTACTTATCGATGCCTCTCGGACGCCCATAAATTCTCAGAAAAAGTGAGTCAACTTTGAAAAAAAAGAATTTCTGAATTTTATCTCATCAAATCATCATCGGATCAGGTCGAAAAATGCTAGATTAGCAATACGCAGACCCGTCATATGCATTTGCAACGACTTGTATGCAAAGAGTATGCGGTCCTTTCGCAGTCCAAATGTTCCCTGTTTCATTCTAAAATGTTCAGAGCCATCTGTTAGCAGGTTGACTGATCGACTTATGGAAATTATCGAAGCTGAAATAACTCTACCCCGAATGAAGAAGGCCTTTGATAAAACCTTGCTTCATAAACTAATTGATATCTGTGAGAGAGATGTTAGATCCTGTATTAATGCTCTCCAGTATATGAGCACTCACAAAATTGAGTCTGCCACTGATGTAAAGTCATTAGACCTGGATGCCATTTTGAAAGTATCTGGAACCTATAAAGACAAGAATACCAATTTATTTGGGACATGGCAACAGGTCTTCACCATTCCATCCAATCCAGGGAACAAGGACTCACAGAATTTATCAAAGTATGTATTTCCCTTTGATACTGATATACAATATGCTATTATATATAAGAATGCATCTATATATTATTTTGTTCCAGGAGAGTCTCCGATGTTGTGGAATCTTTCTTCTCTGTAGGAGAACCAAATCTTTTTATTGGAGGCATCTTTGAGAATTATCTCTTTGCAAGGGCCAAAGATGCCAGTATGATTGTCGCTAATGAAGCGTGTAGAATGATTGAAAACTTTGATAAACTCCAGACTATGATTAGCTGCATGCAAGACTATTCCTTCTTCAAATACACTTCAATAATTCCAGCCTGGTTCAATCTCTCCTTAGCTACCTACAATGGAATTATCCGAATGAAATCCTTTGACAAAAAAGATTCTGAAGAGCCGAAAAAGTATCAAAATCAATCGATTAACGTGGGCCTCAAATGGCCAACTGCAGAATTGGATGCCAGCAACAAGCAACACAAGATTGAGCAAATTGTGGAAAATTGTCTCGCCAACCAGTGGACAAACACCAACCGAATTTCCCATAGTGACTCAGTCAGGTAACTGCTCTCTTTGTCATCGTAACGTATCATTTGATAATTTTTATCAAACTTACTACTAGAATGCTATCAAAGAGGGAATTTATCCTGGACACGGCCCCTTCCTTAATAGAAATGATCTCTTCAAAGACTAAGAAACTTCGCCCTGTCAATTCTCAACTATACTCTAAACAAGAGAAAGAAACCTTGGCTGAAACAGTAGATCTCATGTTATGTTTAGGTCTAGCCTGGAAACTACAGGCTAACCCAGATTCTGAAAGTTCAGAACTCGTATACCAATTGGATCCGTGAGTTGTCCTCTCTTATTGCTAACAACTCTTTAGACCCATTGACAGTTCAGTTCTCTTTGATTTGGATAATCCTGACGAGAAGACATCATCATTAAAGGAAATTAATGCATCTGTCCAGAAACTCATTTCTCACGAAATGCACCTAGAACTGATGAGACGAAGCGAAAGAGATCAGGAAACCAATCCCAATATGAACGCTAGTTTTGACCAGTCTCGATATGAACTGGTTGTTGTTAAAAGTGAGGAGCTGGAAAAGAAAGATGAGGAAAATGACTCTAAAGCCAAGGTAAGGATACTAGTCAGTTAAACCAAGTTTGTAAAGAAGATGACCAGTTTTTAAATTATTACTAGACGTCTTTTGTCTCATTAGTTACATTTCTTTTCCAGCCAAAAAAAGACTTTTTCGGTCGAATAATTGAAAAGAAGAAGCCTCTTATCAAGGAAGTCGATGTCAGAGGTGAGCATATCAAAAAAGAAAATTTAGTCCACTTTTTTCAAATTCTATCTTTAGGACGTATGACGCCTTCTCAAAAGTGGGAACTCATAAACAGGGATGTTTGGTTTAAATTCAAGGAAGGCTTTTCAAATGCTGTAAAATTGCCAGTTTCTAGACAACGTTTGGAGTTGTGATATAAAAGAAATTGATTAATTATAATTAAAAATATATTTTGTACATATGAAAATTTTCTTTCATCTTCCTTCAAATACACTAACTGAAAATAGAAAATATTAATAATAGAAAATCGATGAGAAACTTTTCCCTTACTCCTATTAGATCGTACTTTGTAGAGAATTCTGTGACCGCAATCACGACAGCGAATGAATTCACCAGCCTTTAGCTCATTGACAACTCTACATTCTAAGGGAAAATATAGATTAATATATACCTCCACAGTTATAAGATACCGGTTCGTTTGCAGCGTCTCGTGAAGTGTTTGCGTCTCCAGCAGTCATTGGTACCGAATTATTAATGAGTCCTTGTATTATAAGGCTTGTAAAATTATCAAATTGGATTGTTATTTAAACAAGTTGTATGAACATTTCAAGTTTGTTTTAAGGAGTAGAGAATAAAAAACATAAACTTGTGATGAAAGAGCCTTCTAAAAGAAACCAAACTTTTAGTTTTAATGAGAAAAATAATTAGAACGTAATTCTTTAGTGGTTTAGAGATAAATATTTGTTTTAATATTCACAAACTTCCCACAACATTTAACTGTTAATTTAAAAATGTTATGAATTTTTCACATATTTTTCTTGCTAGATAAATATATTCCTTTGAAAGTCATCTTAAATGAAATGTTAAACCTGTTAGTTACGCTCTTATTAGCTCTACTACTTCTAATAATTACTTAATTTTATCAAATTACATTATTCTCAGGATATGTATGAGGACATTGGACGAATCCCAATTATATCAATCAGCGGATACAAAAATGTCTCAGAATATTTTAGTGACCTTCCATTACCCCAAAGTTATCCAACTTCCCGGAAGTTAACTGATTCTAAATTGCCTGCCAGTCCTATCGAATTGAAAGACTCGTCACTTTCCGTAGATTTGATTAAAGCTTTAACATCGACAAATCCAACACCTCGGCTTAACTCTTGGTGAGTTCACCAGAATTTCACGATTTTCTTTCATCCTTCATTATAAAATTACTTTTAGCCAAAGTTCACACAGTAATCGGAATTTATCTGATGATGCTTTGCCAAAAGGATTCAGGGAATTATATCAGAAAGATCCTACATCTTTTCATGCAAACAGCACGTTCGAGTTTCTTTTCGATAACAAAAACACACTACGACCTGAGAATAGTTTGAATATTTCTCAACTGGATGATTCTCTAAACATAAATGAATCTTTTGAAGAAAAGGACAAAATTTACAATGTTGTATGCACACAGCCTCTTAAAATATCCATCAAGAAATCACAATTGACCAATAACCAAGAATCTGTTCATGGTAAAGTTAAAAAGAAACGAAAATCCAAGGCTGTAAGTATTTCCAATGACTAAAATAATATTATTGAATCAGTATTAGTTTTATTTATTATCAAGATTTATTATAATTATAAAATGTCAAACTAAATTTTTAAAATTCAGTTGAGAATTAAAGGTTGTCATAAATATTTCAGGATATTAAAACGGCACTAAGACCTCCAGGAAACTCAGATGTTAACATTAAAGAACAGAATGATGTTAGCTTATTCAACCAACGATTAAACCCAGATAACTCAGAACTCAAAATGAAAGAGCAAAACGACCTTGGATTATTTAATCAACAGTTAGTCTCAGAAATCAGATCAGATCTTCCATCCTTGTTAGTGCCCGAGACAACAAAAATTAATCAGAAAACTACAAACAACAATAATAATAATCCATTGGATACTAGCTTAAATAAAATACTTAGTGGACCAATCTTTCTACCTAGAAACATGTCTCAAGGGCAACAGTCAGAAAAAGAAAATTTCCGTAGTATCTTTGATGAAGAACCAATGAATGAACAATTTTCCGGCTCCACATCAGAGCACCATTCAACTGGATTAATTCACAGTGATACTCAGTCAGTGGGAATTTTGCCTAGCATAGAGGACCATATATCAGGGAAATCTCCAGCTTCTTTTCATTCAAATTATTCCTTGAATACAAACGGAGTAACAACTCCTGCCCCTCCTAATAGTAATTCGATAAATCCATCGAATAATCAACTTTCTTGCTATCCAGATACTTTGGCCAATTCTACAATTCCTTCCATTTCAACAGAATTACCTATGCATTCAGTAACATTTAACTCGGATCATAAGGAACCTTCCAATGTTCCAACTGGTTTATCAGCTTATCTCCCTCCTGGTACAACACAAGTATCAGCTTATTCCCCTTCCAATTCAAGTTCTTCACAAAATAATTCCGGATCCAATAGTGATAAAGATCCTGATGATAGTAAGTTTAATTTAAAACTTTAATTCAATGAATGATTTGCGTATTTTCATTCAAAATTACTATTTTCTTTGTTTTCCAGCTAACCATTCACAAAAACCGAAAAGTCGTAGTGTCAATGAAAGTGATAACCAAGAAGAAATTTTGGAAGATTTCCCTAAAGATTTTCCCCAAACATTTTCCGATACATCCTCTAATACAGAAAATGATTGTTCTCCTAAAAAACGTGGACGACCCATTAAAAACAATGGAAAAAAGGGCAAATCTAAAGGAAAATCTCGGACCAACAACAACAAAGATCTGGGGAATAAAAACAAATCAAAGCAAAATGCAGAAAAGAAAGGTGGTACGTTGATCACATTCTATTATTACAACACTCTCTACTACGACTAATCTGAATTAAATTTTTCTTCTTGATTTAAAATTAATTCAAGTCTTTTTTCAAGGGAGAAAACGTCGTAGTGAATTAGAGGATTTGATGACTTGGCAGATCAAGGATACAACAAACAAGCATGAAAACGACAATGACAGTTCCTTTGTCAAGGATATTGTGGAGAGAGTCAAAATCCGTCGACAAAAACAACAAAATCCTTCCCATAGTCCCAGTGTCCAATCAACTCGAGAAGAAGGCAAGAGTAAATATCAAAAGAGTACAAAAATCTACTCAGACGACTCGAGCCAGGACCTCTCTGACAATTCAAGCAGTTGCATTCCTTCCAGAAAAAATGTAAGCCTCAAAATAAAAGTTTTTAATTTACCCCAAGAATAATCTGATGTCTTAATTTCAATTTCATAAAAATAGAAATCATCAAACTCCTTCAAGGGAATTAAAAGCTCCTTTCCAACTATTGGACTACAAAGTAGTTGTAGTCTCTCCTCATCCTCTGATTTATCCCAAAGCCATACAGACAAAAAGTGTGCCAAGTCTTTCAAAAAATCCCTCACTTCCAAATATTCAGATAAAAATTCAAATTGTGAGTCTCTCTCCTGTAATTTTTGCTGAGAAAGGTCTCTTTAACCCTATTGAGACGTTAAGAAAACCAATCGAGAAAAAGACTCTTGACGATTCTAATAGGGGTTCCTATTCAGTAGAGATTCTTTTGCTCCCATCTAAGAAAGTAGATTTTCTATTGAATTTCCCATCTACTCATGAGTAGATGAAAAAACCAAATTTTACTAATCTTGGTTATTTTATCCAAGTTTAGATATCTCTTTGAGACTTTTCGGTATTTTTGAGATTTGTTTAGCATGAATTATTATAATAATTATACAATTTGCGACTCTAAAAAATCGCCCTATATAGGGCGAACCTTACGAAAGGGTAAACAAATTATAGAGAAAAATGCTTTCAACTCATCTCATTAAAAGGGGATAAGATTAAGTGATCATGAAGTTGGGAATCTATGATTTTTTTGCCTAGTTTTACTATTCGAAGAAAAAACTTGGTAATTTTCCAAATTTCGATCTGACGCCAAATTCTTACTTTTTTGAACTTTTTGAGCTTGTGGGATCAAGATTAGAGAAGAAAATTGATTATGTTAAATCTGTTCTAATGCTTAACCTCATCATCATTTGGGAGTTCATTCCTTGATCATCTTCACTACTTGAAATACTATGAAAATTCGATGATTTTAAATCCCTCCAAAATCGTGACTTTTTTGTCTTATTTTAGTGATGACAAGCTTCTCTTAACCACACTTCCACTTTCAATTGAATCAATAGTTTCAGCTCAAAGTTCGATTCCTTGATGAAAAATTGAGATTTTCGTAGAAATCATAGATTCCCAACTTCATATCAACCAACTTTACATCACAACTATGATTATAATAAATGAGTTAAACTGTAACATAATCATTATTTTTATTTTTTTTCAAGGTACTAAAAGTTTACATAATAAAGCCATATTAAGCAAGATATTCGTTAATGTTTTTCATCTTTTCATTTGATTTTCATTAGTTTTCAAAAAGAATTTTCTCCTTTTACATGTTCAATAATTTTTCAATTTTCCCCATCCAGATATGAAAAGTAAAGCTCATAAAAAGTCAGATACAAAACCAGTCTTATCCTCAGAATTATCAGATTTCTCACAAAACAATTCCCCCTCTCGGCTCAACTCGAATAAGCCCAAAATTTACAAAAGTACCAGCTCCCTTAGCAGTCATGATGAAGCCTTGACAAAATTTTTGAACTGCAAAAAAGATAAGAAGAGATGTCATACTCCAGATACACTACCCTTTACTCAATCAGATTCTGAGTTAGACATTGATCTATGTGAGCCTTGAAAATATTACTTGTACTAATTACTCTTAAAAATTAACATAAATAAGACCTCTCTCCTTTCTTTCAACCTTGCATTTAAACTCATTTGATGAGACTAATTATCTTTTTTCCAGTTTCAAAATCCCCCACAAAGACTGAGAAGAAGAGTAACAGTAATAGCAAAAAAAAGAAGAAGAAGCGTTCTCTTATTTATTCAAATTCATCCTCCAGCTCAAATGATGAAATAAGCAATAATTATAAATCTCCCCCTTTGTGTCATACAAAAGAGAAAAATACCCCTCAGTGTAGCTCAAAGAAATCAAAAGCAAAGTCACATAATCCTAATCACAGTGGCAACAGCCTAAACAACAATCTAACTCGAAATAGTAGCATGGAAAGTATCCATGATTATAGTAATAGGTTTTCCACAAGTACCTCGGAAGCAGAAAAGCGCCGTAAATGCAAAGAGTTATCTGCTACAGCCTCAACTCTTTCCTCTTTTCATGATCTTCTCCAGGATATCCTGAAGAGGGTTGAAGATATTGATCTCATTGAGTTATCTCAGAAACTCTCCATTATTGATACAAAGAATGAGAGGGTTGTGAAAAAACACAATTCTGACGATGATCTTGATTCAGACTTGGAAAAAGATTCTGCATATAAACTTCCCAAATGTACAAATATCCTTCCGGAAGAAATCAACCTTCTTGAAATTCAGACTCGACAAATTCGTGTAGCACCTGGTTCTATCAGTAGCATACCAACTGGCTGGCTTGTTCGTTTCCTAACACTTTTAATGCTTCATATGAGAAGTGCAGCCTTGGCTCCACCAAGATTCCCCTCATCAGTAAGTCTTGTACCTATATGAAACAAGTTTCATTTTCCTATTTTGTGGTTAGCTTTGAAAATGGCTTTCTTCTTCTTTATCAAGCATGTTGTCAAGGAAGTCCATAAAGCCATGAAGAAATCATCTCGTCATTCTGAAATGGACAATCCGTGGATCAACGCCTTTTGGTCACATTCGCAAACTAGTTCCATGATGACAGGCATATCAAGTGCTGTGATTGCTCTCAATATTATCGATGCCCCTGATATACCAAGATCGTATCTTATTGAAGATCTTATCGAGACGATTGCTGTTCTATCGCATAAAGTCCTATTAAACGTTTTATTCTTATCACCAAACAGTGCCCTTGACTTTTCATCAAGTTCACAGAATAGTAAAAACACCCATCATTTGGTTACGTTTCTTGGAAAATCCCTTGCAAGTATCATGACTGGCATGTCATCCTTGATACGTCTGCAATCAGGCAAGTTTGCTGATAATATTGTCTTCCGACTCACGGAACTTGGCCTGGCTGTTCCAATTCACTTTATCACTTATCCAAATTCTGCCTTTGCAAAATACTCGATGAATAATTCTCCAAACAAGTCTTCTATGCCTTGGCAGACATCTCTCAACTCAGCTTCTATATCCCTCATTGGATCGGTTAGTATAGAGGAATATACACTAAAATATATCATCCTCATTTCTAATTTTTTTTCCATTAGATTTACGCCCAATACGAGGGTCACAGAAAACTGATTTCTGAAGAGATATTCTCAACAATTCTACCGTCATATCATTCTATCTCGATGAAAAATCAATCAGAATCTATTGTTAGTTCTAAAAAGACTGCAAAAAACTACTGGTAAGCTCCTGAATATTCTCTTTTCATCAAAGTTTTTATATATATCTTTCAACAGCCTCCTCATTGCCAATCAACCCAAGTTCATTTACATGCACCCTCTAACAAGCCTATTAATGTCAATTATTCAGTCACTCATTCAAGCGCCAAGCAATTATTCAGCATTTCACTGGTTCAGTGGACAACAAATGACTGTCTGTATATGCCAATCGTGTCAAGCTTCCAACAGCTCCCTTCTCAATCAGTCCAGAGCCACAGATAAGGCAACTACCACTACAACAATGAGCAACAGCAGTCTATGCTCAAGCATTGCAGGTAAAAGGACCAATCAAGGCTCTCATATTCCCAACCTGTGTTATCCTCCTTCCGAAGCAGACTTATCCAAGATTAATAAAGAGGAATCTTCGATCGTCAATAGTTTCCAACAGACAACTCTCAAACATGCCTCTTACCTGCTCTTTAGCCTTCTAAAAAAGTTGACCACTAACAATGAGTCTGATGCAAAAGCCCTTCTCGATGTTGTGATGAATGATCTATTTAGCATTATGGAGAAGGCTAGCCTGGAATGGCCAGTTAGTCATACCTTGATATGTGCCTTAGGGACATCTCTCATCCAACTCATGGTCAATTTGGGCGGAAGTCGAGAAAAATCTGGCAATGAGAACATCTCCTCTTCTCGTTTGTTATGCCTCGAGACCTTGGGAATTTTAGTGAATCACTTTATGGAATTGAAGCAAAACTCTAAGGACGTAACCTCCACCACTTGCCAGAATAATGTCCAGCTTATCAATTCTCTCATATCCACATGTTCCTATTTAACTAGTCCACTTAACGAATTAGATAACAACTACTCAGAGACAAGGAATAAGGAAATTTACCCTCAATTATTATCCCTAAGGATGGAACATTCCGATGGCCTAAACTTTTTCTCACGGCGTTATCATGTCGCTTCTCTCCTATCAGAAATCAATCGTAATAATCCGGAATTATTAGTCCTCTTAGCTGGTAGTCAGGACTTAAATAATTCCCAAGAAAATCCAGTTTTATTCACTCTCAAAAGACAACTCATCGGAGAGATAAATTCAACTCATCATTCTGTAACTGGAATTCTTCCATGGTACTCTGGCAAGAGAATCTTACCCATCCCAGCTGGTCATTCTTCAATCAATAATTTGAATATTGGCGCAAGTCCAATAACAAATGCATCTTATGACAGTCTCGAGTCTGGGCACCGTTTCATTTGCCTTAATAGTAATCAGAGTAAAGGAAATAATGCAAATTTATTTTATTGTGTACATACTGGATTCGGTCTGAGCTCCGCTAGTCGTCAACATGCAACCTATAACGCTCTCCAGGGGGCTGAGAATCTTTTACGCCTACGTCCCTTTGTTCCATCTGCTAATATTCTCTATAGTTATATCTGCAAGGCATTATCTGACAGTTCTGTTCAAATACGCTCCAAAGCCCTAAAGATTATGAGTTCTCTCATTGAAATTCAGCCGAAAATATTGTTGAATCAAAATCCCTTTGATGATTCATCCAATTCGAAAGAAGTGGATCTCAACAAGATTATCAAGAATCGTTTAATGGACCAGAGTATTTGTGTTAGGGAAGCGACTGTTGATCTTTTAAGTCGATTGATCATCTTCAAGATTAAAGAGAATGATAAAGAATTCACACCCATCCTGAACGAGTATCTACCCCTCCTATCGAATAGGGTCCTTGACAAAGGTCTCTCTGTGAGAAAGAGGGCCATCAAATGTTTCAGGGAAATAATTCTCCATCATCATGACACGTTTATGACAAATTCCTCATTTCATTCCAAACTCTCCATAAATAATGAACAAATCTACGATATATGTGCCAAATTAATCCGACGTCTCAACGACGAGGAGGTTATCAAAAAGACTGTTATTGAAATATTCCACTGTCTTTGGTTCACACCCTCTTCTATCCAGATCAAGAATAGTTCTCCTAACTCGAAGTTTACTTCAAAATCTCAGCTTACCCTGTTTAAAATCCAATCACTAAGCAAGACGATTCTGGCGTTGAAATCCTCAAGTTCAGATTTAATCACTGAATTATTCAAAAATCTCATGGACACTGGAGCAATTGTGAACGGACAAAATCATTTCATTTGCTCTTGTCAGGAAATTATCGAAGAAATTCTACGTCTTCTAGAAGAATACATGACACAAGCTGAAGGCAATGATCGTTTGAAGTTGGAGAAGAAAAATCAAATTGGCGGCTTCCTTTCAATTCTAAATTACATCTTCTCCTTGGATCTATCCCAGAATGTTATAACAACATTCTCTCTGGCTGGCCTGCCAATCTATCGCTATTTAACAAGACTATTTCATATCATTCTTTTTGGTATTGATAGAGACACTCAGCACTCCACACAGATCCACCAACCAGATGAACCAACGAGACCGATTATTGAATCTAACAACGTCTATGCCATTCACAATCTCATATGTGCCACAAATCATGCTATACAACAGTGGAAGGTTGTCCTAATCTCTTTCTTGTCATTACAGGCAGAACAAATGGAGAATCTTTCGAATCCCTCGAGTATTTCCCTAGCCAAAAAGAAGAAGAAAAATTATCAATTCAAGTTTGATCTTCTCGACACTCTCATCCTTCCAATAACAATTGAAAAAATTGACCGATTCCAAGAGGAACTTGTCCGTCTAGCTCAGTGCCAAGGACGTCTCGTTGTTGACGCTGCCCTCCAGTGTCTCGGTTCAATGCTCTCTTGTGAAGTGTTGCTGAAGCCTTTGGAATTCTTTTGTCCAAAAGTATCATCATCTAATGCAGCTGGTAAGAATGGAAAGACAGATAAGAAGGACAAAATACATCATTTATCTTCGTCGGATGAATCTTCCACGAATGAATCATCCTCAAGTGGTATGGCAGCAGAAAAAGAAGTTATAAACCATCAAGTTAACTATGTTATTGATCGAGAGATGATCATGTCCTTTTCAAGTTCCACCCGGCTCACCATTTGCTTTGCACAATTCTTCACTCTTCTCGTCGATTTAGCAAATGAACTCAACAATCCAAATGATCTTCCCGTCAGTAAAATTGTTGCTCGAGAACACTCTCTTATGCAACGCTATAGGCCATCCTTAATGAGAGCCTTGTATATTGTCGGGCTGACTGGAAAACATGTCACATTGGAGACTATAAAGAATTCAGCTGAACGTCTTTTGGATAATCAAGGTGAAATTATGACAAAATACTTTACGCAGGAACGTGCTCAACACAAGGTGAAAACCCTTAAGAAGATGATCAACTGTCTTTCAACTCCCCTATTCAACTATAAGATAAATTTGGCAACCAAAGGAAAGCCCTATGATCCCTTGAGAGATCAGGTTTACATAGTATTAATGTACTTTATTCGAAGGGCCCTTCAAATGGATCCCTTGATTAATCAGGGCTCAAAGAAGAGACCTAACTGTAAGTTTTACACTTTTTCTCGGCTCAATTGAAATTCCCAGTTACTCATGTCTACATTATTCTCTAGGTGATATTGATCTGGATGTTGGCAAGAAAGGCATAAGTGGTCTCACTCTGCTCACTCATCGTTATCACTGGCTTATTCTGGAATCTTCCATTAAGCAAGTCTTTATCGATATCCTTAGTCGCAGGGACTTTTCCAAAGAGATTCGAGTTGACCTTCAAATCTACGTGATAGATGCACTTAATCAGTATCTCAATGAATATGAGAATCAGAAATACATTCAAAGTCAATCTCAGAACTCCAGTAATGGAAAACTCCTCTCTGATGCTCAAATTTCTTGTTATTCCGTTGGAAATTCCTACAACTCTGTTGTTAATGATGAGTCTATTAAACAGATGCATGATTGTGAATCTGCCCATGCCAATTCGATTGCTCAAATCTTTCATCCTCCCATCATAAATAACACAATCTGTGTCCATAGCACCAGCTTGAGGAATTCATCCCTCAATTTCCTAGCGACCATCTTCAAATACGGTCTCATTCCCCCTTCACAATCCTTGAGCTCGATCATATGTCTTTCCGCTGATCCTGATAATCAAATTTCCACCAAAGCCTCTCAGTTGTTGAATCAAATTGAAGAAAGATTTCCTGGCCATTCAGTGGTAAGTTAATAGGTCATTCCATTCAAGCTTAGACCAATTACTATTCCCTCTTCGCCTTCAGCTCAGAGCAATGACAGGTGTTCGATCCACCTTTCAGTTATACAAGAATATTTATGATGGACCAAAGTTGACAAATGAGAAATCCCTCAATATCATTGTTACAAATGGTTTTGTTAGGGGAGCCAATTTCACAAACACCATCTCAACAGAGGATACAAACTCAGATGTTAAGAAAAACAAAGAGTCAAGCGCCAAAACTTCTGCCTCTTCCTCTAGTACAATTCGTTCCACTAATGCTCAGAGTCAACAGTCCAACATTGCAATTTCTGTGAATCAAATCATCTATTCTGTTATTAAAAATAACCGGCAAGCTCGTCGCTCATTTCTAGCAAATCTTGTTGGACTATTCTCCATTGAATCAATTGTAAGTTTTACTTCTGCCATAAATTGACCAAAATATAGAATTTAACCCTTCATGTCCCATTGTTCCACTAGTAACTTTCCATCGTAAAACAGAATAGCAGTAGATTTCAAAAATGCAATCTATGCCTGATCTCGGTATCTCTTATAACCAGAGACTCAAAAAATGTATTGAAATGCGCTTATGTATTAGCCAACTATTTCCTCTGTTCTGAATACCATTTAGAACCAAACATTTTTTCTATTAGGGGGTTCAATCCACATTTTTTGAGGCATAAAAAAAGATTTTATTGTTTTACAATTTTCTAACCTCAGAAATAACCGTGAAGATGTAAAAAAAACTAAGATACTTGTGTGCATAATCAAAACCTTAAACCAATCAGATTTCTTCTCAACTTTAATCCATCAATTCTAACCAATGATTTCCAATATTTATATAATAAATGTTGAAAAAGTGGTCATTTGTTGCATTTTTGAAATTCAAAAAATGGTCAGATTGAAGAAATTTTTTTTATTTCCACAACTTATTGGCTTATTTTATGAAGGAATTCGAAAAATAAACTTTCCGAAGTAAAATATTGAGTTTTTAGTAAAAAAAGTAAATTCTCATCTTCATCTCAATTAGGTTTAGCTAATTATTTCTTATAATCTCTTACTTTGCAGTCTACCTCAAATCAGTTAACTATTGAAGAGCTCGTCTTTCTCTCCGATCAATTAGCCCACCTTTCTTATAGTACTTGGGACGAAGTATTATTTGTTAATCATTACACTGAAATAAGGGCAAGTCTCATGGCTTCAGCTTTTGTCAAGAACTTCAACGACTGTCTAGCCAATGGACTTCAGACTATTTCAATTCAAAAGGGGAAAAATAAGAAGCCTGAGGAATTGGCCCAGAAACTTGTCTCACTCGTTGACAAGGCCGATGATGAACTTGGGGCCTTTATGAAGAAACGTCAAGATAAAAAGAACAAAAATGGTCAGTTGATTATTACCTCCCATCCTATCATCTAAACTTTTAATCTAACTTTTTCCATCTAGAATCTGTCTCCTGGGATGTCTGGCCTGATTTTTCAGATGAAAAAGACTCTTTTGATAGGCCTAATGAGTTAAACTTGTCCAAAATACTCTTGGTTAACCTAGAATCCCAAAATATACCAAATCTCCTCAACCTATGGACAACACAATCAGTCATTGCTATCCTATTGATTTTTGTCAAGTCCTTCTTAAAAGCAGCATACAGCATCACTGATTTGTAAGTTTGCAATAATCCAAGTTGAAATCATCAAGAATTTTGAAAATTATCCCCCATACTCCCAATAGAAAACAAAAGACATACTCACCAACGGACAATGTTAAACAATGGGATAAACCAGCAATACTCAACTCTCCTGAAAAGTATTCCAGCTACCTATCTCAGGGTCTAATTTACCTCCCAAAGGCGATTAGTGTCTGTCAGCATCTGGCCAAGCAGTCTGCAGTTACATCTCCCCTACAATCTTCACCTTTGTTAAGTCAGAGAGAAGTCCGTTGTCTCACTCGCCTTTGGCTTATAGTTAAGCATTTAAATATAAAAACTACTTCCCAATCAGTCGAGGAGAATTCCACCATGATGATTACTGATGCTACCCCTTCTGGAGATTCTTCCTCGAAACATCTCGATGAAAGAAAGAAAGGTTAGCGTTTGATTCTTTTTTCACACTTTTTTAATTTTCTCCACAGATTTTGACTGTTCCTTTTTATTCGTTGCAGAAACCAAGGAAGAGATCATCAAACAAGAGAAGAGTTTACCTCCTGACGTGAAAACTGGTAAGAAGCGACATCGTGAATCTCTTGACAACAACCAAAACTACAAAGTACACGAGGAAAAAGGGGCCAAACATTCCTATTCTAAACAGAAGCCCGAAACTGAACCAGAAAGACACATGAAAAAGGCAAAGAACCAGGATTCCGTGAAGCCAGAAAAAGTTCGACATCCAAAGAATAAGACTCTACGTCGTAAGGTCTCGGAAAGTGAACAGGAATCCTCTTCTGACTTGACTCCCACAACTGCCTCTTCTGGGAAAGAGGACCTCTCCTCCCTCTCCTCGGATAATGAATAACTTGATTGCATTTATTGATTTATTCGAAACAGCACCCCACTCTCCTACATTCTTCTCCTAGAACCATCTATCAATATTGCATATTTTATAACCAAAGTTGAAAAGAAAAGATCTTTCCTACACATAATATACATCACAAGCTGGCCAAAAGTGTTATGGCTTTTTATTTATATTAATTTTCGTTTTTGACAATTATTTTTTACCATTTTGAGTTGTATTCATTAATTGCTATTATCATTATGGTTATACGGTACTTGATTGAATTATGCTACTATATAAATACACACACTTTGTATGCATCATAATCAACCCTCCTCCTCTCCATTGTTCACAACCCGAATCTGACTACTAGTTGAATTTTCATTTACACCGTGTTTATTATTTGCATCGTTTTTTTTTCTTATTTTATTTCATTATTCGGTCAAGATTATCATTATATATATATTAAAAAGTATCTGCCTCGTTAAAGTGGAAATGGATAGAAAATATACCTGTTATATAATGTTACTTTATATATTTTATATATGAATATGAAAACAAGTGTAATTTTTTTCAATGTAGTCTGATAATAATTTATTAACAAGATCATCTCTTAATTTGTTTGTTTTTATTTTATTTGTAAAACTGTAAAGATAAATATGCCCTATTTTTTACTCCAGACTCACACATTTTTTGTGCAGAAATAAAGATGGAAATGCATTGTTTGTAAAAAAGTTTATTTCGCCTCGTCCCTCAGACCAAGAAAAGAAACCACTCAATCTAATCTTCCCAAGAGATCCTCAGTGATGAAGGCAGACCGAAGGAGAGACCCCCTTATTACACACAGTCTCCTCATTGGTCATATTCCAATTGAAAATATTATCACTCTGTATCATTAAATTATTTCGTAATTTTAGAGAGAAATAAATCGAATTGTGAATACTACTGTATTATAATTAGAAATGAGTTTTTTCAATGATCCGCTTATCCACCTACGTGTAACATGTATGTATTAATTTATTTACAATTTAAATATTGAAAAATACAATTCCATATCCATTTTTTATCTCAGCCTTCTTTTTCCTACACATAGACATTCTTGAATTGTTATATACAGATTGTCTTTCCCCTAAAATTGTTTCAGTCTCAGAATTGATATGCTAAGCATTTTCAGAGTTGGTTGCAATTCTTCAAATCTGATTTACAATTCTTTCTTCTTTCCAGTCTAAAAAATTTTAGTTTAGTAAAATGATACAACAATAATTTAGTTAAATTTTTAAGTAAAAAATTATAATTGTAAAGTAAGTCTGTGAATTTCTAGATCAAAATATTTTAATAAATAAAAAAATTAAAATTGATTCAATATTTTCTCCCTTCACAGTAGGAAATTTGATAATTATTTAGTTTTTTTCTTGCTGGCCGACTTTTTGCTCTCATATACAATACGAGCCAGATCTGGAAATGTTGATAGAACATAGGTACCGAGAACCAAAGTAAAATCATCCACTATCCAAAGGTTTAGAAGCCATTGGTCGACACCATTTGATGTCCAAAACTTTGCGTTCATGTCAATGTTAAAAGAGTTGACCAAAATTGGGAGTATGGAAAGCCAGTTTAGAATACTCTGGTACTCTTGGGTTATCAGGTTGGAAAACTTTTTCAGCGTTTCTTGCATTATAAGGGGAAGACTCAGTAATAGACCAATCTATAGAATGAGTAAAAAGTTAACCTTACAAGAACTACAAATAATCCCATGATGAAATTGATCAGGGGTATTTCGACAAAAGAGCCTTTCTCTTCGTACAGTTGATAGTCTTTGTGGAAAACTCGAAACTCACTAGGGATCATTAAGAGTCCACGTAAAATCAGAGCGACCAAGTGGATAGATGTTCCTATCCAAGACCATCCATTTTCCATGTACGACAAATTACCACTCATTATTCTCCAGTAGATTGAACCAGAACATATCAATTTCAGACACGATTTAAGACTAATAAAATCTCGATATTTCCAGTTGATTCCTGTTGTACTGGAGGAAATAACAAATGTTAGCCCTAGTAGAATGTTAGTGAATCCTGTGATAAAAAGCATAAACTTGAGGATATTCTTGGGAAGGTGGCCTTTAATACTCGTCAAAAGGGCTATTCCCATCTAATAAAGATTAAATATCAAAGCAAAAGCAAATTACCAAGCCATAAATGTAGTAAATATTGATTGGGGGATTATCTTCACGATTTGATCTCTCAGCAAATAGCATGATCAAACAGAAAAATCGGAGGAGACTCACTCTTGCAAAAAGCCAATGTGAGCCTATCATTAAATGATTCTTGGTAATCATATTTAAGAGTTATTTTAATAATACTATTAAGTTAATATTATTAACTTTTTTCATAATTGATTATGATTTAAACAAGTGTTTTTGCAACTACTTCCATAGATTAGGCAAAGATTTGAATAATAATGGGGGCTAAGCAAGCAATTGTCCTTGGAATACTATTAACCCTTGTTTTCACCGAAGATACATGTCATTTAGCTAGTAATTGTGAGCAATGCATGAGCAAGGGTGCATCATGTTCCTGGTGTATTGATGAAAACTTTGATGATACCAGAATCGGGGCTGGATATCGCTGTGCAAATAATGCCACATTACTAGAGAGAGGATGTTCTGTCGATGGTATTACCACAACATTCTCCAAAATAGAAAAGGGTAGGTATTCATTGGTTTATTCTGCTTTTTAGAAACGAATCACCAAGATGCAATTCTTCAACTTAAGCCCTATGAAACACAAATTAAACTTCGTCCAGGAGCAGAATTAATCAAAGATTTCGTATTTGAATCCATTAAGGATTATCCAGTTGACTTGTATTTTCTCGTAGATTTGAGTTATACTATGCGAGATGACCTGGATACAGTCTCTGGGTTAACCCAAGACATTGTTCGTGAAATGAAATCAGTCACTAAAGATCTTCATATGGGCTTTGGAGCTTTCGTCGATAAACCTGTTTATCCCTTTGTTATGCCCTCCCAGTCAGAGTTGGAGAATCCCTGCCTGAACGTTCACGATAACAATGACATGAAGTGTGATCCCACATTTCTCTATAAACACATCCTCGACATAACCGATAATTATGAGAGTTTCCAACAGGCCACTAAGAATATCCGAGTAATTGCAATTTGATTATCTTCATATTTATCATTTATATGTTGAAATTGATAGATTTATTCATTCTCATTTATGTTTTATTCTAGCCATCTGGAAATCTTGATAGTCCTGAAGGAGGTCTAGATGCTCTCCTTCAAGTGGCTTATTGTGAAGAAAGAATTAAATGGAGAAAGAATGCTCGAAAAATCGTTGTCTTTGCATCTGATGGCGGCTTCCACTTGGCTGGCGATGGTAAATTAGCTGGACTTATTAAACCTCCACCCAAAACTTGTCAACTGACAAAGAAACAAGACCCTGTTAACCTTAATGAGGAATATTGGGGATGGTACACGGCCAATGAAACTGACTATCCCAGTGTTGGCGAGGTAATTATCTCTCATTTAATTTTAAATTTCATTCATTCTTTTATTACTACTAAATATTTTTTATCAATGAAATTTAAATTTACTCTCTTTTGACCTTATTTTTTTAAATGACTCTCACCACTCTATTACCTTACTATTTTACTCATTAAATGGGAACTAAAAAGTATTTACAACTATATTTTTTAATATATTACAGCTATAGTAGTAAAACTTGAAATTTTTGATAAACAATTCCCAATCAAAATACTATATTAATATTTATTACATGAATAATCATGTACTTTAGGAATTATTGATTCCTCATTCATATTATTGAATCAATTCTTAAAAATATACATCATTTTGTGAATAAAATTCAATCAGGTAATACTCCTGCATATACTATGCACACCTTCTACGCGTAAATTCATGTACACAATCTGTATACACCTGTGATTACTATAATAGTATATATATGCTAGCAGGTATAGACAAAATTTCCTTACCAAAAAGGATGCTGATTCATCACCTTACCTTAAAGGATTATTCATTCATAATAATCTCTCCCTTACAAAATTGTTGGGAATCATTTTTTTGTTGGATTCTTACATGAATTTCCCACCTAGAGGCATATTTAGAATATGGTGTTTACATGTCTCATTTCTACTATTATTTTTTCATTGGAAAAAAGATTTAATAAAACTCAGTCTAGCAAAAAACCATTTATCACTCTTAGTTTTTTCCTCTATTTTCACCAGGTTTGAATAATGAGATTCCTAAGTTTTTTTTTTGCAAAAATATTCGTATTTGTGTTTTATCGAATTTTACCTCTCGAAAAAGTTTATCCTTGGTGTCATTACAATCCCAAAGTATCATTTTTTGACTTAAAATATTTCCGACATTTTAATTCCAAAAGATAGCTTTAAGATGATCACATTTTCTTCTTATTTCTTTGATCTCTTTGACTGGGTTTTCTCAACACGTTGATTTAAAATTATCACATTGTTTCAGAAACGAGTCATCTTTAAACTGTCATAACTTATCGATAAATTATTGTAGCTAAAGCTATAAGTCATAGTTCACTAGAAAGAGACCCACTAAGAGTTTTCCCAAATTTTTTAGACCAGATTTTCAAACTTGTCTAAAAACTCTTTTAGGTCGCCCATGTCCTGACTGAACATGCAATTTCAGTCATTTTTGCCACAACAACACAATTTGAGCCACTCTATACCAAGTTGGCCGAATTCTTGCCCAATGCTGGCGTCGGGACTTTGGAAGATCAATCAAAGAATATTGTAAAACTCTTGCGGGAAAACTACCAAAAGATTGCCAACAAAGCAGAACTATTGATTACATCTGATACTGGATTATCAGTGAGTAATACTTACCAAGTATTTATAACTTGTAATACTTGAGCAAATGTTTCATAATTACGATATATCTGGTAAACTTTATTCATTGATAAAATTAAGAGACGAAAAGAATTTGTACAATTTGTAAAGCAAAATCTAGGATATATATGTAATGAGAATCGGTTAACGAAAAGGATTCCCACAGGTCTTCTCAGCATATATTAGTATTAAATTTTTAGATAATTCTTATCTGAACATTTGCTTTTTTGCTTAAAACTTGACAGCTGAAGTGAAAAGGCGAAAATTCAAAAACTGCTTCATCTGAATCGATAATTTTGACTGATTCTTTTCATTCGTGACTTTGATAAACAAGAATTAATATTTTGAAATATTCACTAACATTTTCAAATACATCCGACAATTCACATAAAATCATGATTGGAAAAGCAGAAAAAAGGATATATTGAAACCAATGTGAATCTGTTAGATCAAACTTAGAAAATGCCATTTATGAAATTTAAACTTGAAATTTTTAATTCTCTGATACCCCAAATTCCCAAAAATCTCCAACATATCACCAAATAAATTGGATTTTTTTGCTAGAATATGCAGTTCTGATTAAAAATACCTTACGAAGCTATTTCTATTTAAAATTGCATTTAAATGGCTCAAAATTTAGATTTTAATCGATTGTAGTAGAAATATTCATTGAAAATAGTTGGCGCTAATACAAAAATCGACATTTTCAATTGGGGTATCCAAGCAAAATTTAAAATACATGGTTTAATAGGAACTTTTTTACGTTGAAAAATTCTCTTTTATTTTCCCTGAACAATGTTCTATGCTTTAATCAAAAATTGATGTTTTAACCATGGAAAACACATGGGAAAAAAGGCTTAGTTTTTCGATAATCTTCAAGATGAGATCAAGACTTGGAAAATTTGGCCTACTCTTTGAGTAGTAGTACTCTTTTATGTATGGATTAATACTTGCTTAATTTCATTTCAGGTCAAAGTTCTCACAAAATGTCAAGGAGACAATGACTTTGTTGAGAAGAGCACTTGTCCGGAACATCCAGTAGGCGGAAGAATCGAATACCAAGTCAAGATTATAACAGAAGAATGCTTCGAGGGAACCAAAGAAATAAAGATGAAACTTTTGGGTTTTGATGATGAGTCAACAATCCAGGTCGAATCAGCATGTAAATGTGATGTCTGCACTGAGAAAAAGTGGCCAGATAAACCAGAGCCATTTAGCGAAAGGTGTCAGAGTCAGGGTTATCTTCAATGCGGCAGTTGTAAATGTCACAATGGTTTCACCGGTGACTTTTGTGAATGCTCCAAGGAAAATTCTGTTGAAGACATGACTGAAAAGTGTACAGCTCAAGGTGACTCAGACGTAAGTTGAAATTGATATTACACTCTTGAAAGACTGTCTCTGAAGAATCTTGAAGTTTTGAAAATATACATTTTCTTCTACTTCAATTTGACGTTATTAATTATTCATTCGAAAGACAAGAGCCAATTATTGATTAGAGAAGAGACTTTTTATGTCTGTTTTTATATATTCTTTCTACACTTTTCATTTCTGATTTATTATCGATTGTACTTTAAGTTAAAATAAACATTTGGCAGTAAAATCCAAGAAATAATTGTTGATCTACTCTTACACTTTTACAAATTAGGCAAAATGTGGAGAAAGCCATACACAATAGAATTTCTCTGATTCCTGTGAAAATACACTGGTGATTGTACAACCAAAACTCCAAGCCCTAAGATGATTAGTACACAATCATCTTTATTGATTAATAATCAATTGTACCTGGCGGCATCTGTGATAAGGAGGTTGAAATTTTCTCGCTTAATCTCGTATTCATTAACTGTCTCTTGAACATATTGAATAACACTGGTCATTGACATGGAATGATTCAATCGAATAGACTTGAGAAGAAAACTATTTCCAGGCTCAATCAAGATTCCGCCTAGAATATTCAGGTATTTTGACCCCGCGATTTCAGACTCGTCAGCAATAAGGAAAGTATTTTGATCCCGAAGTTTAGACTTGATCATTTGTTTTTTCTCCTCATAGATGTCGCCCATCATTTTGCGATAAGTTTCGTGTGAGAGTAATTTGAAATTAAAAGTTTCATTGAAAAATTCTTTGAATATCTGATTGTTTAGGATCCAAGCGGGAAGACCAAGTTTCAAAATCATTTCAATGAGAGCTCTGTGTTTTTGATAATCTTCCACTTCTATTTCCTTTTGTACTTTAAATTCAGGCTTTGATCTTACATGTCTTTTAGAAGATCTGTGTTGATCTACATCAAATTGACGATTGCAGGAGACTGAACATTGACAACTTTTACACCATAATTTGCCGTCGATTGTTGTCTTGAATTCAACCGGATACATTTTTTCATATTTCAAGCAATTTGATAGCAAGAGGAACGTCTTGGCATGACTAATTGAGATATTTGAATTTCCCATGCCACACATACAATGATGAATAAATGTGGTGCATTCTGATCGGTTTGAATATTTTTAGACAATCAAATTAAAAAATTTCACCTTGTTCTATATACAATGACAAGGAATTGATGTCTCATCCTATTGTATATTATTAATAATACGAATAGATTATACCTCTTAAAAATAATACTTTATAGAAAAAATAATACATTATAAGATGTTATAACTCCGGACCCTGGGGTCCAGAAGAAAATCTGAATAGCTTAACTTGATTTTCAGAGCCGAGAAAAGCTCTGGTTAAAATATGATTTTTAAGACTTTTTGAGGCCCTAATTGATTATGCAGGAAAGGGTAACAAAACTTTTTATCCAACTTGAAAATTTCAGATATGATAGAGAAATCTATTCTGATCTTAAAATAAAAAGAATTTGTATGAAACAGTAACACACCATCTGATTCGGAATAGACTTTTCTACAAATTGCATTTCGGAATTATTCCTCATTCTTTCAAAACTTTTCCGCTAATTGAGTTCAAAAATTCGAATTTAGGAAATAAACCAAAAATTCAACTCTGAGGCTTATTTTCTGCCAGATAATCTCACGTTAGAATTGTGATAAATAGCTCAATTGATGCGAAATCTCTCAGAATGTATCGATATAGTAAAATTCTTACGATGGAATAATTTACCTTCAAAAATTTTTCAATGGAAAATTAATTTTCAGGTTTTTTTATTTTTTAATTTTTTCACTCATTGAATACACATAATTTGTAAGATATTCATTCACAAAAATAATTTTTTTTAAATAATTCTATTAAGAGATATAGGTAAAAGTCCTGTAAAGTGAGAAGAGTTAAATTAAAAGGGGAGAGATCCTCGTATATATTGGGCTAATTTAGGTTGAATATTATTGGTCGATTGCATGGACCAATGAGAATCGAGGAAAGTTCGTGGGAGAATATCACGTTATTTTTCACCCTGATTCAATCTAAGCTATTAAACTAAATAAGAAATGAGAATTATTTATTTTAAATTTATACAAACGAACTGATCTCATCTTCCTCTATAAGCTCATGTAATTTTTATCAATGAAAAATAATGAATAAGAAAAATTTTTATTTGATAGAATCTTGAGTTAAAAATTATACTATTAGAAAGCTGATAAAAAAACTTATCAATTTTACAAATTTTCATTAACCTGTGATTTATTGCTGGTGCTCAAAAGCATTTAAAAAAAGTGTTGGTTTTTTGAAATTAAAAATAAAATGCCAATTCTCAATCTCACAGACACAGCATGATTCATTCATACACAACATGTCTGTATTTAAAAAAGGTTTTAGAAATTTAATGAATTTAGTTTATGTAAAATGGTAAATAACTTTAAATTTTGTTACAAATGTGGATTAATTTTTGTAGCTAATTTTATTTTATCCCAAGACATTTACTATTTCGATAGTTTGAGAGTTCCCGCTTCAATTGAGCTATTTACCACAGCTCTCACATGAGCATTGTCTATCATGTTTGAAATTTTAATTTGTTTTAGTATTTAGTTGTCTGAGAAACTTTTACTTTATATACATTATAGATCTGCAGTGGACGTGGCCGTTGCATATGTGGCTCATGTAAATGTAACCAAGAACGTTACTACGATCAATTTTGTCAATGCGACAAGCAGGGCTGTAAACGAGCCAGTGACAACAATCAAGTATGCGGTGGTCCCAGCCGAGGAACCTGCGAATGCAATGGTAAATGCAAATGCAAAGAGGGCTATACTGGGGAGGCTTGCGACTGCCTTACGACTGAAAATTCATGTTTTCCAAATTCCATTTTCAATCCTGATCCAAATGTAGGTCTTACCAAATTATTTTCATAGATTTTTTTTCATTTGCAATCTTAACTTTCACCCTTTTTCTAGGCTAAATGCTCCGGCAACGGTATTTGTGATTGTGGTCTATGCTTTTGTAAGCAAGGCTATACGGGACAGTTTTGTGAAGAGATCCAAGGCGGAGAATCAGCCCTTTGTAATGATCAGGAAGTAGAATCCTGCGTTACCTGCCTACACGACGAATCAATGGATTATGATTTTGAAGCAGACAAGAAACTCCAATTAACTAATAGAGATGATCAAAGGTAAGTTATTCCTTTTAATATTGATCTCTGATTGGTCGAGAGAATATTCCTAGTCAAAAATAGGATTATAAAAAACTAGTCTGTATGCCAGAAGAAGGTTTTAAAATCATTTCCTTTGCTATCTAGCGAAATAACTAGGGGACCCCATTGTATTGTATGAATTAAACAATTACCAAGGAATACAAGTACATTTACTTGTTTTTATGCAAATACAAGAACAAGATACATTATTACACGCTTTCATTGGATAGTTTAGAAATTAGTCATCAATAGTTGTTCAAAAATATGACCTAATAAGTGGGCTTTTTAGCGCTAAAAGAAAATTGGAAATGTAGAATCCTCTAAGGCTGTATGAATCATGTTGTTGTGTTTAAATACTGATACTTGCTTCAATCAATACATTAGGGGTCCCTAGAAATAAAACGTGTTATTATATCATGTAAAAGTGAAAAATATTCATAGCTCATTGCTTTCTCATATTGATTAGCTTCTCGCCCACCTCGTCGGGTACACCCTTATCAGATAGTATTAGTGCCAAATGTCAAGCAAGGTGCAATTCAACACGCATTGATCTGAACAATGTCCTCCTTTCGGATGAGATTGTCCAAAATGATGGTTCCAACTTGTGCATTGTCTACACCAAAGATAACTGTCGCCTCTTCTTCACCTATCGATACTCAGATGTTATCCTACAACAGAGAAAAGTAATCAACATTCTAATAATGCTTAAATATACAATAGAGAAATACAAAATATTCTCAACCATAATAAATAATCAGAATTTGTAGGATTGGTATTTCTATAAGAAAGATCAAAAAATGTTGGAAACGTAAATTTCATCCATTATCGTATCAAGTATTTTGGTCCGTATTGAGAAAGTATCATTCTCAAATGAGATTCTTACTAAAATTTTCATTCAAATTGACAAAATGGGATAAAAACAAAACTCTCTCGCACAGGATTGGCTTAATCAGGAATCTGATAGATTTAGGGAAATTCTACCTAACAACTCAGTTGGCAATATGTCTCAAAATATATCAAAATTCCACTTAAAGTTTCGAGTTTAATTAATAGTTATAGGACATTCTTAAAAGACTCAACTCTGTGAAAGAGATAGGTAAATCATTCTTAACAAATGAATCTGCAAATGAATAAATTTTCAACTTTAAATTATCCTGACTATTGAGCAACCCCA
Organism: Gyrodactylus bullatarudis; assembly: GCA_012064415.1. Classification (NCBI taxonomy): domain Eukaryota; kingdom Metazoa; phylum Platyhelminthes; class Monogenea; order Gyrodactylidea; family Gyrodactylidae; genus Gyrodactylus; species Gyrodactylus bullatarudis. The sequence continues at coordinate 399,845 of SSNU01000038.1, forward strand.
TCTATTGGCCCTTAGAGGGGAGCCTGAGTTATCTATGCTCTATCAATTGGAGAAAATTCTCCATTAGCCTCAACAGAATCTACATGTGTAAAAAATGTAGATAGTCAGAAATTGCCAACATTTTCATACTAAAAAGTAGAATTTATTCGTATCCTTAACAATTTTCTAAAGTGTATGTATAAGTTATTTATTATAATTTTGATGAGATAAATGCAACTTATAAGGTCAATTATCTTTCCAAATTCAACTTCCTCCATTATCATTATAACCTTTCCAATCATTTTTCTTTCAGGTCACTTTGAAGTTGACCAAAAAGAAGGAATGTACCAATACAACAGAGATTCTCTACATAATCCTTGGCGTCATTTTGGCCATTGTCCTTGGTGGTCTTTTATTACTACTCATCTACAAACTGGTTATCACTATTGATGATAGAAAGTCATACGCTCAAGTTGTCAAGGAACTTGAGAATACACGCTGGGAAATGACTGTCAATCCAACCTACAGTTCTCCACATACGGAAGTGGAAAATCCTCTTTATGGAGGCGGCCATTAACTACTCTCATATTAACCATGTCATTTCAACTACAATGCAGTTTTCTCGGGTTGCCAGTTGAAATAATTTGTAAAACAAATATAATGTGAACAACATGATAAGCGCGATAAATAGTTTTTTGGATTCTTGACATTTTTTGACAAATTCTGTTTACAAAAGACAATCTTTAGGTTATTCAAAAAAAATAACCCAAAAATCATTGAATGAACTATTGTAGTGTTATTCATTCAAATTAATTTACTTTAAGATGTAGTTTTTCGGGAGTTTATCCTGTCAAATTGATCATTTTGGAAGCCTTCATCTTTTACCTCCTTTCATCGATGTCTACACTACTCTGTTATATGCCAATTTATCACATGGATTTTATTTTTTATATATATCCCAAACCTTCTTCAAAGCTAAAACATTATTAAAACTTACACACAACAACGCCCCACTGAGTTAGTAAGAGAAAGAAACCATGTTACCTATTCAACTTTTATAATTATAACTATGCAGTCTTGAAATTTCTATTGTATTATGAGAAACGCCTAAATTTGTTTTATTTTGTTTTTTTTCTTTAAATTATATTGCAAAATGATGATACTCTATAGATATTTAATATTGAACTGAATGGAAATAAAATTAATTTTGTTTGATAGTCATTCTTTTTCTAACTAATCTCTGATAACTTTAATGATGATTTCAATTTACTTTCTTCATCCACTTAGAGATTAGGACCATTATTGGAAGTAAAGTTTTGTCGAAACTACCGGTTCCTGCTTCCTCCAACTAACTGGCCTCCAAAACCAAAGTATGTACCGCGTAGCATCAAAATTGACAATGAGGTGAAAAGTAAATTGGAAAAAGCCTCAATGATCAGTTTGGAGGATAAAAATCTCTTGAGGATGGTTGAAAGGAATCTCTCAATAGCACTTTCAATAAGCCATGCTGATAAAGAGAGGACTCGAGATATTCAGCCTCTTCATCACCTGCTTCAAGAAAAATACGAAGATATTAACTGTGATTTCCCTCACATGTTTCGCGAAGATGAGGATTTTAATAAAAATACAACTCTTCGTGCAAAATGTCTAATTAAGATGAGTGAAAGTGTAAGAGAAGGCTTTTATGTTGTACCCAATGCAGAGGAGAAATAAAATACTTTTGAACAAAAAAAACGTTAATCATTGGTTAAATTAAATTCGAAACAATATAATTCTAGGTTTGAAGGTGATACCGAGTCTATATTACGGACCTGAGTTATTAAAATCTGTGCTAAAATTTTTAGCGTCTAAAAATTATTTTCAAAACTTTGTACTCTGTATTAATTGAACAAGAATGGTATTGGAAAAAATATCTTTTGTTAAAGTAAGAGGAATAAATTGCGAAGATACAAGTTCTTATTTAATGATTTCCATCTCCTAAGTAGTAAACTATGAGTAAGTTGTCTGAATAAGTATGATTTTCAGTGTCTAATCCCGAATCTTGGAAAATTTCTTCCGACGATCGTATTAAACACGATGCTCAGTTTGCTTTTCTACGCCCAGTCAATGGCTTCGTTACTGGAGAACAAGCTAAACCTGTCTTTCTGAAATCTGGTTTAAGCCAAGAAATTCTATGTAAAATTTGGCAGTTAGCAGACTATAACTCTGATGGTAAAATGTCTAAACAAGAATTCTCCATAGGCCTATTTCTTGTTCAAAAAGCTCTTCAAGGATTTCCACTTCCAGATAATTTACCTCCGAATCTTTTGAAGAATCCTGATGATGATTTCGGAGAACATATTTTTGATTCCAGCTCCATCATGAACACCCATGAAAATGATCAGAATTGGGTTATTCCACCGGCTAAGATGCCAAAATACAAACTTCAGTTCAACGAACACGATAGAGCTAGAAAGAATTATCTAACAGGACTCGAAGCTCGTGCAATAATGGTGAAAACAGGTCTTCCCCAATCAGTTCTTGCTCATATTTGGAATTTGTCTGATTTGAATAATGACGGTTGCCTAAGCTCTAATGAATTCTGTATTGCTTCTTTCTTGATTGAACAGGCCTTATCAGGCAGAAAGTTACCACAGGTACTTCCACCATCCATGTTGCAGTTCCAAAATTCTCCTACAAACAAGATTCAATCATTTGTTGGATCATTCGAAGAAAAAAGAATGGAAAATTTCCAAAATGGACAGGCTGAACTTGAACGTCGTCAGCGAGAATTTCGAGAACAACAGGAAAGAGAAGAGGAAGAGAAACGACTAAAACAAAAAGCTGAACAAGAACGAATGGAGAAAGCTCAACAGGAAGCAGAACGTATTCGTCTTGCCGAGGAAGCGAAAAAGCTTGAAATTCAACGCCAGGCATTATTGGAAATCGATAAAAAACGAAGAGAAGCTCACGACGCCAGAGTGGAAGCATACAAAAAGTTAATGTACGAAAAGGCTTTAGAAAATGAAAACTCCTATGTTGAAAAACTCAAGATACAACACGCTCAAATCCTCAACTCAATTCAGTTTGCACAGGATCAGCGAGCTAGTCTTTTGAAAACTGCAACAGAACAATTACATCGCCTTAAAGAATTGGATGACTTTCATACCAAGATCCAAGTAGAGCACAACGATTTCAGAGACCTCTTTGGCCAAATGCGCTTGAAAAGAAATCAATATGAGGAAGATATCAGAGGTCTAAGTGAGAAGTTGACAACTGTAATTGCCGAAAGGTCTGCCATACAACGAGAAATGACTCGGATCAAGGAATCCAATCCAATGGGCCTCGTGAATAACTCTCATCTTGTTGAGCAGAAAAAAACTCTCCTTAATGATTTACAACTGAAGAAGGCTAATATTGAATTTCTTCAAAGCTCTTCCAAAAATTTCACTTCTGAATTAACTAATATCGGGACTGAGCTAGCAAATCGTCGCAATAAGGCCAAAGAACTCGAGACAAAAGCCAGGGAACTTTACGAGGCTTGTCAGAATACAAAAAGTAATCTAATGTCACAGTGTCCTAAGAATATTTCAGAAAAATCGGTTGTAAATCCTGAATTTACCCAGTCCAATGGAGACTCCCTATTCAACTGGACTGAAATAAAACCGCAATCTAATCAAAGTGAAGCATCCGATTTATTTGCTGTCTCCTTTCCTAACAATTCTGCCAATAACCAGATGACTAGTAACGCTTTTGAACTTGACCCATTCTCTGATTCAACTCTAAAATCGACTTCTGACAAGCCTAAACATGAAAATCCTAAAGAAGAAATTTATTATAGAGCCATCTATGACTTTGATGCTATTCGCAGTGATGAAATTTCCTTCAGAATTGGAGATCGTATTCGTCTTGTTAATAAGGAGCCTGGCAATGGATGGCTCACTGGAGAGTTGATCTCAACTGGATTTCCTCAATCAACTACTACTGGGTTCTTTCCAGAGACTTATGCTGCGCGTGAGGATAAAAATGAAGTTTTACCATTTTCCAGTATAACTGGTACAAGTCCAATTTCGTTCGGTCCTGCTGTAGTCTCAGGTAAAAGTGACAAGAAAATGATTGACCCTTTCGATCCATTTGCAATGCACTCAACAGCAAGAGCCCCTCCCCTATCCTCAAACCCAACCAACATTGATAATTTGAATGATCCCTTTGCTCAGTTCAATTCGGATCCCTTCTCTCCCATTCCGAATTCCAGGGATCAGCCCATTCTCGCTATTACAAATGGTTTCGATGCTTTCTCACCCTTTGAGACCAACGCCAACCCATTATTTGATTCAGGAACAATGGTTTTTGAGTGTAAGGCCCTCTTCCCCTATGAATCAAGTGTAAACGGAGATTTAAGCTTCAGTCCTGATGAAATTATCTGCGTGACCAAAGTTCAAAATCAAGACTGGTACACTGGCTATATAAAGAATCAGCCATCACGCCAAGGAATGTTCCCCATGAATTATGTGCAAAAGATATCTGTGAGTTTTCTTGTTTATTTGCACATCATGTCTCAAAAATGTTCCTTCATTAAGTCATCCATGTTTGAAAATCCTGAATACCACTCGATTTGACACTACTTTAAACCTAAACATGTCCGAAATTAACTCTATCGATACCTATCTTGTTTCAAACCAACTTTTTCCAATGATTTTAAAACGTTTTTTCATGATTCCTTGTTGAAAGTACATCCAAAAAACTATTCAATTTTGCTATCATGCTAAATTTTTGCTAGCCAGACACGAGAATGATATTTGAGTTTCTTCAGAAAGGAGTAGAATTCTTAAATCCATGATTCTTTTTGATCGAAATTATTAGACTTAACAATGTTCTAAGATGATAAAATTTATTTCTATAGTAGCTGAATAGCTAATTCAGAACAAGGTGTATTTATTATGCATGAAATCAATAAGTAGACCCATCAAGAGTCTCTTGATAAAGGGGAAAAATTCTACCTTAGATCTTCAATATCTTCAAGTTGTTTTGCAATCAGATCGAATGAAATTTATAAGATATCCCTTTTGACATTAACTGAGCGTTCGTAACAATTGATTTCCAAATAAATCCTCTCATCAGCGTAATTTCAGTTTAATTACTCACCAGTAGATGGGAATTTAAATATAAATCAGACCCTGTTTGTGTGAAAGAAAACATTTGAATAAAATTTCGTCCTAAATATTTTTTTTAATCATCCCATTTTAAGTAATTCTTTTTTTAGCTTAAATAATTGCCTTTTTTGGTTGCCCATTATAATTATTGATTTTTCCTTTAATAAAATAGGTTGATTCCACATCTGAAGGGAAGGATGAAGAGTTCTTTGATACCTTCCAATCCATCCCCACTGCATCAAGTATTCCATTTAAGATGGAAAATTCCCAGGATACATTTAGTGAGAAAGACATTCCTGAAAATGAGATTACAGTCATCCCATCAAACAGACCTGAAATAGCAACAGTTATTGCTGAATACACTGCCAAGGAAAGCAACCAGCTATCTCTTAAGCCGGGTCAATTTGTTCAGATTAAAAGACGCTCTGCCAAGGGTTGGTGGGAAGGCGAAATACAACAGAGAGGTCAACAAAGACGCATCGGATGGTTCCCTGCCGATTATGTAAGGATTAACTCACCAGTTGTCAAAAAAGCTGATGACGTCATCAATAAGCCGTTAGCCCTTTTACCAAAGACAGATATAGGCGTATCAGAAGAGAGGAGAAGCTCACTGTCTTCTGGAAAAACAGCACCAGCCAGACCTCCTCCACCAGCTGAATCTTCATCAAATTATTCTAGTCCAGCCTCAGAACCTCTTGGCTCATCCAAATCTTTGAATAAGGGTAAGTTAAGTAACTTTTTAAAATCATTCTTAAATATTACATCGTTTTTCACAATTCTATACTAATTTTTCCCTCAAAATAAGCAAGCCCTTGAAAACTTTTTAAATCCAAAACGAGGAATTTTTTCATGACTCGTATCTTTTGCCTATAATATGGTTTGTAGTAATAAAAGAAGGGGTTTTTTATTCACCAAATGCACATTTCTTTATGGTTCATCAGTAGTGATGTTACCGTACAAACCCTGAATCAGTACAAAGTTAGTATAAAGCCTGAAATTCAGTGTTTGTACTAACTTTGTACTAGAATAATACATCATGTATACTTTTTATCATATTTGTATATGACATGGTGTATAAAGCTTATACGATTCAAAGTATTCTATACTATACATTGAGATAGGATATATGATTGCCTTGAATTAATTTCTCATTTAAAGGGGGAGGGGATTCACACTCAGTCCTCGTTTAGGATTGACAAAGTCATATACAATGATGAATATTCTGTATAAGTCTTAGGTTTTCATTTTAAAATTCATTCAAATTATATTTGAACAGAAATATAACAAGATGGATAATAATAAGGTTCGATTCTCGGAGAAGGTGTAAGACTTACTGAATATTCCTAACTTAAGTATTATATATTCTCGCTTTTTCTTTGAATGTGTGTAATATAAGTTTCTTTCTGAGTTATGAGATACGACTAGAGCTACTGTAGAAAAAAATTAATCACTTGTCAGTCGTCAAATAAATCAGTTTAAACAATTCAAATTGGGACTGCTGTTTGACCAGTATTTGAATTTTCGAAAAGATATCTTGCCACCAGATTAAAAGATCCCTCAAACAAAAAACATTCCTTAAATTTAGATCGCATTGGGATCTAACCAAGGATTCATATAATGGTAAGAACCTAAGACTTATACAGAATATTCATCATTGTATATGACTTTGTCAATCCTAAACGAGGACTGAGTGTGAATCCCCTCCCCCTTTAAATGAGAAATTAATTCAAGGCAATCATATATCCTATCTCAATGTATAGTATAGAATACTTTGAATCGTATAAGCTTTATACACCATGTCATATACAAATATGATAAAAAGTATACATGATGTATTATTCTATAAAGCCTGAAATTCAGTGTTTGTACTAACTTTGCACTGATTCAGGTTTTGTACTAGTAAATCTAGAGATTTACTGATTCAGGGTTTGTACGGTAACAGTGACACATAAATAATGATAAAAATTTAAAATAGATTGAAAATAACAATTCACAAATATCGAAAGATTTATATTAAAATTTGAAAAAGAATATAATGTAAGCTGAAAAGAACACCAAATCCCTTCAATAAAAAGCTCACATTAAATAGCCTATCTTTGAAGCTTTAGCCGATAGTGTTCAGGCGATTACATATTTGAATTCTACAGGTATGATTACCCAAAAATGCTTAACTTACTTTTTATCTATGATCCTAGGGATTAGGTTTTCAAAAAGTAACGTTTTAAACTAGATGGGTATTTTTTGAAATAAAACAAACTTTGACGAATGTTAGAGCTGAGATCTTTACCTATTCCTAGGGATGCATAGATTTCCTATCGAATGGGTGGCAAACAAATTATTTTCTAATCATTGTTCGGAGAAAATAAAGTTTTTACTCTATCGATATAATCTAAAGATAATTGCAAATCTTTGTATTAACCTAATTTAATTCTAGTCCTAGCGAAATTCAATATTTCTTGAATCTTTACAGATGGACTATTCAAAGCCTTGTACAGCTACAAAGCAAATTACGAAGATGAGTTAACTTTTGAGGAAGGTGAAATCATTCAGGTCCTCTCAAAAGAGGAGCCAGAATGGTGGCGCGGGCGTATCGAGTCCAATGGACGGGAAGGTCTCTTTCCCGTGAATTATGTCAAGCCAATCGTGGCAGTCAAGTCGAAGAGTTCGATTAAGGAATCCCCCTCGTCAGTTAAACTCAAGAGTGAAAGCGTCAACTCTCTCAACACTGATGACACAGGCCTTGCGAGAAATTGTAATTGATCATTTTCAATTTTAATTCTCTTCTTGGTTTTTATTCTAACTTGAAGATTAATTTTTCATCCAATCAAAATAAAGCAAATCGAATAGATAATTTCATTGGCTGTAACCGGAAAAAAATCTATGGATGAATCCGTAAAATTTTAACTTCATTTATTCCAGATATTTTTTTACTCCGGCTATATCTTGAGTACTAAAGACTGGGTCCCTATTGAAACGTTGAAAAGTTAAAAATCAAATTCACTTTCTAATATAATTGATAGCTAAAAGAAAGGGTAGATTAAACATTTTTGGGTTCTTGTAAGTCTTTCATGTTCATTGTAGCTTTTGGAACTTTTGACTCTGACATATTGTATTTTGATGAGTTTAGAGAAAATGAGACTTTTGTATATCAGAACATAGAAAATTTGCATTTTGATTTTCTAAAATGTGTTTTTCTCAGTTTAAACATCAATTTTTGATTTAGACACGGAAATTGGTCGGGGAAAATAAATTTTTGTATTACCCTAAACCTTTGAAATTCATTGGATAATTTTATAATTCCAGAATTGATTTTATTCACAAAGACTAATCTTTCTTATTGTGAAGGGACCCACTCTAATGAGCATATATTTCTTAGTACTTCTCCTGTCTCTATTAATTAAAGTTATCCAGAAAGTTACCAATTTTCGATCAATATAAAAGCAAAAATCTTTTAATAAATTCAGACTCAATAACTCTTGAGTCTTCTATAGATGCAATGTTTACTTTAGTAATAATAATAATAATAATAAAATTCACCATGAGACTCTCTGAGTTTGCTAGCTTTCTCTCCTTAAATCCTTTCTCAAACACCTTTTCATAGTCAACTCTACGTTATCAAGTGAGTGAGTCATATTTAATTTTTGGTCTTTCTCCCTCTCAACTTACACACTCCAGCGATAAGTATTTCTATCCCTTGTTTGCTTATTTCCCCTTACATCTATCTAATTCAAATAATAACCACATATTTTGTCTGTGGTGACATAACATAATAATAATACCTTACTAAATAACAGAGTCTTGAACATCCTCTTAATTGCCCATGTATTTCATATTCACCCCTAATCAATTTCATAAAATCCCAATTAATAATAGCTACGATTCTATCCTCGATATGGAGACATTTTAATATTCGAGTTGAGGTTAAAATGTGCCTCTTGAATCGACTTCCAGGATATCTCGAGATTTTCCCATATTTCATCGAATGAATAGTTTAAATTTTCGTTTGGTTCTAAACTCATAAGGAAGGTTAGAGAAAACTAGCGTATATTTGAGTGATAAACGTTATATTTTGCTGGGTCTCTTCAGACTCTACCCCGGTAACATTTAAATACTATTACAATGCAAAATATTCCCTGGCTTCCATTGGACCATTTCGTGATTGTATTTTAGACCTCACTAGGGGAGGGGGTAAAGAAAGGGAGTTGTAAATATTCTTGATGAATTCTTCGTCAATATCATCGTTCCATTTGTTTTCTTTTACCAAAATGACCAATCAGAAGATAGTAGTATGTTTCTACTTTAGAATTTCTAGCAGTCTAAAGGTTAACATCGTTTTGTTTTATTTATCCTTACAAGTGTTCATATAAGATGCACTATTAAAACTTTTTATTCATCATTCTCAATGAAATAACTACGAAAAATTATTCCATCTGATTATTTACTCATAACGACATTTTATTTTCTTTCTGCAATCTCTCCCCAACTCCTTGCATCAATCAATTGCAATTGAACCATCCACAATGTCAATTCAACAATCAATGCTGATCGACCCTAAACTAATGAAGGATTCAAAAGTATAAAATGGATAAATCGATCTATTAAAAAGAAATCCTGACTTAACTTCATTTGATATATATATTATTACAATTATTATTTAGAAAAAATTCATCTAATGCCACCAAGGAGACGAGATTTTCTGTTTTTTTCGTTTGTACATAACAATTTAGTCTTTTTCCCATGTTCATTCTACATTGCAAAAAGTGGTCTTCTCTACGATTTCGATTCATCTTTCCCTACTCACTTGGCACGAGTAGAACAGCCATTTGCATTGAGATGCTTTCCTTATTAAAATTGCACTATTCACATACTCTAGCCATGTATATTATGTAACAAAATTACACAACTGAACTCAACATGCAGGGAAATTACCTTCATCTCGATCAGAGTGACCCTTTCAAGATAACTGGCCCAACCAACAGATAAAGTGAGTCGTTTTATTCTCAAAAATATTTCTATTCTTTAAACTAGCAGAGTAGGAATAGGTTTGCTCAAATCGATATTCACCATTTATAAGACATCGAGAGTTACATGTTCCAGTCAAAAGTTCTTCATTGAAAAAGAATAAATTAGAGTCTTCATGTATTGCATCATGCACTAGATAAGAAGAGTTACGGACACATCTTTCTCTATTTTTTTGTATCGATTTAAAAAAAGTTCTTCTAGCTATGGCTTTAAAGTTGAACTACTAATTCTAAATCAATATTGATTTTATTATTTATTCTAAATGTTCTAAATCTCCTATCTACTCTAAAGTATAAACGAGAATTTTTCCATATACTTTATTCACATTTTATTACATCTAGAAACGCATCAGCATGTATATTAGTGATAGTAATATGGGTTAATTCCAAAAATCACCCCAAAAGAAATGATAGGCCCAAATTTTTCTAAAAGAAGCTACTTAAAAATAATTTTATTCAACACTAAATTTCATTTCAGCCCTTGATTTTTTACGCCTTTTATACAATGAGTGTGGTCATCCAAGTTTGATAGACATTGATTTGGAGATATTTTCATGCCAGTCTTTTAATAGTAATTAACTTGATTTCTTGTAAAACCAGTTCTTCGCATAATTTCAGCAATTGATAATCCATCACGAATAAGTTTATGAACAGTCATTCTGTTATCGTAGCTAGTCATGATGAGTCTTTAGATGAAATGAAATCACCCAAATTTTACAAAAACAAATTGATTAATAATTAATTTAATGAATAGTCAGAATACTGGATCTTAATAGACTCCATATATTGAACGAATACACGTCATGAAATCTCATTCAGTGTTAAAAAGCTGAGAAAAAGTAAAAAGCGTAACACATTGTTTAACCGTAAATATTTGACACCTCTGAAATAAATAGTGAAGCATATTTTAGAAAGGATTGACTCGCTAAAATAACAATGAATAGTTGGGTATACAGAGTTGAGAAAAAAATTGATGATAAATTAAAATCTGAAAAACTTTGAAACGCAATATCTTTGCAAGGAAAAGTCAATTTGCAGTGAAAGCTACACAGATGGAAAGATCAGAAAAAGCTCTATTCAAATATGTAAAAATTAAAAATTATTGAAAAAATAGGTAATAACACTACTTTCAAGTAGCTTCATAAAAATGAGATATATTTTCGGAAGAGATTGCAAAGTGTTTGATTTTCCACACGCAAGTCTCAGGTACAACTGTTATTGATTTGAGGAAGCGTCGGAATTTTCATTGGGCTCATTTTTTTTGGAATTAACCCTAGTATTTATCTATATAAAAGTGTAATAAAATAAACAAACTCCCATAATCGGCAAATTATCAAAATTCGTCACAACATATACATCATATATTCTTAACACACCTCTTGGTGCACCATGTATGTACCTAGTGCTGTCAATCATCTGTTTGGTTTTTTGGGGGGATTGAAATTAGACTTAAGTTGAGCTAGAAAAATCAATCAATATTTCTACCTATTTTAATTTTGATCTGATAATTACATTTTCTATCGTAAAATTAAAATATTTCAAAATTTAAAGCTCTCTCCAATGAGCCTTAAATCAAAAATGTATGACATCACATTTTTAACTTGACCCATTTCCAGATGTCGTAGAAGGTTTATTCGAATAGATATGTGTAAAAGACTTGATTTAGTTACAAAATGCCAATTTAGTAGTTAAAAAATTTGTATACAACGAGAAATTTTGATAGAATCGAAGAGAAATAATAAAGCTTCAATTTTATTGGACGATTTCTTCTTCGATTCCTATTGGTCGAAATTTCATTCCAATGTACAATTGAAATTTTTAAAAAGTCGTAACCCTTTACAGAGCTTTTACCTGTATTACCTTTCGCATAAATTTAGAATTTTGAAGGATTGAAGAAGACCTGTGTATTCTCCCTCTAATACAATTCATAAGAGTTAGAGAAAACATATCACCTTCTTGTTGATATTCAAGGTCACTTTGAAGTGTCACTAAATACACAAGATGAACTCAGATGTTAACAGGGGGTTAATTCTAGGTTCAGTTTTTTTTTGATATTCTATTCTATTCTACATTCATCCGATCTGAGGGAAGCTTGTGTTCTCAAATACATCATTTCCCTGTTATTTTTCCAAAGTCTTTCAGAAATTCTTTGAGAATTCTAAATCTTCTTATCATGAAGATCTTTTTATTCCCTTTCATGTTTTCATTTTTCTCCCCCCCTCCCCTCTCCCCTTCAAAAATACAAGCTGACTTTATATTCTTTCTATGCAGTGTAGGAATTCTTGAAGAGTAATTTTCACATTCAAACTTTTTGATAAAAAGAGTTTCCTAAACTATCCGGATTATTTGATATCTCGAAAATATACGATATACTGTGTATATGTTTAAAAAAAACAGTGGGAAACCAGGAAAATCTAGTGGAAACGGCTTCCGGCTACTTTCGCTGTAGAATTGACACGGTATGACGGCTGTCTACTGGCCATATCCTTGATCCTGTGATACGGCTTTCGACACGAAGAAAATTAATCTTGACTCTGCATTAGGGATAGATTTTTCAATTCTAAAATGTTAAATTTGATTTATCCCGGGTGAAATTGTGGTTAGGAATGAATTTTTGTTTCGAATAATATAAATTTTACATCAAGTGGCCAGTGATAGTATCAAAGTTCCAATTTTAGTGAAAAATCTCATTAATTTGATATTATTTCTTACATCGAAAACTCAAAGGTTTTCGATAGGAAAATTTGATCCGTAAGACTTATTCAACAATTACTATATTGAAAAGGAGAAAATTATTTCAGCTTCTATCATGAGAAAAATGGCCAAAATTAAATTGAGCAAATTTTCCAACACGTTGATAATTTGGTCCAAATGTTTTTATACATCATTCGAATTCTCTTGAAGGGCCCATTCAGATTCTGACCCAAGCTAAAAATCAAAAATTTGCTAAATCTATCTCTACTCTGCATCCTAACGAATATTTGGACATCATTTCCCTAATTTCAGCCCCCCTATTAGTCAATGTTTATTAGCACTCTTCATGAATTTTATAACCCTGTAAAAACATAGTTATGAATTCGATTTGATTTAAATTTATAGTCGATAAAAACAAAAGATATTGAAAATAGAAATAGTGTCAATATTCTCATTTATAATTTCATGGTCGAAACATTCAGAAAGGCGAAAAAACGTTTAAAATTATTATTAATATTTTTGTCATATTGTGAAAGAATTATTTCGACCCTGATATCAATACAAATATCCTTTTATACTTTACTCTTCCAAATATTCAGAAGGAATTTTTATTATCCCAAATTTATATTTCACACGTGAGAATGCAAAGTTTGCTCAACGAGATATTTCTTATTGTTTTGCACAATAGAAAACTACTTCAATAGTTGCAAATAAAATACAATCCTTGATTAATATAGACAAAAATTCTTTTGGTGTGTGACTCAAATTTTTATGTATTCTTAAAAAAATTAATCAAATTACCAAAATTTTGCAAATTCATTCTTGACTTCAAAATTTATTCCTGGCAAAGGCACTTGCCGATTGTTTTAAAGGCATATTTTGGCCAATGTATAATACTCTTAATTGAGCAGATTAAGCAGTCTAGACCACTATGAATGAGAATTCAATAGTTGGGTAATAGTTTGTGACATTTTTATCTAACGACACCTCCTTGAGAATATCAAGTACACTTGATCAAAGAAACAAAAATATCTTGGCATTTTTTTTGAATCAAGAAAGTTCTGTCTTCCTCATTGTAAGCTTTTGATCATTTTCCTACTTTACAATTTTAATATTTTTTCCTCTCTAATCCTTAGATTTCCTTACGAATCCAGCAGTGATTCATGTTCACTTCAGTTCTGGCTAAAAGGTTGCCTAAAAACCTTACAATGAAATTCCGAAAATACTCCAATACAATCAATTTCAAATCGAAGTTGCTTTTGATTTTGTACAATTTTATTTATAAATAAACAATTTTTAAACCCTTTTTCTCTCTTCCTTCTAGAAATTTTATATGTCTGACTGACTGGGTCTCTTTTGAACGATTTCTCTTTCAGATGTCGAATATCACTGAGAAAGATCTAAACATTGCACCAGACTATGATCCTGAATTTGCTGCCATGTTCAATATCATCTTCTTCACAATGCTAGGCCTCGTTTTGATTGTCTGGAGTATCTCTTGGCACATTTGGCATATGGATCCCCTGAAGGATACAGTACTCGGCAAATTGCAGCCATCAAATAATCCAACTCTCCAACAGAAGAACGAATAGATATCAAATTTCTATTCACTCACTGCGTAACAACAAACTTCAAGGCATAATTATTACATATAAAATACATAATTATGTAGAATTATATATATTATCGATCTTCTTTATTATTAACACAATCTATCCTATCTATTTATCTAATTATATTGTTTAAAAAGTCTCCATGTTGTGATATATGAAATTTTATTAAACTTGTCATGAAAGAATTTGCATAATGATCTTGATGATATTCAATTGCTCTGTTGAAATAATAAATCATTTAATTAATTTCGGTATCATGCTCTCCTCTCTCGGGATTAAAGCCAATTGATATGAAGTTGCGAATCTATGATTTTCTCAACAAAAATTCGAATATGTTAAAGATTTTTTAGAATCCTACTCATGTTGAAAAATATAGACATTTTTCAAATCTCGATTTGGCGCCCATTTTTTCAAATTTTGAATTGAAATTTTTTATTGATTTTAAAAGTGATCAAAAGTTGATTTTCAGGATCACAATAAGACAAAAAAGCCGAACATACTTAAACTTTTCTAATTCATAACTTTATTATCGTTTTGATCATTTTCACTACTTGAAAATAAATGAAATTTCGACAAATCGAAATCCCTCGAAAATGGTGGATCTCTCGAAAATTTGTCGGCGATATTTCTTTTTGTGATCCTAAAAATCAACTTTTGATCACTCTCTCCCTTTTAAAATCAATAAAAATTTCCAGTTCAAAGAAAATGGAAAAGATGACCATATTTTTCAGAGTTTCTTTCTTCAAATTGTAAAAGTGGATAGAATGAGTAGGATTCCATAAATTCTTTAAAATTTTCGAATTTTTGATGAAAAATTGAGGTTTCCGTAAAAATTATACTTTTAAATAGCAAAAATCATTTCCAACATTAGATCTAAACCTCTTTTAACATGAAGTCGAGAATTATCATCTTGGTGTAATTCTCGATCTGTATCTGTTTTCAACTACTTTCTAAATCCCTTAATATATTGAGCTGAAAAATATGTCAGAAATTGTCGATTTCAGAAGAATCCGAAGAGTTCAATGTAAAAGTATAAAAAGTTGGCCAACTCTAATACATATTAGTGTAATACAGGATATATTTTTCTTCGAACAACTTTCTGGACAACTTTGGACACTTTTAAGAAGATTCAAATAAAGCATTCAAAATGATGAGGATATGTAGCGAAGGGATCTTGAATCAGAATAACCCCTATCGGGAAAGTCATACAGGTTGCCCAAAAGAGTGTATTTTATCAATTATCTTAACATTCATTCAAAATTTTTTGGCGTGGATTTAAAAATTGTATTATATTCAAAGAGATATGTACATTTCGCCAGGTCTCGTCAGTCTCAATTCCTGGTTCAATATTTAATAAAATTGTTTTAATGAATTGTTTTGAATGAAAATTGTAAAAAAATATTTCTCTTGAGCAATTCCAATTGATGAAAAACCAAAAAACTTTTCTAGTAGGTAGAAAAGAAAAATTAAAAATCAATTGGGCCATGGTAGTTCTAAATTGTGTGTATAGTTCTTTTGGATACATAGACTTGGATCTTCCTTCATGATATAAAATTTCTCTCTGATTTTAAGGTCCATACTTTGATCGCTTGAATTCTTACAAATTATCTTGAAATTGCTTTCATTCGCCTCGCAACCGCACCTAACAATGTGTTTCTTAATTGATGAACTATTCTTGCTCAGATGTTCATTGATCCTTATCCCTAACCTTCTCTGTGTTCGTCCTATATACCTAGCTCCACATGATGCCTGAAAGCAGTAAATGAGATTTGACTGTTCCGATTCGTTCAGCTTATCTTTAAGTTGAAATTTGAAGAGACTTGTGGTCTTGTATACAACCTTCAATTGTATATCATTATAATGTTCATTTACAAGCAAATTCAATTTTCTTCTTAGTTCATAGCTGAACCCATCTCCTTTAAAGTTTAATTTTATGAAAATAGGAATAGCTCCTTCAATTTGTTCTTCTTCTGTTTGTTGAGTTGCTTCATCTTCTAAAGCTTTCTCTATGTATTTCTGAACAAATCTTTCAGGGTATCCATTTTCTTTCAGTCTTTTTCGGATTTCATTAATCTCATTCAATACTTCTTCTTCACTGACTATTCTCTTGGTCCTTTTCACAAGTCCTATTATTAATCCTGATTTATAACTCTTTGGACAAAAGCTCGAGAAATGTAAATACTTTCCTGTGTCTGTTTTCTTCCTATGTATGGTTCTCTCTATACTCCCATCTGGTTTACTTGTCAACTTTATATAGGACGAACACAGAGAAGGTTAGGGATAACCTATATGAAAATGTACGTATATTTTTATCTAATTAAAAATTGTAATTTTCAAATAAGATTTTGTAGCTCAAAACAAAATTTAAATAGCCGAGAAATTTGTATTACCTATGGTTCCTATATCTATCTTGATATATTCCCACAAAGTTTCTGTAATTTTGAAAGCTTATGATTAGAGCCTGAATATTATTCAGTGAATAATGTACTAATATGCATGCATGTGAAGAAAAGCCATTGTAATATCATTTGTGCCAATTCCTAAAGCCTTATTTATTACTCTTTATAGTAGAGATTCTATACTGTATTGATATCCTTTTCTCATTTTTGAAAGAACAATCCTCTTTTTTCTGGGGCTATCACCAGATAAAAAATCAAATAATACGAACGTATTTATTTCGGTTGATTTGTTTGCTTTATAAATTTGGCGATAAGAAGTCCTTTTTGTTTAAGTAAATAGTACTCTATGATTCGTTCAATACTTTTCTATTGAATCGTCATGAACAGACTAGGATAAATATACGTTGTTGGTAAGAAAACTAAATCTCTCAATGAAAGAATAATCTAATTAAGCATATTTAAGTTTTTTTTCCATTTTTCCAATGCTTGAAGGATATCTCTTGGCTAATACAGTGCACTGCGAAACTCATGGATATCAGAAAATAAGACGTATCAAGAGTCGAAATTCATTAATTTTTCGTAAGGATTTTAAAAATCGAATCATATTTTACCATTAGCCATTATTAAAGGCGAGAAATCAAAATGAATCCAAAAGAGAATCTAATTAAGAATGATTTCCCAAACATTTATTCAAGAAAACCACAATCGAGCTCAAATGGCCTGAATTAATTCAAACTTGTGATTTTCACGATTTTTACAAAAATCTCAATTGTATAAATGAATTATGATTTGGTGCCAAATTTGAACTTTGAGCTGAAAATATTTATTGATTCGAAAGTAAGAGATTGATCAAAAAATATTTTTTAGAATCAAGATTATAATATAAAAGAATGTCGAATATCATCACTAAATTTTCGAAAGATTAAAAATTTTTTTGATGAACAACCTGATTATCTACACTAGTTTTAACTTGGTTCATTCTTTGATCCAAAAACAGGTTATCCTTGAAGCTTTAGCAGATAGAGTTCTGGCGATTGTATATTTGAATTCTACTGTGGTATGATTTTTGGTGTTCAAAGGCTAAGGGGTAAACGAAGCATACATTGAGGGACTTTAAGGGTTAGCCTTGTAGATATCGAACTTGTTCTCTTCTTGCACATGTGATTTATTCTTGCATATAACTTTAACAAAGAATCTTTATTATGAAATTAAATATGTGTAGTTATTATTGCATTGGGAATCCCTGGGATTCGTGAGAACACAATTTATTGCTAATACCATGTCAATCAAGGAATTTTAAACAAGATCCAAAAATTAACATATACATATAATATATAAGAGAAGATCAATTATCTCACACCTTTTCGATATTTGTATTTGTGTGTCCACCATCTCGACACTTTTCCAAGTTTAATTGATGCAATCTCACTTGATCTAAATCTAGAGTATTTATTTCTTGTATTATTTGAAAATTGATTAATCCAATGAAATGCAATAAAACAAGTAAAAATGTAAAAGATGATTTGAGTCACATTCAATGCCATAAAAATGCGACAATAAAAACAATATATTACCCGTCTTAATTGTCTTAATTTTACTTATTTTTGCTTTAAATAAAATATATATTTCTTTTGAATAAAACAACCTCTCAATTTCGTCTGCAAAAAGGGTATTTTTTAAGTCCTACAAAATTAAATGTTGGAAAGTGCGCCAAATTTCCTCTTTTTCGATGTTTGATCTAGAACTTTTGTTGATTTCCATGGAATTAAAGGGATCAAGATCAGGCCAAGTATTTTAATTTGACCAAGAAATTAATTTTAAAGAGAGAAATTCATTATTATTGTGGGAAATTGAGCCATATGAAATCTTCAGTTATTGACCAAGCAAAAGTATCCAAAGAGAAAACACAAGACACCAAAAATTGAGTTGTTTAAAGGTCTTTAGGGCATCATTCAAGAAAACTAGCAAAGATGGACTAAAGAAAACTCAAAGAGGAGGTCAGATAGAATCAAAAAGAGGCAGAACAGTGTAAAGTAGGGTACGGTAAAATAGTTAACCTCATATTAGTACCAGCTTTTCTGGTAGAACTATCAATTCTAAGTATTATTTTGTCTTTGAGATGATTGCTAATTTCATCTTTAATTGTGCCTATGCTGTTGGTCATTTTTAAGTGAAAGGGATACCAGAAAATTTGAAAGAGATAAGCGCTTTATTTCGGGCATACTCTTCGGTCTATACATGCCAAAATATACTAGGTTTGAAATTACAAAATTAAATATGATTGGTTTAACCTTTCAACCACTTATGAATCATGTGGTGTGTTCTTGCCTCTCCTAAGCTTTGTGAGGAGTGAGTACCAAACACACACACAAATACACATACATGTCTCATAATAAGGTACAATGGTAATTATAATTAGTGTACAATACATCAAATAACATAAGAGATTTACAATTAACAATTATTTCTCTTCATGACACGTTATAATTAGTTACAAAGTTTTATAAATTCAAGAAACTTGACAAGTTTTTAAAGAAGCAAAGTAAAGAGGGGTTGAAACTCAATCATTGTGTCAAAAATGAGGTGATCAAAGGTTGCCGCCCTCTTCGATCTATAGACACTGTTCTCCTTCTCTCTTCGGGTCTGGTACTCTCTGGTATCTGACTAGGCTTCAAGGTCGGCTTAGGGAGTACTAATGGTTGTACGAACACTTTTTGGACGCAAAGATTAGGTTGTTCTCTCTGGATCAAGATGGCATCCACAGTCTTAAGGACTGTGACATTGTTTCCTGTTTGTCTATATAAAATTTCAAAGTTTTTAGGGGAAACTTTTTCACCACACTCCTTAATGTGTTGCCCGACTGCTGTTGCAACTGTGTATAAATGTTCCGTAACTCTGTCTTCCAACCTCCTGGTTGTATTTTGTGTTGAAGCATAGCTGAAAAATGAGGTAAGATCTCAAATGTCAATATACACACGAGCCTTTAGAATGAACGGACACTTGATTCATTCTTTAGCAATAAGAGCGGGTCAAACATATCGTTAGAAAACTCAAATTAGCACGAGTGAACTAATTGAATATAATAACAGATGCAGCTGTATAGTTGAAAGTTTGATATCGGATCAAGAAAATTATAAAAGAGCTGTATAATTTATTCATAAACTTGTTTGCTTATTCATTTGAATTTAAACAAATTATAATTTTAATATTCAAATAATCTCGTCGTTTAAAGCGAGTTAACATAATGATAATTTACTAATTATACAAATAATTTTTCAATTTTTTCATCAGGAAAGAATTTTTGGAATGTAAATCATGAGAACCACTCTCACGATACGAAGAAAAAAAAATTTACTGTTATCGGTTTCTGAACTCATGAGGAAGGTAGAAGAAGACAGACGTATATTATAGTGATAAACGTTATATTTCGCCGGGTCTCATCAGACTCTACCCCGGTTACGATATAAATACTATTACAATGCATAGATTTGTGCCCTTCCATTGGTCAATATCGGTTGATTGACTGCTCGGGAGGAATGAGGGTGGGAGGTTGTTTCACTGCTGATTCTTTCAATCTGATAACACTGGTGGTCATGGAAAATTTTTTTTTAAGGTCTGTTAAAAAAGTAAATAATTTCAGGATCAAAATTTTATGCCGATTCCAAATCTGTTCTCAGAATCTTGATATCGTTCTCAGTTTCAGAGATAATGGGGAAAAACGAATTTTGGGAAAATTTCTAATTAAAAATATTTTTAAATTAGATTTTCGCAAAAGTAATTATAGTTAATTATAATTGCTTTTGCTTTTTGATGAAAGTTGTAATTTGCAGTTGCCCGCTATGTCTGTCCCGTTTTCTCCTCGTTGTTGGGCGTGTCTTTCCATTTCTCACCTCGCTACAGGTTGGCTTTTAGATTACCCTGATAAAAATAGTTTGGACTCACACAATATTTCGAATACATGTCGTATTCTTCTTCTGGTGCCCAACAACTATGACAACTCTGCATCAGCAGAGGAACAACAATTTGAGAATTTTTGTTATCTTATTCCAGAACAATTTTTAACTATTTAATTTTTATATGAAATCATCAAAAATATACAGAATAAAGAGTATTTATTCAAGAGTGAGCTTTCATAAAGCAGCATTTCTTCATTTGAAATACAATAAAAAAAGTACAAGTTATACAATAGGTATCTTTCTTTTGCAGATTGAACAGCCTTTGTGTGAATTGGGATTCTCAACTTTGGCTGGGAAATGTTTCATAGAAGCAACTGACTCACAGGACAATTGAAGCATTGATTCATTACTTTTCATAAGACTTTTTCTTGAGCGAGTGGTACATTCTTCTTCTTCAGGTACGGCTGGTATCTAGACATGAAAGAATCGAATAGATCAACACCAGTCATTGACTATTTATAAACTGATAAGATATCGGGATAGGGTACATCTATGCTTTTCGAGCACTAGCGTTTAATATTTGAAATGGGCTCAGCACCAGCAAAAGTTGAAGTAAAAGTGACAGCTTTGTTGTCAGACCATCTTAGGAAGTTTTTCAGACTCCGAGCAGAGTAAATCGTAGCTGCCTCTGCCTTTTTTCTTGAGATCTTTATCTTGTAATTAATTATCAGAGCATAGAATTTTTTTTTTGTTAGAAAATAATCTGTATTTAAAATGAATTAAAATGGTTCAATGTCATTAAGATGTTATTAGAACATAATAAAATATAGATCTAATAAATAATTTCAAAGAATCATTCTGGTTTTTAGTGAAGATCTGGATAAAGGAGAGAAAGAGTATAATCTATCTAATAATAATATGCTGCATAATAGATTTTAAACATTTAGGATTATCACAGTCGTAAATTTTATACTTATTATTGATTGATTCATAAGATGAGAGTAGAAAGGATTTTTTAAAGGATTGATGTCTAAAGTTATAATTATGCTCGATCGGAGAAGAAGTTGCTAGGAAATTTTTTACAATAAAAACATATCTTCGAACCCAAAGAGGCTGAAGACCCGAGGCTAGAATCCGAGAATTATATGATTCTAAAAAGGGGAAGAGCCAATATGATTCTTAATTTTAGGCAAAGACTATAATGTTGACTTTTGGATACAATCTTGTATCTCTCATGTTTTGGACAATCGGTACAGTTTGGACCGTTTCCTGTGGAGGAGTTTCATTGAATAAAGGAAGAGCCGAGCATAAATAATTAATTTGGTCTTCAGTCTCTTCTAATTCTTTATCAGAGTTTTCAGCATCTGGAATTAGGACAACTTGCCAAAAATCTCCCTTTCTTGATTCTTTATATGTCGTTTCACTATCCATACCTTTAAGTACCGTTTGGACATATATGTCCTGTACTTTGAACGTTAATAACACTTTCTACCATCGAATTACGTAATCCAATAAAATTTCATCACAAAGTCGAGGTTGAATTTTATATGTCACCTAAATTATAAAATGAAAAATTTTTTAAAATATTTTTCAATAAATAAAAAAATTCTTTAAATAAAACTACAGTTTAGAAATAGAGAAAAATAAATCATCGTGAAAAAAATCACATCATTAGAATGTTAAAAAGTTCATGATTAAGTGAAAAAAGGGGTATTTGCAAAACTAGTATGTCCAATGGGCGTTTATTCAGAATTAGTATGTTTTTAAATTGAAAAATCAGATCTAGTATGTCGTTTTCCGCAAGTACGTGTAAAAAAATTTCAGATTTAGTATGTTTTTACTTACAATTTGTATGGATTACTAGATTTTATTCATAAATAATCTGAGAAAAAGGTCTTATCAAAGCCGTCGAGTTTGAACTTCCAAAATGCCATCATTCATTTTGTCTATTTCATATTGGGCAGAATATCAAGCGGAGATTCAAAATCAATCTGAATAAGAACCTATGGATTATCGCTAAAGCGAAAAATCCCGAACATATTCTTCATCAAATGAACCTGATTAAAGAAATTAATGAGGAGGCCCATGACTATATAGCAAACATACCTATGAAAAATTGGATTAGTTTGTATTTCCCAACTTGTCGTTATGGACACCTTACCTCTAACATAGCTGAATCTGCAAATTCTGCATTAGGAAAAATACGTCATTTACATCCATTCCACGCAATTTACAATTATTGTTCGATCGTCTCCAAAAAATTTGAAGAAAAAGCATGTTTCTACCGGGACTATAAGAAGGAATTTAGTTCTAAATTCAGTGAGCATTTTGAACCGGCATCAATTACAGGAAGGAAATTAGAAGTTTCTAAAGTCACAAACCTCAAAGTCTATAATGTAAGGGACTCTCCAAATTCCGACCTCCTAAGAGTAGTTCAACTTGAAAACTTATGCTGCTCATGTGGCGAAATGCGATATTCTGGGTACCCGTGTGTACATTTATTAGCAGTAGTCTTCACAGAAAATGCTGATATAAAATCTTATGTGAACAAAGCCTTCAAAAAAGAGTCACTTGAATTAATGTACTCGAAGAATATTTTTGCTTGTGATCTTGATTATATAAGAATATTCTGAGAATAGAAAGAGGGGAAGACCCTCTCTGAAGAAGAGAATTCGAGGTCAAGAAGAAAAAATTTAAGGATGAATTTAAATAAATTCTTGAACATAGACTAAAAGTTATTTTCTTAAACCGCTGTTGAAGTCAGATCACAGGAGAAAAATAAAACATACCAAGTTTGAAAACAAAACAGATTATTTATGAATAAAATCTAGTAATCCATACTAATTGTGAGTAAAAACATACTAAATTTGAAAAAAAACTCAAGCACATACTAAATCTGAATTTTTTTTACACGTACTTGCGGAAAACGACATACTAGATCTGATTTTTCAATTTAAAAACATACATAGTTTTGCAAATACCCCGAAAAAAAATCTTTGTAAAATATTGAAAAATAACGAAATAATATGTAGGTTTAAAATAGATGTCCATCGGCACCGAAAGGGTTAAAGATCTAACTCAACCAGGTATAATTTTGAAATAACTAAAAAAAATTCAACAAAATTACTGGCAGTTTTATTATTTTTTCGAAATTTCATCTAAGTCTCATGAACAATGTGTAAAATTGAATCTGGATTTCAAGAGCTCTTGACAAATCATAAGTTTTCATCTTTATAAAAACTAGCTTCATGTTCTAAAGACAGATTTCATTATTATAACTGTATGATTTCTGATAAAATAAATGAATATTCCAATGTAATGTAACTCAATTCTCTAACACAAGCAACAATTTTCTATCATATCCCAATATATATGCCTTGAAGAAATTTGTTAAGGAAGTGAAATAAAGATTATGCTTTCAGATATAAGAATGATGTGTTAATTAAATAAAGAACCCTCAAGAAATTTATTCATATTTCTCCACTTGGATCAGATTCATTTTATCTTGATGAATGCAAAAGTTATCGGAAGGTTTGTTCTTTGTTTGATATTTCCCAATTCTAGATTAGGGATCATAGCCTAAGTCTCAGGACGAGATGATGTATTTGTCTAAATAAATCACAACCACTATTTCCTATTTTAGTACCTAAAGTCTTACAGTCTTACTTACAATAAAATCCTATCTACAATATTTACTAATCTTAGAGAAAAACTGAACATTTCTCTCCGGATAGTCAGAAACTAAGGATTGTCGGGGAAATAATCCTTAAAAATAGGGAAGAGTGCCAGAACCAAAAAATAATCATTTTTATTTAAATGATTCAATAAAACACATAATGAGCTTTAAAAATATTTTGATAAAATTTCATTGAGATAAAAGTGGTAAAATCCATTTTCAAATCAAAATTTTAGTTATTTTACCAATAAAAAACAACTAATGAAGTTTAAATTTTATTAGGTTGTGTGAAAAGTTCTCGGAAAAATTTTCAACTTTTGATTTTGAATCTGTTCTTGAAGCAATAAATATAAACTATACACGAAAAGATTCAGCAAAATCTGTAGAATTTGTTTATATCAGTTAATCTTTTTAGTTTTCAAATAAACGTGATAGATAATAATACTAATTTGTTTTAATTTCGTTTTCGCACTTTTCCGGATGTAGAACGATTCTTATCAGGAAAAAAAAATTTTTTGGATCCCATTATGATGAATTTGAAATAATTCCTACTTTTTCAACTTTTGAGCTCAAAAGTTTTATCGATGCCGAAGGTTTGAAGCAATTAAATGAGGAATAATCAAATCGATTAAAGAAAAATACAAAAGCATTTCCCTTGACTATAACCTGACTGAGGAAATTACACTGGCTAGTGCTCTCGAGCATAGCAGAGAAGCATGGAATGATGTGACAGTTTCTAAAATTCGAAACTGCTTTCGTCATAAATTTTCAATAAATCTGTGAAACCAATTAACAGATTGAATAATGTTATTGTTTTTTTGGGGGTAAAGATTGACAAACCTATTTTTGAGGTAAATAAAAATAAAAATTGAGAGTTAAGAATGAATATTGAGTAAAATCATCAAAAACTTACACGACTTTGAGTTAAAATATTATTGGTATGTGGACTCTTGGATAGCCAAGTTATGGTACAGATGGAATGAAAAAAATAAGATCTATCGACTCGTACTTGTTTAATCACATTCAAATTAGCAGGAAAACCGTTTTGCATGTGAAAAACTGTAAATTCAAATTTCTTGGCACAAAATTATTTGTCCTTGAATTTCATCCTGGAATTTCATTGATTAATTTGTAAATAGAATTTTCTTTCATTAAGAAATTTCAAAATCATCTACTCTAGTATTTTCTTCGTATGCCAGAGAAGAAGAAATCTCACATTTCATTGAAGACACGAGGAAGAATAAAATAAATTCAATCTTTTATGCCCTCTCATCTTGAGAAATTTTCAGATCAAGACTTAGTCCCCCCCTGTCATTATGTCAGCAGTAATTTTTTGGCGGTACCTTAGTAAAATTGATAATAAAATCAATGCCTCTCATGAACTAATACATAAAGAATTTAAATTTCAAAATTACATGAAGGTTATCAATGCTTCGTAACCCTTAAGGTCGCAGCGATCTTTTTTCATTACTCTCGTTCAATCTCGTGTTTAACACGTGGTTTGTGAATACGCTGTTTACGAATTTACAGTTATTTTAGCATGATTAATTTAGTTTAGAAGTTATCGATCGAAAATAGATTAATAGAGAAGTCTTAGCTGATAGAGTTCAGGTGATTGTTTCAAAAAAGAAAACGTTCTAAACACTATTTGCAGCAGGTGAAATCTAAATCGAAATTCTAGATGCTTTATAGGTAATTCCCCATAGGAACGTTATTAACCTCCTAAATTAAATAATTGTAGATGAAGATGAACTCTGTGAGTGAAGGTCTGCTAAATTAGTCTACGAGATTATCTTTCTACTTGATCTATATATATAAAAATCTAAGTGTGATTTTGTGCTTTTATAGACTCCGAAACTACTCGACCGATTTTTATGAAATTTGGACATCTTATGTAATATTTTCTCTTCTGTGTCATAGTCAGTACCGATTTTTGATTTGATCGAGATCTTCGTCAGGAAACCCGAAAATTCGTCATCGTCACTAGGTATCCGCTTTTTAAAAACCGAGTTTTGAAAGCTGATTGGTCGAAAAACCCAATTGCACGTAAGAGTGGAAGAGTTTCTTTCCTATACAAATACAGAGAGTCTATTTTCATTGGTTAATATCCCATATCATCATTGTGTTTGTATGTAGCTTTTACATCCCAATAGTCATTGCAATGATTATTGCTCTCCTGGACGGTCGAACTATTTCGAGGCTCTCTCATACCAAGTAAATACGCTTTCTAACCTTTTTTTATTCAGGCTGATTTGAGGATTTTTTTTCAGTTTCTTCTCAAGATTACCTCAATTTGGTTCTGTAATACAGAATCTGTATCCTCTTCTATCTAACAAGTAAAAATCCTAACAAATAATTTTATTGCCAGGATGCAACTTTTCAAAAGGTTTCTTTCCTATACTTTTTGTGTCCTCTCATTTAAGACTATCCTGCGCGACAGTGATGATACGAAATTTAACGGTATTTTCTTTAGAATATCTGTTTAAGATTCAAGCCCGCTGATTCCATAGTCTCAGAAATCAACACATTTCTTCATGATTTCTTAGATGATATCGGTTAAAAATTTTTCTACTAAATTAAAAAGATTTTTTCACCAACCTAAAATTTTGATAAAATCAAATTAATCGATTTATATCATTTTTTTGTAAAACTTTCAGCAATTCCTATACTCATTTTTAATGCTTAATAAAAACTTGATATACAGGTTATGTGTGACGAATTTAGGTTTGAAAAGATTGGTCACTCAATATATTTTTCAACAATAAAAATATTGGTATTCAAGTATTAAATGGGAGGGAGAGGTAAAAGTATATTGCATTTTTTGACCTATTTAACCTGTTACCAAGTTATAAAAACGAATCAAGCCTTTATTACAATTACAAAATGCAATGAGTCAACATAAAATTTCACTTTTTAAATCCCTGTACTACCTCTTATCTAATATTCAATTCTTAAATTTTTTTGTATATTTTAACCAAGTCTGGATTAATTTCTAAAAAGACTTGATAGAGTTCAAAATCAAAATATAAATAAACCAGGCTTGAGAAGTTTTTCAACGAATCAAATTCCATTAAGTTTTAAAGAAAGATTCATAGGAAAATTTTTTCGTCATTAATTGATGTCCTGAATTTATCGGAGAATGATATTTTCGGGTTATGTAACTCAGAAGAGATAGCAAGAAACTTTGTGGTAGAACATAATTTTATCGACATATCACCCTCTGTATGTTTAGACGGGCCTTGTTAGAGGTTAACTAAGATGAGTTGCAAACCAAAGGAAGATAGTTATAAAATACATTGGATATTTGAAAAATAAATAGTAACCAAGAGGTAGTGCATGCATTCAACCCTTTCATGAGATTCTCCTTAAATAGGGCGATAATTCAAAGTCGGAACTCTCAGTTTTTATGCAGGTCCAAACAATATCACAAAATTCATTTCATATATTACTCTAAAAAGATCTCAAAATAATAAAAAGTCTCAAAGAGATATCTAAACTTATATAAAAGAACCAATATTAGTAAAAAAACGTTTTCATCTACTTATTAGTATATGTTAAATTCTATAGAAAATCGACTTTCTTAGATCGGATCAAAATAATCCCATTAGAATCTCATTTAGAATCGTTTTTTTATGAGTCTATTTCTATAGATTGGTCTCTTATCGTCTTAAAAGGGTTTAAAAGTGAAATCGCATTTTGTTTAAAATTAATTGTAATAAAGGCTTGATTCGTTTTTATAACTTAGTAACAGGTTAAATAGGTCAAAAAATGCAATATACTTATACCTCTCCCTCCCATTTAATACTTGAATATAGGTATGAATACATCAAGTATCATTGATTCATTTTGATTGGTCCATTTCGACGCTGAAACTAGATTAGACAAGGGGGGATTTTCGCTGTAACTGATTTAGACCATTACCAAAATATTGACTATAACGTTGTTCGCTTGCTGCCTGACTATGTTGTATTCTGGCTTGAAGAACTACTTGAGAAATGAAGTAGTAGGGCTAAATCTTTGGGTCAGATGAAGATTTTCCCCCAATCTTAAGAAATAATTTTAAAATTTTCATCCAAAGATCTTTTTGAATAACTGAATGAAAAGGTTCTGAAATATTCGAAAATAGGAAATCTATAGTTAGGAAAATATATTTGGAAGATTTAAAATTAAAATAATCAAAATTTTCAACAACGTACGTCATGGTGAAACTCACCATCAAGATCCACTTATTGATAATATTACCATTAGACCTCTCTCAAGGTAGAAGCATAAAATTGAATAATTAACTTGAACTTTATTGATAAACAGACTTTGAGAATTTCATAAGTGTTGAAATTATTAAAGTTAGATAAAAATGTAAAAAATTAATTTGAATCGTAGGTGAATTAAAATTTTGAAATATTACACAGCGAAGCGTGTAGAGGCAAGCTTGTATATCATAAAGTTGGAAGTGGAAATTTGGGATATATTTAATCTTTAAAAATATTTCCTTATTCTACAGTATCTATGTTACCGTAAGTCTGAGAAATCAGTGAGTCTTGGTAATTTACTAGTGTATGATGATAATCAGTACAGTATGACTTTAGTGAGTTAAGCCCTCATTACCCTAACACACTGAGAAGGTCAGTGAATTGTGTTTCTGAGGGATTGATTTTTGAAGGAAAGACTTTGACAAATTTCTACTTTCAAGAAGAAAACTGCAAAATTCAAATTCGTGACGTTAATAGAGGAAGGGGCTATTTTAAATCTATAATTATAATTATAAGTAATTATTAGTAATAGCTTATTACAAATAACTTAGAGTTGTGATCAAAATGGTCTTTACAGAGTTGGTACCCTGAATAAACTAGTAGAAACTCTCCGGATTCACAGGAAAAGAATAATTTTTTGAATTCTGAAATGGAATGAGCTAATAAGATGTGGATATTCGAAAAAATTCCGAAAAAATTGAATCTGACCAAAATTAGATCGTTTTTCGAATTTCCACTTTTTCAACTTATGAACCCAAAATTTTTATCGATTTCGATTATTCAAAGCAGTTAAGTGATGATATTTGGGATCAACATTAGACAAAGAACTCGAATTTGGCCTTGGAGATAGCGGAGATATTACTGTTTCAGAGAAAAAGTTAAACTTCCAGATTTTGAATTTGTTGCCTTCGTGATAATCGAAAAACTCATATGGTTCAATTTCCCACGGTAATGACGAGTTTCAGTGAACTTTTGCAGGTGAATTCGAATTCTTCGTTCAATGTTGATCCCAAACTGCTTTGAATCATCGAAATCGATAAAAATTTTGAGCTAAAAACTTGAAAAAGTGGAAATTTGGTGCATTTTCAAAATTCAAAAACCGGCCTAATTTTAATCAGATTGAATTTTTTTCAGAATTTTTTCGAATATCCACATCTTATTAGCTCATGCCAATTTAGAAATCGAAAAATATTATTTTCCTGTGAATCCGGAGAATAAATATTGAGTTTTTTGTAAAAATAGTAAATCCTCATCTTCATGTCAATTAGGTTTTGAAAATATTTAAAATGAGCAAAATAAAGTTTTTTTATTGTTTTCAGACACGAAAGGAGAGTTTTAAATATTTTATTCAAATTAAAATCAGAAATGCATCGAGAAAATGTCGTTTAATCCAAAATGATTCGTTTTTCTCTGTTTTCCTTTTTTCTCAATGATACTTCTTCTGTCTCCTATGACAAAAAATTGGTAAGAAGAGAACTTTTGTTCCTCACTTGGACAATCAAAATAGTTCTGATCATTTCTCAAAGCAAGAGTAAGAGTATTAGTCTTGAATCAAGAATCGATTCTTTTAACACTCCTTTGATATTTTTGGTTTTCTTTTCATCTTAATTGACTTTTATTTTCGACTGATCTTTTTGGCTAGACATCTCAAAGAGAAATGATAGTTTTCCAAGAGATTTGGCACAGAAATTAAGAGAAACTCAGAACTCTCTGATTTTGAATTAAATAAAACTACGAATGAATTTTTGATGAAAAAATCGAGATTTCTGTAAAAATCAAAGATTTCCAACTTCATATCAACTAACTTTATAATCTTTTAAATGATGAGCTGGCTCCTATAAAAGAATTCAGATTCGGAATCAGCGTAATTATTTTGGTGAGTTTAAAAATTTTCCAATATGTTTGATGAAGAAATGTGGATGCAGGTGGCCACAAGCAAGTAGCCGGCAACACCAAGGTTTTCGTTTATGCTCTGAATACCAAGAAGACGAGCTAACGAAGCAGATGAAATTTTATGTTTATTCCAAAAATATACGTTAGTTTTTCTTTAACCTTCCTCGGGAGTTTACAGCAAGACAAAAATTTTAATTGAAACCAGTTTTAAATTCTTTTTAATCAAGTTCATTGGATCAATATATTTTTCTAAACTTTATCCACAAAGAAAATCAAAAGACAAATAAATAATTAAAATTCTCACCTTTATTGAAGAAATTTCAATAGATTCTTAAAAAAATAATCAATTATATTACACACTGTGTGTAATATATATATATATATATATATATACATATATATATACATATACATATATATATATATATGTATATCCTAATTGAGGTAGATTTCTTTCACTATAATGTGCTTAAATAGGCATAAAGATGAGTTGCAGATGAGGATATTCGAAATAAAAAGGTAATTTTCAACTTTGACTTTAACCCGCTCGTTACCAGGAAAAAACCAATTGAGCTTATTATTTGATTTTTTCACCAAGTTATTTATCATGTTCTATTGAACAAACTTTTTGTAGTTGAAATTTTTGTCAAACTAGTGCTTTGTGTCGATCTTATGGTAATCAAAGATTATAGAAAATTACTTAACTACTTGTTATTACTTATTTATTATAATAAATCATAATTATGATAGGAATAATAGCAATTTTTACTTGATCTTATACATAAAAATATTTTGCAGGTTTCACAAAAGAAATAAATTTTTCTTCTTGCATGTAAAACATGCTCGTTGATCTTTGTCATTGAAAATTCGTATTGTTTTATGAATCTCCAGGTCTGATTTGCTTCTGTTGAAATTCAGAATTTCTTCAATATTTTCTAAACAACATTTCCTTCGAACATCAGAGTATTCTTCAGGTATACTAATCCTTCGTCTCTTCGGAGTAGGTTCACAAGTTTCTCTGATAAGGGATTCTACTACGCTTAACTGAAAACTTGAAAGATACATTGGCTTTTTATTTTGATATTTAATCTTGTCTCTTTTGTAAAGAAGCCATGCGTTCATGATTGAGCTATTAAGAATCCATTTGAAAACAGCAAAATACCAATCTTTTGATCTATGATCAATTCTATAATGGGATTGGTATGAGTCATTAAATAGCTCAGAAACTATAGAAGAATCAAGAGAATTTTCCCTTCTACTCTTTCTTTATGAATTTATTCCTGAACAAGAAGGTGTCATTCCTGTCTTTCTATCTCATTCATGTTTTTCTCTATTGAAAAGCAATGAACTGGTTTCAAGTTTTTACCGAATAACTCGAAAACTCTATTGTAGAAATTTTTAAGAATCTCATTCTTGTTCCAAAAATAGGCGGAGTTTCTGTTCTGTAGTGCATTAGAAAACCAGGTAAAATCAGAGTGTACAATTTAAACCATTAAACAATTTAAATATTGGCAAATAACGATGAAAGTTAAATATCAATTTTCAATGAATTTTTCACTTGAAAATGCAACGCTTTAATGATTCTTCAACGAGCCATTCCTTAAGAAACTTTGTATTTTTCATTAATCATGAAAGAGAATTAGAATTTGCTCAAAACGAGGGATTTGCTATTCGAAACGTGAAAATTTACATATGATATGATATATTTTATTTCATGTCGTAAACACGAATTAAATTAATAATCACTCCATCTCATGCTAAATTAACACTTTGGGTCAAAATTAAGGAAGATGCGGTTTAAATTTTTAGAGAACTTTGCAATATTATGAGAATGAGGTAGTTACAGGTTAAGATTAATTCGAATATAGAGAACTAAGAAAAATTAAAATTCTAAATTCCAAATTTTATTCATCTAAAACTCACAACACCTCTTGAGAATTTCCAATAAATCCAAATGACCCAGGTTATCATCTTGGTAATTAAAATATTTTCAAAGTGAGTGGCTTGAGGTCGAATAAGACCCGTGTTAACAAAGATCATTTTCCCACATACATAAGACACTTTTAATTTTGGATAAAATTACAACTATAAAATAGGCTTTCTTGGCCCTTTATCTGAAAAAAAGACATTCAAACTAATTTGTAGTATTCCACTAATTAGGAAGTTATCAACTAGAGGGAACGATCATCTTAAGGAAGATACAGCGGTGACCAGGCATCTAAGTCAGGTAGGGCACGAAGCTTCAAGTTCAAACTTTTCAAGTTTTTGGAATTTCAATGATTGAGCTACTCAAAAGAACCCATGTTTTTCCTCGTATCAGAGAACAAAAATTTTACTATACTAACAGAAGTAAAAATTAATTTTCTTTATATTTTCCTGGAAGTGTGTGTCAAGTTAATAAATTTTTAATTCACCTTCCATACGACAATAACTGTGAAAGAATTGATTCTTGAGTACGCTCATTCCTTGATATTACAAATGCAATAGTTGAGTTTATTTTAAAACTTACCCCCTATTAGACATAAAAAATATTCTTATGACAGGCAGTTATTAAGGGGTAGCAGATGTGAAATCGATATTTGTAAATTTGCAATCGGGATCTTGAGATGGATGAATAAATGCGCCTAAAAGTTTTTCTTGTTTGTCGTTTTCAAAATGAAATTAAATTTTAGCAGAGATTATTATTATTCTCTGCTTGAAAGATCAGTGGAATTCATTGAGGGGAAAAATACACTTACTTACTTGAAGCATAAGAATACTTTAATATATTATCGAAAAGTACATATTTTATCTCTAAGCCAATTTAAAAGTTTGAGAAAAATGTAAAAATATTAGACCTCTCGATCCCGAAGAAAAATCAAGTCTACTTGTTAGCGACATATGCATTTTAAAAAGATTTGAGAACAACTATTAGCAGAATTAATAATAGCTTTTTTTCTTCGATCGTTATCAAGATTAAGATTCATAGGTAGACAATTCAAATCAGGTCCGATACTACCTTTCCTTTGTAAGATTTATTCGGAGGTCTTGGATAATTCTCAAGATCTGAAGCCAAGAGTTGTGTGATTTCCTCAAAAATATTTTGAGCTTGCTGACTGCTAAGAACAAAAGAAGGATTATTGGTGAATAAAGCTTCATTTTCGTCGGTTCTCTTCTGAACAAATTCCGACTTGAGATACCTAAGGGCAAGTCAATGCGAAGCTGTTAGATCTAACTTAGAAAATGCCATTTATGAAATTTAAATTCGAAACTTCTAATTCTCTGATACTCCAAATTTCAATTACCCAAACATCTTGAACATATCCCAATTTAATCGGAATTTTTTATTAGAATATGCAGTGCTGATTAAAAATACCTTACGAACCTATTTCTATTTAAAATTGCATTCAAACAGCTCAAAATTTAGATTTTAATCGATTGTAGTAGAAAAATTCAAAAATCCAAGCAAAATTTAAAATACATGGTTTTTAGAAACTTTTTTACGTTGAGAATTCTCTTTAAAATGAGCCGGATGTTAAAAATATTTAAAAACAAAATTTCGGAAATTTTCAAATTTTGAACGTTTTTTATTTTAATTTTTGTTAATTATATTCGATTTTATTAACTTTATGCAGTTAAATAGTTATAAATATTTTATTTTAATTGTTTTTCATATCTTGGATTTGGAATGTAAAAGATTAAGACATTTTTAATGAAAATATAAAAGAGAATATTAAGAACGTTCAAAATTTGAAAATTTCCGATATTTTGTTTATATGATACAAGAATACTGAGTTAAGTGTTCTTCGAGATTGGTTTTCAGCTGAGCTACCGATGACATAGGAAATTTGAGCAAAGTAAGAAGATGCCAGATTGTTTCACAAATAAAGATCTCTATTTCGGGCATACTCATCAGTGTGATACATGCCATATAAATACAGGTTTAACAAAATTTGAAAGAGATGGCCTTATTGGTCCAAATTTTAATAGTTATCAGGTTACCAGGTCAGGTATTTATATGGCATGTATCACACTGATGAGTATGCCCGAAATAGAGATCTTTATTTGTGAAACAATCTGGCATCTTCTTACTTTGCTAAAAGATACAAGAATCATTTGAAGAGTTGACTCAGCCAGACATGGTGGAATGATTTCGGAATACCTCAAAGATTATTTAAACAAAATTACAGGCGGTTTCATCAGTTTTATGAAATTTCATCTAAGTCTAGTGAGCAATACATCCATTGTCTGATTATTAGTTGATTACCGTTTTCTCTGCTTCCCTTTTCTTTTTTGTTGCTTAGGTGATGTCGACAGGCTTCTTTTTCTTGATGGAGTAGAGGTGCTAACTTGCGGTTGAGAAAAATATCTCTTTCGATCTATTCAGAATCTTTTTTTCATCTCCCTTTCCTAGATTCAAGTTAGGCATCTTCCATCGATTCATTTGACAATTTAAGCTGAAATGCCACAAGATCCATCGGCTTATGATGGCCACTATTTCTTTTTTAGACAAGCCAAGAATTTATGATAGCTGGCATATATCATAAAGTGATAACTATTTTTGTGTTCCTCAAGCAGAGTATTGAGTGTTATGTAAGCATGGTTAATTCTCGTCGACTAAAATAAGTCTATTTTAATTACAATTTGTAACAGTAAATAAAACATTTATTGTTATTGTGAATAATAATAACAGTGAACGTAATCAATTGGAATGATGGTTAAATTTCATAATTCCTTCTTTGCATGTTACAATTTTGATGTTTAGTTATTTAAACTACCATTTACATTGTCAACCCTAATTGGATGTCTATGATTGGCTGATTGGAGAAGAAGGATTCCTATTTGCCAATGAAATTAGTCCATTCGAAAAGTTCTATGTTTAACTACAATAGAGAATGAGAACTAAATTTTTCCTACTTATTTCATATCTGAGGAGATAGGAAAATCTGCTTGACAAACTACAATTTACGTAAAGAAATCTGGATTAAAATTCTCTCTTCAATTTAGTGAGTATTTCTTTACATTGACACAAATTTCGATATTTAAATGGTGTTATTATTCAAAGTCACAATTAAAATTACAAATTGAGTCCTGGGTAGAGGACTGCTCAACTCCTTAGCATATTTAACCGAATATACAAGCATTTTAAGTATTGAGAGCTGAGTTTGAAAATGTATTTAAAAATAATCCAACTTTTCTGGTTAAAGAAGGTTAAGAGAAGGTAGACATTTTGCATGTTATAGATATAATAAATAATATAAATTGGTTTATCGGGATGGCTTAGTGAGTACAGTACCTACCTTAGATGAATCTAATATTAATCCACACCGTGTTCAAGTATTAACCTCCTCGACTTTTTTGAGAATTTCTACCTTTGTTCTCAGATAGTTCTGAGAATAGATTTTTACATAAAGCTAATTGATATGAAGTTGGGAATCTATGATTTTTACAGAAATCTCGATATTTTCATCAAGAATTCGAATTTGTTAAAGATTTTCTCATGCTGCCCACTTTTAATATTTGAAGGAAAAAAATCTGAGAAAAAAAATATTTTTATGAAAAATATGGTAGTTTTTCAAATTCCCATTTGGCGCCAAAATCCCATTTTTTCGAACTTCGAACTGAAAATTTTTGTTGATTTGAAAGTGGGAGGCTGATCAAAAGTTTATTTTCAGGATCAAGATTAAACAAGAAAGCTGACTAGCACCGTCAAGTTAATGACAGTTACCCCATTTTCGAGAGATTTTGAATTTTCGAAATTTCATTGATTTTCAAGTAGTGAAAATGATCAAAAAAACGAAATTCCGCTCCCAAACTTTACTAAGGTTGAGCATAAGATCAAATACAGTTTAATTGATTTTCTTGTCTAATCTTAATCCTGAAAATAAACTTTTGATCAGCCTCCCACTTTCAAATCAACAAAAATTTTCAGCTCGAAAAAATGGGAATGTTTTTTCAGATTTTTTTCCTTCAAATATTAAAAGTGGGCAGCATGAGTAGGATTACAGAAAATCTTCAACAAATTCGAATTCTTGATGAAAATATCGAGATTTTTGTAAAAATCATAGATTTCCAACTTCATATCAACCAACTTTAAATAAAATCCTCTCTATCTGTTTATTACTAAAATCTGTTCGAGAATTGTAATGTTGATAGTTTTGAAAATTGAGCTGTACTCTAGTCCAGAATAATTTTGGATGGAAATAAATACCATCAATAATAAATACAGTTATACCTCTATAAAAATGTAACAAACCTATCTCTCTCCTCTCTGCCACTTTTAAGTTGAGTAAAATAATCTGTAGCTACTAATCAGTAGGTTTATAAGTGTAAAACTTTCCAAAAAAATAAAATTCACTCAAGTTTGATTCATTCGATAGAGAATTTTCTGCTAATTCTTTCTATCTAATAAAAATACCAGATTCGTTCATTTCTTATCTTATAAAACAATCCCAAACATTGGAGCAGTTTTGATTTTGGATGTTTTTTCTCTTTTTCGTCTTTTAACACTTTTGACCTATACTTTTATTTACATCCAGAATTGTAACTAATATCATCTTCAATGTCGAGAGATAAGAAAGCTTAAGGGAATCTTTAAAAAAGGATTCAAGCATTTTGAAAGTTCCTTTCTTTTTTCACCTTTAAACTCAAATCTTTATTAAATTTGAAGATTTAATTGAAAACGATTGTTTAGGATTGAGTAGACAGAGACAAAAAATTCAGATTTGGTCATAAAGGTTCCAAAACCACTAGCTTTAACTCATAGCCTCATATCTTCGTATACTCTCAGAAGATTTGAAAAGAAGATTCAATTAACTCTTATTCTATATAGTCATTCAGTTATGGAAAGTTTATATTTTACCGGATCTAAGTATACTTCTCATGGGGGGAAATCACGTTCTCTTCATGCGATATTCAGGACACACAGCTTTCCTTGAAAGAGTGAAAAGAAATAGGAGAATGATTTTAAAATCCTTGCCTGAAATTCACTTAAGAAACAGAAGAATATGACCAAATGTCATTTTTAAAAGTTTTGCTGTGCAGAAAAGATGAAGGTACAACGTTCACAGGAAAACTGCTGAACTTCAACTCCTTTTCACCAAAGTCCACCAACAGATTAGAAAGAATAGTTTCAGATGAATGTCTCACAGAAGAAAATGATACCTTAAAGAAAATCTTTATGGAAAACAAGTATCCAGAAGAGTTTATTAACAATGTATTAAGAAGAGAAGGGAAAGTCATGACTGTAAAAGAAGTAGATAACAATATGACAGTGTTCTCACCTTTTAAAGGTAATAATAACCAACGGATATAGCCTGAAGCTGTAACCTGACTAGGAGGTGACCTTTTAAAGGTGACGTCCTGGCTGACACAACAAAATCTAGGATAAGACAATGATGCAATTCAACCCTTCCTAGATTGAATGCAAAATTTTTTTTCAAAACCAAAAGATTATTTTCCAATAATAACGAAGGACAGACCAAATCCGTTATCAGAATCGTATGTTGTGTAAAAGCTCAAATGTTTTTGATGCGCTGAATATATAGGCCATAAGGAAGCTTGAAGACAGAGTAACAGAACATTTAAACACAGGCAACACTACAATAAGCCATCACTTGTACAGCTGTTCATTTTGTACTCACTCTTTTTCGCAGGCTTTTAAAAAGTAACCAACCAATATTTATGAATTATAAGAAGCTCGTTTCTGTTACCCAAACACTAAAGCTTTTATTATTTAACACCTTCCCACCAAATTTCTTTAGTAATAAGATTAAAATAATTATTGAGAAAAAAACGTTTTATTCCCATGATATCGATTTGAATGCACACAGTGTTTCATCCAGTAAAGATGCAGAACTAACTTTGATCTGAATAAAATTATTTATCGTATCTTCAATTATAACTCTGATACTTTTCTTTTTTATCTTGTCATGGAAGTTTTTTTGGAGCATAATTTGATGCAATGATTTATTTGAGACCTTCCTTTGGTCCATATTGGGATGTCTTTTGTGAAATGAATGTTCAATTTGTCTAGTTGGATAGATTTTCCCAATTACAATCACCTTGGTAATCGGAATTGTTTACCCACGTTGAAAATGATTTTAAAATGAGACAAACTTGTTGATTAACCGTTCATGATTTAAATTGAAATTGTAATTTTGTTTAGATAATCTTTGTGTTACTTCAAAATTATTCCATAGTATGGGATATACAAATTTTGAAATAAAGCATTAAAGACATTTTTTTATTTGATATTTTTCGCTTTTTTGTTTATCTTATTATAAAAGCATATACTTTGGAGCGATATTTGTTAAAATATGATTTTGTTAATTTTGGAAAATTTTGTCCAAGTCTGACAAGTCTCAGGGTGAATTATATAAAAAAGAGAAAATATTGAATTTTTGTAAAGAATTTCAAGTGTCATTGAAAACGTTGTTACATTTACACGTAATGAGTTTTTTTTAAAAAAAACTAAAGGATCTTTTAAGACTAAGTATGAAAGAAACATGGATATTTTTCATATGTTAATGTACAATACACATAATATATACATTTTATTGTTTCTCTTGCAGAGATAATCATTCTGATTGATATCTCTCACATGAGCAGATCAGATGATTAGCATGTTTGATTCTTTTATTAAATACAAATGGAAAATCAAACAGTTTACGAACAAGTTAATAATTCCGGATGTGGTTACTGTGTGAGATAATTAACATAGTTATCAGGAAATATTTCAAGTATCGCGAACTGATCATATCTAAATTTAGGTATAGATTTCTAATAACATTTTTACGCTTTATCTTGCTATTTTTTGAAATGATTTGGCTGAAATTTTGTAAATAAATGAGTGAAATGAGGTGAATTCTTGTTTTTTTCAGCCTTTCAAAATTCTAATTAAAAATATCTGAGTAGGCGCGATCATATTCTGTTTAATAAAATCGGACAAAATTTCGTAAAACTAAAGAAACCTACAATTATTTTGTTTAAATTATCTTTGACCTAAATTTTGAACGTTCTCAATACTCTCTAAATCTAAATCTTCATTAAAAATGTTAATATTTTATATTCAAAATTCAAAACATAAAAAATCATTTAGATAATGACTGCATAAAATTATTGAAATTGAATATAATAAAACAAAAATTAAAATTAAAAACGTTCAAAATTCTCATTCCAGAATTGTTTGAAGATTTAACTCCTACAGACATGGAGGAATGATTTAGCAATCACTCGAAGATTATTTAAACAACATTACAGCCGGTTTCGTTAGTTTTACGAAATTTTATCCACAAGACTACCGTATACCAAACGACGCAGAATTAATTGATCTATGAATTTTAGAATCGAATTATTTGCATATTTTTAAATGATTCAATTCAAAAATTACTTTTATTCTTTCTCTCTATCTCCCAAAAAAACAAGTTTCTAATTCTGAGAAGATCAGATTTGCAATTAGCGGGAAATGTTAAACAAACACCAGAATAACCTACTAGCTAAGTGTGGTCACTGGTTATTACTATATCCTTGTGAATCTAACTTGATGGAGATTGCCTTCTCACACCTAGATGTTAGAGTACGGATAAGCAAGTGTCAATTCCATAAGAGAGTCAAATAATATTCAACTCACGGTGGCAGATGTATACGCGTTTCGTCCTTATTAGGACTCGTCAGTACACCATAGCCTGGATTCGAACCCGGTCTTCAACGTTGCAACGCTTCTAACCACTGGGCCAGAACCCCCGTTCGTCTCCTATCACTCAACACTCCCATAGTATTGACACCACCTACACACTGGTTTTTTTGAATAAGAACAAAGTAGAAATTACATTGTTTTTAGACATTAAACCTACTAGCTATGTGTAGTCATTGGTTATTACTATATCCTTGTGAATCTAACTTGATGGAGATTGTCTTCTCTTCAATCCGGGAAGGAGCGATTCAAGTCAATAGCCTGGATGTACTGGCGAGTCCTAATAAGGACGAAACGCGTATACATCTGCCACCGTGAGTTGAATATTATTTGACTCTCTTATGGAATTGACACTTGCTTATCCGAACTCTAACATCTAGGTGTGAGAAGGCAATCTCCATCAAGTTAGATTCACAAGGATATAGTAATAACCAGTGACCACACTTAGCTAGTAGGTTTAATGTCTAAAAACAATGTAATTTCTACTTTGTGCTTATTCAAAAACACCAGAATAATTTGTTGATAAAGTTTCTAAAATATTCACGTAAATTTTCATAAACTTCTGAGAATCCTCTTTAACCCTTTCAAACTGACTTTTTCCATTTATTTTGAAACATTTTTTCATGATTATTTTTTGATAGTATATCACAAACTATCTAAGTTTGCTATCATGCCAGGCATAAGAATGCCATAGATATTTGAACTTTTACCGAAGGAAGAAGAATTCCTTTATTCATGATTCTTTTTGATCGAAATTATCAAACTTATCAACTTCATTATTACCTTAGATCTTCAATATCTAGGTTATTTTGTAATAAGATCGTATGAAATTTAAAAGATATTCTTTTTGACATTAATTGAGTCTTTGAAACAATAAACTTATAAATAAATCCCATTATGGCAAAGTGTCCCTCTAAATTACTCACCAGTAGATGGGAATTTCAATATAAATCAGACCCTGATGAAATTATGTGTAAGAAATATTTCCATAAAATTTTGTCCTAGTAAATGTTTTTTATTATCACATTTTAGGTAATTCTGTGAGAGAATTAAGCATGAAACTTTCTTCGTTTAGCCATGGTATCGAAAGGGCTTTTAAGATGTGTGTTAAAAATCGAATTAAATTAGCATGAAGCTAGCTATGCTTTACTTTAAGTTGTTAGAATACAAAGCATCCAAAAAAATCAGTTAAGCAAGGGTTTTGTTTTCATTTCATCGATGTTAAAAAGCCCTTAGTCTCTTTGTCAGTCAGAAAAATTACTGCAAAACAAGAGGGGGCAAATGTTCTATAGACTAGCCGTGTTGATTCTTGAAAAAATTTAGATTTTGTGGTTGAAAATAATTTTCTTCATGAAATGTCAATTTCCAAATAGGAATTCTCAAAATGTTGCACATTTTTTTTTAGACATAAATCTTATATTGAAAATAAATAAAAAGTATAGATACAACTTATAAGGAGAATCTGAATGCATAATAGTAGATAAATACAAATACAAAATAATGTTTATCTGATTCAATAAAAATGTTA
>SSNU01000362.1:0-64344 GCA_012064415.1 Gyrodactylus bullatarudis
CCTTTCTACTAAAGAAACCTCGCTCGCTCAAGCTGCTGCATTTAACAAGCCTTGCACTTGCCACAAAATCACAGGTGGAACGTCAAGAGAAAGTCATTTGCATCTAGCTGAACCATTAGAAGTGGTCGCTTGACGGCTGCGATACATTCTACAATCGTTCCAGCTGACCAAATTGAAAAGGCTCGACATGGGCAGGATTTTAACCTACGCGGGGAGACCCCAATGGAATTCTAGTC
Source organism: Gyrodactylus bullatarudis (assembly GCA_012064415.1). Classification (NCBI taxonomy): domain Eukaryota; kingdom Metazoa; phylum Platyhelminthes; class Monogenea; order Gyrodactylidea; family Gyrodactylidae; genus Gyrodactylus; species Gyrodactylus bullatarudis. Next base: position 237 of record SSNU01000362.1, read on the forward strand.
CATCGCCTTAACCAATCTGCTTCATTTCACAAAACACCCTCCTACAGATAACACACTCATCCCGATCACCTCCCGACGTGGTCTTCTCGTTTCATGCCCTTTCTACTAAAGAAACCTCGCTCGCTCAAGCTGCTGCATTTAACAAGCCTTGCACTTGCCACAAAATCACAGGTGGAACGTCAAGAGAAAGTCATTTGCATCTAGCTCAACCATTAGAAGTGGTCACTTGACGGCTGCGATAAATTCTACAATCGTTCCAGCTGATCAAATTGAAAAGGCTCGACATGGGCAGGATTTGAACCTACGAAGGGAGACCCCAATGGATTTCTAGTCCATCGCCTTAACCACTCTGCTTCATTTCACAAAACACCCTCCTACAGATAACACACTCATCCCGATCACCTCCCGACGTGGTCTTCTCGTTTCATGCCCTTTCTACTAAAGAAACCTCGCTCGCTCAAGCTGCTGCATTTAACAGTAGTTTAAACTCTCGTCATTGAAGAAATGTTTTATTATAAATTAATTTTTTATGTAGTATCATTTTAATATTGATCAAGTCAAGAGAAATCTGTTCGAGTATATATCACTGAACTAATCCAGTGCGAAAATCTCGATTAATTTACGCCTTATCTTTGTGTAACATAAGGCACATCTCGTTATATGACAAATGGTAGACGGTTTTATCCGCTAATTGTTTGTCCAATCAATTTAACAGAAGTAATTTCCGTTAGCTTTGTTAACAGTACTCATTTCTGTGAGAACTTTTATCTCATCACATGTAGGAGAGACTATGTCACTCCGTTGCTACGATGAATTTCATTTAAGCCAGGTTTAGTTTGTCCTTTGGAATTCGAACAATGACCATGTCAAGGCTAGATAAAAGTAGGTAATCTGTATGAACCCTTCTGGACAGACAAAATAGTCCGTGGCGAGAGACAGTTTCGTTTACCAGCTTGATTGTATGACTTTCGTGTCATGGTATATAAGCATGCTGGGAAGTTGGCTCAAGAGATCCACGAGGAAAATCTAGATAACAATTGCATTAGTTCAACTAATTTGGTCAGAAATCACATTTATTCATGTTTGGTCAGAAGACCGTCGTGATTAAAATTCATCACTTACCCGAAAGATTCAAACATCAGCTTGTGTGAAATATAATTTCTTGTATCTCATCACATGTAGGAGAGACTATGTCACTCCGTTGCTACGATGAATTTCATTTAAGCCAGGTTTAGTTTGTCCTTTGGAATTCGAACAATGACCATGTCAAGGCTAGATAAAAGTAGGTAATCTGTATGAACCCTTCTGGACAGACAAAATAGTCCGTGGCGAGAGACAGTTTCGTTTACCAGCTTGATTGTATGACTTTCGTGTCATGGTATATAAGCATGCTGGGAAGTTGGCTCAAGAGATCCACGAGGAAAATCTAGATAACAATTGCATTAGTTCAACTAATTTGGTCAGAAATCACATTTATTCATGTTTGGTCAGAAGACCGTCGTGATTAAAATTCATCACTCACTTTGATACAGATTGCCATGTTAAGGAATTCGTTTAAACAAATTAGAAATATTTTTTTAAATTTCTTATCTTCATTTGTTTGTTTGGAAAGTTTTTTTTAAAATAATTATAGATTCTATAATTTACAGAAATTTTTAACAGAATTGTTCAAGTTTTATTTTACATTAAAGAAACTCCATTCACTTTATATCAAGCTGGAGTTTTAGAGTTACCTTGATAGTAATTCTTAATTCGAAATAAACTTCAGGTTAATGTATGTCAATTATTTTAAAATGTCCTGCATACTGTGAATTCAAAAAATCTTTGCAGCAATGTACATCATGTCTCTCAGGTTATCGTGTTTCAAATAGTACTTATGATGTCATTTGTTCTAAATGCAATTCATACTTAACTCTATACGATGTCAACTTTTTGCTTGTATCTAGTTCACTTGTATTCATATTCCAGATCAACCAATTATCATGTTTATTTTTCCGTAATTTTACTTTAAAAAAGTTGACCAATTCTAGGTCATTTGTACAGGATTACAACAACAACAACTTGTCCCGTCTGCTATTGATCAAATTCATTGTTCTCTTTATAATATTGCTGAATATCTCACATGTCATAGCATATGTTTCTACATTTATGGAAGAGGATATTAGCATCATCAATTCTATAAAACTATTCACTTATTGTCGTCCCAACTCCTTAGAAGATTTTTACTTGGAATTTATAACATCCAGTCCTTGCATTTATGAAGTTGTATATCCTTTGAAGACTTATCCATTATTTGTTATGACAACCTATTCAATGCTCTCAATGACTTTTCTGACTTTTATCTATGTATTCTCCACAAAGAACCGCAAAATAATCAAGCAAGCAACTCTCAATTTGAGCATTTTCTCACCAATCATTGTGGTAACAAACTTTCTTCTATCTGGAATAATTTACATGAATTATATCAAAATTGTTTTGGTATACTTCCTGTTACTAATTCCGATGATTTTATCAGAAATTCTTGATTATTCTAAAGAAGAATGTTTCTCTAATAATGAGTTAACTCCGATAAATAGTTATCGACTTGCTTTTAAATCTCTATTTGAACATTCCTTGGACATTTTTATTGGATGCTTCATTCCACTTTTTATTTTGTTTGTTTCTTTATTCTCAATCTTGAATTATTTCAGTCTTTTCATTTTGATCTTTTATGTATTTATCTTAGCAGTGTACATTTTTCTATTGCCACTAACACATCCACGCATTTATTATGACAATTATCTCAAGATTTCATAATTTAAAAATATTTGAAAATAAAATAATATCGATTTATCCTAATAATAGAATCGTTAGTTTTTCCATTTAACCATTAATATATTGGTCATTCAAATTAGAAACATTGATCAATCTCTCTCTATTTATTTCAAGATTTTCTGTCCAAGTAATAGGTCAATAAAGATTCTTCCTTGAAGAAGGTGCATAGAAGTCAATCCCCAACACGACTTTGGGCATACTTTTTAGTTTTATCGACATTTTCTGTGAATTTTTGAGAGAATTTTGATAAAGAGAATAATTATAATCAATTATTAACTACTAATCTGGAAAGCAAGGTTCTTTTTTCTACACACCGCAGGTGTGTACCTCTTCTTGGCCAACTAAAATGTATTTCTCTCAACATCTATGAATTGCACATAATTTATTTTGTAGAGAATATATCAAATAACATGACTGGTCTCTTATTCATGCATCACTACAGAGTATTATTCATTGCTTATGTATATTTACTAATTTTGCTCAATTCACTACACATACTACTATATATATACATGTATTATTACATGTATATTATGCATGTATTATATTATATATGAAACAGTTCAAGACAATTATAATTTTTGTATTGCTACAATAATGTATTATTATTCAATACAAGTTTTTGTAGACCGCATAAAATATAAAAGTGTATAGTATAGAGCATATTGCTCACTGAGTGAGTATGTCTTACTTATTACAGCTGCTGAAATGAAAATTAATACATTAATAGAGGGAACGAAAAAGACAGAGGAGCACTATGAATTTATAGCTTTACAAAATTGCAAAAAAATACATATATAAAAAGATTCAATAGAGGCTAGAGAAAAACAAAACCAACCTTTTGAATGATGATTAGAAGGAAAAATCAGTCGAATTCCGAGGAGATACTATTTGTCCTGTCAATAAAGTTGGTGCAGTACATTCCCTTGAAAGAATACCAGGATTTCAATCTTGAGGTTGCTCAAGAGTTTATGAAGAGCCTAGAAAAGACATCAAAGAAGCCAAGGTCACTTAGAACGAAGCTCTATGTCTATGATAATGGTCTTCAACTAGAACAGGGCAATTGGAATTGGAATTATAATTACAATGATTCAGATGCATCAGACTCATCTAACAATTTTGTTGGATATGATCAGATAAAAAAATACATCACATTTCGGTCGAGAATGCAAATCCTTCTCTTGGGAATAGCCAAGAATGTGATTGAAAACAGGAGAAAGGAACGTGGCTTCATGTTCATATTCACCAAATGTTCTGATGATACTAAACGTCTTTGCGATGCAATTGAGAATGGTGAAAATTTTGATCTTCGTACTATTTCTACTACGAGTAGTATAAAGAAATTAGATGATTCATCGCCAATTGTGTCCATGTCAAATTCAAAGAATAGGAGCAATGTCGAGCGGATAAATAACCTGTCAGATGGTTTTGAGTTTATTAGTGAAAATCAAGAATGTCCTTGGGAAGTTGACATAAAGTATATTACTTATGATCCGATAAATGGTAATAAACTTGATGATAATGGCCCTATTTACATGTACACAGCTCATCAGGTGGTTCCAAGACAAAACCAAAAGGCTTCTTCATTACTCGGCAGTACAACAGCCCTTGTCAGTAGTAAAGGCGGTCTTGATTTGGAGGGAAAAAGCATCTTTTCCAGAGCAAGTCGCATGCCTATAATAAGCAAGCAGAATAAGCAATTGAGATCAAGCAGCCAGAATTCAGACCAACAAAAGTTGAGAAAATCAAAAGTTGACTCTTCTGCACAGGACCATAGAAAGAATCTTATTCGCTATCTTTCCAAGTCTGACTTTCGTCGAGATTTGTCCCCTCTTTCGAGTATTGAACAAAACTTGATTTGAGAATGGACATTTTTCCTGCCTCCATGACACACAGTGACCTTTATAAATGTGGGAAATTTTCCCACCCCAAGGTCGAAAATGGTTTTTTTGAATTATAAAAGTTGATAACATTCTGAATATACATTAAGTTTATTATATTTATATAATTTTATATTTAACATGTATAAATAAATTATAATTTTGAACAATTTGTCGTATTTCGTTACCAAAGTCAAGAATCAGTTAAAAACAAATTTAAATGTTTTAAACTATAACTGTATATGTGGTTTGGAGGAATAATAGTGTATCGTTCTTTAGATGCATAATGAATATGTAATTTATAAATATGGTTTTTTTCATGACCATGTATTTGAGTTTCTCATCAATTCAATAAAGAACCTAAGCAATGATTGAAAATTTTTCTATGTACAACAAAAATAATGATTTGTTTGGGGAAGCCGTCTCAAGATTTTTACATTCAACTTTTAATGAGAATAATGTTAGTTGAGATTGCAGTTATGACAAGATGAAAAAATTGAAAATTCACATTTTCAAAGTATACTAAAAGGTTCCTATATATCCTATATTAAAGGTTTTTTTTGTTAGTAAAATTATAAATCACAGATTGTTCCTTAATAATAATAATAATCAACTTTGATAGACTGCATAAGAGTTTTGATTTGATGGATTGTTCGGGTTGCTGAGATTCATTGTGCCAGTGGTAATATTAGAGGACCCATGGAATGATGATTGTTGAGGATGGTTCACTGTCATCATTGCTGGATAGCTTCCATCTAAATTGAATGAGAATAATTTCATTAGATGGAAGGAGAAAAGAAGGCATTCAGTCAATTTCTTTTTTTTTGCTTTAGGTACACACATGTTGGAAAGAAGTAGAAACAATTCTGTTTGTCCAATATCAATGCACTTGTAGTAGTAAAGCATGTTTATTATTATTTCAGACATGAGAAAATTATTATCATATTAGCTAGTGTTAATCAGTAGACATTCTCAGATAAACTCGATAAAGACTGTAATGGAATCTCTCTAAGTAGTAAACTATTTTCTATAAATATTAGGGATGAGGCCAAATACTTGTCCAAGTCAGAAATTTGAACAAGAAAGCTTTCAATTTCGTTGAATTCAAATTATTCAAGTAGCCTGATTGGATAAGGAGAGATAGCCAATCAGAGAGTATGAGTTAAATCTTTTTAACCAATCAGGATGCTTAACCAATTCAAATTTTCACTGACTTTCACAAGAAGATATTACATCAACAGAATTAATTTAATCTGAATTTTGTTTATGAGGGGTTGAGTGATTAGAGAAGGAATTTCCCTAATGAAACTAGTAGAGGAGAGAGCCATTTGATAGAATCAACTGAGATGACTCTTAAAATTATAACAGCAAGGATAACTTACTAGTAGTTGAAATTTGTTGATTGCGTGAGGCATAGTCATTATTATTATTATTATTGTTGAGTGAGGCATGGGAAGAGTTTGAAGTGTTCGTTGTGATTGTCTTACTATTGAGACTGGAGTTCACAGTTGCCTGGCTATTATTGACAATGAAGACATTCATAGAATTCTGAACAGGATGAAATTGTTGAGGTACCGGAGGAGGCGGTGAATCTGGGGGTGGGGGAATATTCAATTGTGGAGCACCTTGATAGTTACTATTCATATTCGATGTTAACCTAAGTTGGTTAGAATTGGAGCCGGGAAATTCCTCTTCACCAGCTCCCCCGTCATGAGGTCCATTGACGACTGATGTTGAGGCATATGGACTAGCTGTATCATCGATATCATGACGGTATTGATGTTGGGGATACTGCTGTTGTTGTTGTTGGACAATCAGTTGATTACTACCATGTGAACGACTTGTATTACTGTTGTTACCACTTGAGTTGGTAATGCCGAATTGCATCATATTCTGGTTGTTGCCCATAACTGGCAGAGAGAAAATAAATAAATAATTTGTTTTTGTCGATAGATAATTAAAAGAAGATAAAGTACAAAGAACTTGATTTTGATTAAAATCAAAATCGATAAGCTATAAAAAGAATTGAAAAAAAGAACAACCTAATCATAATTCTATCTTTTTTTATGAGAGAAAAGAAGAGATTTTTCATCAATTAACTTGCTGCTCGGAAAGTGTAGACATAATTAACCTGTGAAAGTCCTTATTAGAACTTCAACAATGTGCTACCCATGGCTGGTAGTAGAGAAAGTCTTTCCAGGCTTAATCTCGATAGAAAATTTTTGAATCCACGCCAAGATTTTTAAAAGAATTATACCACGAGAAATAAAACAAATTAATATTTTTTCAAACTATAATAGAACTCATAGTAAAAATTGAGTCTTTTTCAGCTGTTGAGAAAAATTTCTGGGAAATTTGGAGAATTCTAATAATTATAGGGAAAACTTTTCATTTAAATGTTCAAAAATGAATCTTTTTCGGTTAAAACATGACTATTTGATTTAAGCACGGTATATTGTTAGTGAAAGATAAAATTTTGTATTACCAGAGCTACTAGTAGAGTTAATTAATTTGGAAATATGGTACTTTAATTAAATTATAGTTGTAACAAGTAGAGATTGTTCTTCTCAAGTTTGCTTGGAACTCGACGAGTTAAAATTGGGTTGCAAAAGCAACAAAAGTCTACACACTAACACCCAAGATTGAATCGAGAGAGATTTCAATTTCAAGATAAGAAATTGAATGAATAATCAATAGGAAGCCGACAAGTGTATCTTGTGTTGAGAATTGAAATTTTATTTAAAAACTTAAATTCACAGAAATAAATTTCCTTTAAAGATGAAAAATCAATAAAGAAATCTTTGAATATATAACAAAATGTGGGTCATGGAATAAAGCCAATGAACGCAAAAAAGGTAGAGATGGTTACAGAAAACCTCCCTTTTAAAGAGAGAAGAAACATATAAGAACGTCTATCCTATTTCCCATAATTTGACAGAATTTTTGATCATCAGAATTCAAAAGGATCGTTAGAAACAATTAAAAGAGCCATTGGAGAATTCATCGTATCGAGAAACAATAATGATTAATAAATAAAACTTTGTTGAAGTAAGTATTCCCGAGCTTCTTCTAAAACATTTGTTTCTACTAGTGAGTTGGGACTCATTTTGAGAATTTGAAGACAAGACGAGTAATTAGTGATAAAGCTTTTATTCCGCCGGATCTCATCCAATGCAATCTGCAAATCAAGCAGAAAGAGGAGAAGAGAAAGTGGACAGTTATCAATTGATCCTTAAATAAAAAGAAGACTGAACACGTAATTGCTCACTAGACCAATAGAAACCCCACTCCCTCCATAATTGCATTCTCAAACCAACCAATAAGAGGATACATATTTGTTAATTTATTTAATATATAAATCAAGCCGGTGTAAGAATCTGATGAGATCCGGCGGAATAAAAGCTTTATCACTAATTACTCGTCTTATCTTCATATCCTCAAAATGAGTTCCAACTCACTAGCAGAAACAAATAAAATTTTATCTTACAGTAGTTCTACTTGAACCCCTAATGACTAAATCACTGAAACTTACAATAAATTTCACACATCCAAAGACCAAGCGAGAACTCATATAATTTCACCATCATTAGGAATCGTCAGTAAGCCTTACGCCTGCTCTGTGGGTCGGACTAAATGCTTGAGAGCATGCCCAGCGAGTATAAGACCTGAGGTTCGATTTTCTCTCGAGCAGGTGTAAAGCTTACTGACGATCCCTTATGAGGGTGAAACTATAGTATGAGTTCTCGCTTGGTCTTTGGATGTGTGAAATTTATTGTAAGTTTCATTGAGTTGGTCATTAGAGGTTCAACTAAATATAAGCAGAAGTCTAATCAGAGACTAGCATCCCCTCGGCAGTTCTAGATAAGGCTGATAGATGGCTAATAGGGAGGGTTCTTCCTATGATAGTGAAATAAAATTTTGTTTAATTAATAAATAGGTAGATTGAGATGGCTTAACTATTTTTTAAGCAGACCAACAAAGAATAGAATATGAAAACTACTTTAATTCATCCAGATTAAAAGTCGATAGAATTTAACCAGATTTTCATTGATAATTAAAAAAAATTGCAGCTATTTAAACGAAAAAGTGTTCTTCTTGAGAAAAAATCATGTTTTTTCAATTAACACCAAGATTCAATTTGATTAATTTTTTAAACAGTACTAACGATTAGCTAATAACTGATGCTGGAAAAAAATTTATTTTCAGACAACTGTATTTCTAAACGAACTACAAGTTTTAAAAGAATGACAGGCTAATAAAATTCTTTTACATATTTGTATAGAAACAGACATCACTCATTAGAATGGAGGAATAATCTAAAGAGAGATGCAAACACTCTCAATTGACAAACTACACCTCCTGTTTATCGAATTAGATTTTTGATTGATGATCTTCAAGTTAAATATGAAATTTTGAGAGCTATGTGGGATGAATGTCAAAGTCTTTTAGCATCTCTAATTCGATGTCGAGAAATTAAACTTTTTAGTTTAGCATGTATCGAATCTTTAAGCTATTAAGAAAGTTAAGTTAGTAGTAACCGGGAAATTAACCAAAATTGGACTTGAAAATTCTTCTTTATCGTGTCATTAAATTTTTTTTTTCAAAATTACCCCATAATTTTCAATGAATTCCTACTATTGGAAAGATTCAATAGAAACAATAAACTTATGCTAAACTAATCGAGGGAATAAATAGGGGAATACTTTTGATGTAGATTTGAAAGTATATTTTTACTTCTGAGATTAAAAAATGATCAATCATGGAGGAGAAATGAACATGAAATTAAAAGTTTATCTCTTTTTTTCAATACATTTATTTTCCCACATTGAGAGGAAAAACTAACCAGAAAAGGGGAAAGATCTACAACCAATTCCTTTGATGGAGAGGAGTTGTAGTTCTCTTTAGTCCTATCCATCTCTCACTTTTGTGTTGTGTCTCTAATCTAATTTGTAAGGAGATTGAGGGAAAATCAAAAGGAGAAAAAAAAGACAGCTAGCAAGAATGTAATTAGAGATCAATCCTTGTCATCTATTTTGCTTTATACTGATTGTACTTTAAAAGTAATACTACTATAGAATACAAGTACAGAGTTGTATAATAATAATAATAATAGTTTGAATGAGAGAAAAATTGAATTACACACACACACACACAGATTCGAGTGTACCATATTCAAAGTTGATTATATAACACAAGGAGCATCATCAACAGTTTTTACTTTCTCTTTCGCACGTCTATTTATTACGACAAAAGGTTCTAATGTCCAAAATCTAAGGAAATTATATTGGAACATTTTATTACAACAAGATAAAAAGATTTGCATCTACAGAAAAGAAGAAATGCAATAAAATTTTAGCCAGTATTATTGTATTTATTAAAAAAGTGTGTATATGTCTCTTGCTTTCTATTCAAAAAATTAGTCTTTACTTTTTACATGTATCATAAAAAAGTGAAACATTTACGCCTTGTATTTTTTTGAGAAAAATACAAAAAACAGAATAGGCCTCAAGAAAGACAAGAGAGCATGTGAGAAATCAACTTAAGCCTATATTGAGAATGAGAGATGAAAATCAGAAGCCTTTATATCAGGGTGATGGAGAAGATGATGATTCATTCAATTAATCTTACTTGGAACCATCTTTCTTTCTGTCTCTCTCACTCTCTATACAAATGCGACTGTATAGACTTGTTAAACAAAATTGATAAAAGTCTATGATAAAGATGCGGCATAAAAATTCATTCCTCCTATTTTGTAATCGGATGATAATAAAAAGCCAGAAAGAACCCATGCAGATTAAATAAACAAAAACTACTATATTGTTATTCATGACCTATTTTGTATGCAATGTATTTTATGATAAAGAGAACAAGAGTCATTCTTTACTCTCTTGGGAAATTTTAATAGAGTATTATCTCCTATATGCTGATGTTGATTAAAGTAGTTTTTTTAATAGCAAATTTCAATGAATTATTTAATTTTAAAAGAATACTGAATGAATTCATTTACAAATTATAATCGATAGACAGATTTTTAATTATGTTATGTATCTTAATAGAGCAAATACTAGAGAGAGAGGAAATTCGAATAATCAATCAAGTCAAGAATAGAGGCCTACTCATAAAGTAAAATTTTATTATAAAAAATCATTGGCTGATTCACTTTGAACTGATGATTTGACTTGGAATAAATAAGCCTCTACACGTGCAATGAACCATGGTAAGTTTAGTCAGAGTACAATCAATAAAATTTTAATAATTCAAATCGATTGGGAAATTTCATTTTAATATACATAATGCAATGTAGCAGGAAAGAAAAACACGAAACGAATGAATATACACATTTCAAAAGTATCGATACTCAAATCTCATAGCAGATAATTTTGGAAGAGTATTTGAGAATACCATATAATCATTGAGGCATGAAAAAAAAATGAGAGTAAGAGATTTTACATTACAACAAACAGAATAGGACCAAAATGAAATGAAGGATAGAGAGGAAATTGCCTTATTGTTATTACTACTGTATTATCATATTCCCTAACCCATCTAATACTCTGGAACAACAAAACGGAATGATAAATAATGTCACGTAGGAAATTCTGTCTTGTATATAGTACAGAGTGAGGGATATTTCTCTGGGAAAGAAAAGAGCTTCTAATCAGATCCAGCTTTATCTTAATGAAAAAGAAGGATGAATTTATCCCAACACACTTTCAGATTAGTTAGTTAACAAAGAATAGAATAAATTGTAAATATATTTATTTCTCTTACACCAGGGAGAAGAACTACTCAAAATGACTCATTTAATTTGAGCTGGTCTTTTATTTTTGTTTTCAAATTAGACAGGAGAAATATACAAAAGACGTAGAAAAAAAGCCCTGCCTTTAATTTTGCCAAAAAGAGTGCCTTCATTTTTCTCCAAAAAAAGAAAAACCATCTGAAATGAATAATCAAATAGGCAGTTTAAATTCTTTTCTCCTATTGAAATTTTGGTATATAATTATGATGGAAAAGTTTTGGTTGGTTACAAAAAGAACTCTAATCAAAAATGAAATAAAAACAAGATGCAGAGGAAATAGCTAGCCAATGACACATTCTGATGACGCACAAGGAGTGATGTTAATGAGAACAGAGTAGAGAGACTTTATATTTAGTTATATCCTACATATTTTCTTATCCATCACCACTCAAGTGAAAAGGAGTGAATAATTGAAAATTGAGAATACACTCAAAGATCGCAGAGTTGGCAAGATCAAGAGGATTTGACCTTGTAATAGCAATACAGATACGCTCTAGGTTTGAATTAATTATAGAATAATGTGTATTCTCTCTTTTTGTAGAGAATGACTCTTGTTTATTACAAATATAATAAAATATAGATCCTAGGAAACAAGATCAAATGTGAATATATATTTACAACAAGATCGAAGAGAAGGAAATGATTAAGGAGATAGGCACCCTTTCACTCCTGTATATATTTCTAAATGACCTCACATATACTCTGTGCTTGTGTATACTTTTGAAGAAATGAATTATATTGTTATATGTTTGACATGCTACATGTCGCTTCAACAATTTTATTGAACCAAGAAAAACATGAACATAAACGCTTTAATTTATCGTCTATTTTTTATATTACTATAGTTGACCTTGTGTATTTTTTAACATTATACGTACGTTGTGAAGCGAAAATAAGAATGCGATCCAAGTATGAAACTGCTTTCCAAGAGATTGCGTGTCATTTATCAATTTGAGAATAGAGCTTTGTAGGCAATTGGAATGGGAAAAAAATCTTTTGTTAATTTTCCTACTACCTTGAAGTGGTGAAATTATTTTTCGGCATTTATCTTTTGTTTCAATTCGTGTGTATCTTTTGAATTTTTTAGATTTGCTCTTATAATTTCATTTGAAAAACAAACCAATTTAAACAGAAACGAATGTTTTGAATTAGGGGGAATTTTCAGTCTCATGATTTGTAAAATTTTCATTTCAGACATGAAGCATAAACTTTTGTTTGATAAAGCAGGAGAAAATCTGGCTTTACCCCCACCATTTTCTTCTCTTTTTCATATTCTTTTTCTGTGTAATTTTGGAAAATAAAAAAATCAAGGTAAAACAAGTCGGACAAGAGAGAGAGATAGGTACAACATAATTATTCTATACAAGGGACATTGTCTTTGTATTTAATTGTGTGTTAAAATTAGTACAGCTATACTGTTCCCTTCAATGATACATAAAACAAAAATCAGAATGATTTAAATCAGTTCCAAATGTAAACAGGAAATCTGATTCTTTCATCGAAATCGATATTTGTACTCAATTTGGGCAGTTTTGTCTGCAATTAGAATTATTATTTCTCTATAAAATACAAACAATAGAATGAGTCAGATGAATTACGAGCCACAAGGAGAAAAATCAAATTCATTTTACAAAACCGAATGGTTCTCTAAGGAGAGAAGTAGTAGGAAAATGACTAATTCGGGCAATGATACTCAAGTGATTCATCAATGCTGTATTTATCTGCCTCAGACAGAGTTTCTCTAATGACAAATTGATTAATTTACATTTGAATCGCGTAATCTTCCCACATCTTCAATTTTATCTCACTTCCTGTCCCGCTGAAAAACAACACCAACAAAAAAGAGAGGAAATAGAATGTTGTCTAACACAATGATGAAGAAAATTTCCCATTTGAATTTCAATATAAACTTGAAAAGGATCAATAAATCAACTAAGGACAGCGACAAAGTTCATCCACCCCTATGGAACCAAAACGATTATTCATAGAGATAGAAAATACAGAAACACGTGTCTATGAATTCGTTATCTTTTTCCCCCCTTGGGGCCAATATAATTATGATCAATTCAATCAATTAGAGAATTCAGGGTAATTTATGCAGATTCGAGGAACATAGGATGGGATTTGGCTATAATTGCCAAAATCATCCATCTTACATAGTATCCCTCTATAATTTGAAAGTACGACAAGGATTTGTGTACTATAGGGAAAGGATAGATAGAATTTCTAATACAATTTTTGACAGCAATCCAGAAAGAGAGAGAGAGAATAGCTAGTTGATATTGTCTACTGTAATGTATATTAGGAGTAGAGTGAACTGACTTTTTATTTCAAGAGGATGCCGAATGAAAAAAGAAAACAACCACTTAGGAAAAGTAATTAGTGTAAAGATTTGTACAATTTGATAAATAGGAAATAAATAAGTGTAGTTTTATTTGAAAAAGTTGTGCAATCTAAATTCAAAAAACTATGCCCTCAAAACTAAACTACCAGTAGTAATAATAGTAATAATAATAAATGTACTTGGGAGGAAACAATGATGATTCCGATCAATAATCAAAATAAAAAATCTATCTCTATTTCAAGAGAAGTACGAGTCCAGATGCAAGGAATACTAATAATAAAGAATAAAAGAGTGAGGATGTATTTTGAAAGGAATTTGTTCTTTTCAGTTAGTGTTTAAGTGTACGTGCGTGCGTGTGTGTATTGTATGTGTATTTGATGAGGTAATAAACAAAAAAATACAATATACAAGAGAATATGGATAGTATAATATCCAGATAAATTGAGAAATGTGAAATAATTGATGGACATATAAAAAAATTTCAAGAAATATCTTTTACTATTTTTCATTCATTTAGCAAAAGGTGAAAATATATGTGTTGAGAGAAACTCTGTTGATTGTATCAAAATAGTAGTTATCCATACTTTCCTAATGTATTGTAGTGCTATTATTATTTAGTATCAAGTAACAAGTGAAAAAGTAACACAAGGCAAGAGAATATCTCACACATTATATCATTATCATCAACATATTACACACCAGAAGAAGAAAAAGAGAACAGTAAATAATACAGTGTAATAATAATCTTGATGAGGATGATGGTAATGATAGTTTTGAATGAAAAGTTGTAAATTCTATCAAGAGTAGAGAAAAGAAAGCATGTTGGATGGGTGATAATTGCTTAAGCAAGTTAAAGTAAAGTGAATATTTATGTTTTCAAAAGAGAGATGGGCATGAACAAACAACAATGTTTGAAGATAAAGATGGATAATTAGATAGTCATAATATACATTGGGAAAGTAAACATTCCCTATGTCTCATTTGTAGATTTTTTTATAAATAACATGAAACAGAGTTGTTTTATACCTAATTGAGCTTTATTTTATACGGAATACTAGTTTCTAGTCATGATTTATCTTTTGTTCTTCTTGATCTATTATTTGTATTTAAAAAAATAGAAAATTAGGTCATTTGATGTCATACATTGAAGAACCAATGAATGCTTCATTTTTCAATCTAAGGAGCTGGCTTCAATTTGAACTTTTATACAAATTTGTACCAAAGACATGTCAAAATTCTCCATTAGTATTTTGTTGCATTTCTTATTTTTCAATATAGATTTTATTCTAACAAAAAAAAATAAATCTGCTATGTTCTGGAAATTAAAGACTATGATTACCTCTACTATTTTTTAGAATTTTAAAAATTACTTTTACTAAATGTAAAGTTATTCATGATCCATCTTCTATTTTATTAAATCACATTAAATTAATCTAATTAAAAAAGTTCTTTGTTCCATGTGAAATTTTCAATTTTCGAAATAAAATATTTCACTGTATCATTGGATGGATAGCATAATAATAATAACAACAAAAAAACACTTTCACACTTAATCCCAAAGTTTTGTTTATGTTTGAGGTCAAAATTCATGAATACATCTGTGTCAAGAGAGGATAATAACGGCGAATATAATCAATAAACAAGACACAGTAGATCATAAAGAGATAGTGAGAGAGGTAGTTTAGGGATACTAAAATTCGATACTTCAAACTCGAGAATAGTAGAAATGTTGTGTAAATAATCTGGGATGGAATGCTATGTTGGGAGATGAATTATTTTTTCTCCAAGTTAACCAAATACATCGATAAAGATTAGTCTGGATTTAATTGAAACCGAAAGAATTAATTTGTCTTGAAGTGAGGTTAATTAAGAGAATGACGAAAAACTTACAATTTCCTGTCTGCATACTTCCAATTAAAGAGGGATCAGCATAGGAGTTGTCAAGAGTCATTTGATTCGTGTACAAATTCGTGTTGGTGTTGCCAGAGGAGGAATTGTTATTGCCCAACGGAAAGTAGGTTCCATTCGATGTGGGAGAAAACTTGTTAAGGGCCATTGGACTTGTGGAGTTTTGAGAGAAGGCATTTTGCGTTGATAGGGACTTGTTATGCTGGCTTTGGTCATACATTATGTAGTTATTCCCTATTAATTAAACATATTAGTAATATAATTCGGTTAAATAATTATTTTAAAGATACAGAAGAGCATAGCTTCTAAATCGGAGGAGGGAGCTCAAAAGTTTGAGGCAACGAGTTGTAGAGGATTTTACAGATTTTGTGGGGGGGGGGGGTGAAATTTGTCCATTATTCTTTAAAATATGCATTGCATATTGAATTAAATTTTATAAGAGCTTAAAATCTTAGTCTAATTTTAATTCTCTGATAGTTTTTTCTCAAATTTTCATATTTATGCAAGTATAAAATTCAAACAAGTTATTTTTTAATTATCGTGAATTTCAACCAATAGCATTCAAGGTCATTTGAAGGTCACTTTACTTTCCGATAAAACTGTAGAATTGTAATGCGAGCTATAGTGAAGATTTTAGAGCAAAAATAAGATCTGAAATTCGATAAAAAACAAATTCAAATGTATCTTATCAAATTTTATAGAGTATAAAGAAAAAAAATGTTATTTTGCGATACTGTATAATCATGAAATTATAAAGAATTCAACAATATATTTCAGATTTATTTCGAGAAATAAGTTTTTAAATAAACTTTTACTACCTAATGCTAATTGAAAAAAATTGCAATTTTTTCATCAAGAATATGATCAGGGTTTTTTCCACCATTCGAAGAAAATTGATCGAGACATTTTTCAAATTTCAATTTGGCTAATTTCGCTGAATCTGTTCTAATGATTGACATCACTATCGTTAAGGAGTTGAATTTCGACAATTCAAAATACGCCGGTTCTGTCGAAAATTTAATTGTAGTACGAATAATGGAAAGATTTTAGTTAATAGACGCTCAACCTAAATTGGACTTTGAAGGAGGAAGCTTTGTAAAATGAAATTAATTCTGTAGTGTAGAGAGAGAGAGAGGAAGCCCAGAGAATATAAGTAACAAATGTACTTTAGTTTAGACTTTTATTGGGCAAAGTTTGTAGAATAAATTTAAAAAAAAAGAATTGAATTCATTAACCATGTGTGGGGATGTAGACTGAAAAAAGGGCATGAAATATAATGATTGTGATTTCAGCATTGTGTAATGAGTTTGTTTATTTCCCTAATTTTTGTATATGGAAATTAAATTATTCTCGTTTGGTTTTTTTCTTGGTACACTAGGAAGAGTTGGTAGGAGGAGGAGAAGGAAGAGTTATTACAAAAACAGTACCACCCATGAAAGAGATCAATAAAAATAAATGAGATCAAGGAGGAGAATAACATAACATGCTAACCATTGGAATTATAAATACAATGCAAAAATTTTATTTATTTATTCAGTGTTTTTTTTCTTCTTGGATTTCAAGGATCGTGCGTATTGCGCAATTATAAAAAAAACTGTTGCTGTTAAAGTTACCAACTCAGGTGTAATGTAGAATAAATTTTCAACTGTACAGGAATATATGCACATACTGCATACATACAAAGTATTTGTATATTCCAATAGTTTCATGTTTAGTACAAAGTTTGTTGAAAGTTAAATAAATATAAAAATATTGCAGTAGGCCAAAAAATCTGGTCACATGATGTCTGTAAAGTTTAAATATTTTAGAGAAAGTATAAAAGAATTACTCATCACAAGTAACAAATTAGTACAGAGAAAATTATTGTCACATGAGATGGAATATGGGCAAAAGAAGTAGCCCACATTTAGAGTTTTTTGGTGGGGAAATAATTTTGCCTGTCTCTCAAAACTATCACTTATTTAAAACAGGTGCCATAGTATTACACCTATAAATATTTAGGGTAAGTAAGAGATTCAATTTTGTCTTGGTATTACGATTGAATAATTCAGCCAAGTGGTTCCACTAACACAGAAGTAGTTTAGACATGGTTTTTCGTTTTAATACTGATGGTGTAAATTAAAGCGATATGTAGTATTTGCAATGAATAACTAATGCTTTCAGATGATACAATTTTTTGAAGACAGTCTTAGCCATGTCTATTAAAAAATCATAGCATTTTCAATTTTAGAGAAAAATTTACCATCCTTTTTCGTGTGCGATTTTTTCGTTGGAAAATCCTAGACATCCTTTTTATCTAATTTCATAAGTGTACGTCTTATTCAACTTAAAAGTATAAAAGTATCTCGATCATTTGCTAAAATGTAATAATAACAACTAGAGGTTTCAGAAAATAGCCATTTAAAATCGTCTTCAAAAGCATTTAATAGTCCCAGCATTATAAATAACTCACCGTTACCCATGAGGAGAAGATTCTTTTCTTGATTTTGAGTGAAATTGGTAAAATTTTTAACTTCTCCCATGCCGGTTGGATTGTCGGGAAGGTGTTGGAATTTAGAGGATTTCTTAATTTTCCTCCCATCACCAAAACATGAGTCTTTCTTTGTCTTTTTCCGATAACAAAAGATGATGAATATGAGAAATGTCGAAAAGAAGACGATACCAAAGCCAGCAATAAGTAGCCATAGAAACATTGGCCAATCAGCATCATAGAGGAAAGCGAACAAATCACTCTTTTTTGAGTTCTCTGAGTAGACCAAATCCCAACTAGGAACTTCAACTGGTGAAGAGCGTATTCCCTCGCCACTGCAGGTGGAAGCTGCAACATGTACTGTATAATTGCTTTCCTTTTGGGCATTATCCATGTAGTATGTTGTTTGGTCAAAATTGATCATCTATTAAAAAAATAGTTAACATATTAGCATAAGTAATGGGACTCCAACTTGAACAAAAATTTTATTCTTCAAAATCGAGTACCCCTATTGTTTGAACTTATTTCTAAAATTGAAAAGCATCAGAGAACTTTCAAAATTCTTAAATCATCTCTTGAAGATTTAATTAAGCGTTTCAAGAGTATTGAGGTGGCATATTTTGTCTTTAATAAAAATATCCGAGATTCTGTAGAATCATATATAACTCCAGGACAACGCGAGACCACATCTCGGAAAAGAGATAAAAAAATTTTGATCGAATTAGAAAAATACAAATTCATTGGGAAGCTGTTTTCAATAAAATCATTTCTTAAAACCCAATAATAAACTACTAACAGGTATTGGTGACAAAAACTGAATGAATGATTTCACTCTAGTCTAACATTAGAACAAATTAAAAGTTACCTAATCATCAACTTGTTTTTCTAGTATGACGCAATACAAGTTCAATGGCCAAATCATCCATTGTGAATAATCAAGAGAAAATTATTGATTTTATCAGTATTTCAACCTAATAATATCCAGTACCATTTTACATTTTCGCAAAAATGTATAATGACAAAAAAAATATGTCTGCCTCAAGTATCCAGGAAAGAGAGAGAGTTCTTTGTCCTATACTTTTTCGTAATATACATTATTTAAACCTCTTCAGTGATTCATACATATGGGGGAAATTAAAATGAGAGTCTGTAGAGGAAATGCATCATGCATATTTATTTCTAACTGTCTAACTGGATGCATAAAAGAAAACACATTTAACATGCATTGCCTTTGAATAAAATAAATGTGGAACCATCTTATTTATCACTTTTTATTTGATATGAGATTATTTCTGGTTTTTAATTCGTCAATTCTTTTTAAAAAATACACTTGGAATGAATAACGATTTAGAAAATAATTTTCGTTACAATTATGGCCTTGATTAATTTATATAATATGATACAACAATATCATCAGACATACCTGTTTATTAAAGTTGCGACTCTTTTTGTCGATGAAACGAAGAGAGTATTGTGAAATTAATCCATTTGTATGAAGAGGGTTTAGATGATCCCAGCTAATTTGTAGGATAGATCCATTATTCTTCCAGTTGGCGCGTAGATTATCCGGTGCTTGATTTGGCATTGACTCAAAAGTAAGGACAGGATTGGATAGACTGTTTTCACTCTTGACCATGGCCACATTGAGGACAGCCTTCACCTCAAAGGTATAACAAACAAAAGGATATAAATTCTCTACAATTGTAGTGACTTTGGGCTCCTCTGAGTTAAGATCAGCTTTAATTTCAATCTTTAGGTTGGAATCTTTGACTCGGGACATAGAAAATGTTGGATCTGATAGGAACTTGTCATCAAATTCATAATACTTTGATAGAGAACAGTATTTTTTCTTGTCAAATATTACGTCTTGACTCAAGGGTGGAGAGCAATAGCCTGACATAAAAGGTCGATATCGAATGCATTCACTAATTGGCCTTGGATGATAGATAATTTCAAAGCTAGATATTAATTCGAGCATTTTCTTAGTACTACAGACGTTCCAGGATAATTGTACTTCCGATTTACTAACTGGACGAGCTATTATTGGACTTATTTGAATGGTAGACGCCAATGAATTGAGTTCGTTTGGGTCTAAATCTTTGAATGTGATCTCTTTACTTGTAAAGACAAACTTTGAAGTCAAAACAGGTCTTCCATATCCAATTTTGGAGATGCTCCTAACAGAGAAAAGATATCCATTTTTAGGCTTTAGTCCGGCAATTGTAACATTTTTATTATGTGGCACATTGTAATAGGCAATAACCCATTGATTGCTTTGTTTATATTCGATATACTCCACACGATATCCAAGAATGGGAAATTCAGAAGGTTGCTTGGGATCTTCCCAACTCAAATTTATCCAAGTGTCTCCAATAAAGTCAACGTCGATAGACTTTGGAGGTTCGGGAAGATTTCTAGGATCATTTAAATCAATATACGGTCCCAAGAGAGATATTTGATCATTGGGTAAAACGAAAATATTTGCTCGAGCAGATGCCTGAATGCTTTCCTCTCCGTGATCATTTTGAATGAATAGGCGACACTCATAAGTACCCTGGTCGGATTCTTGTATAGCATTTATTTGTAGGGTTTCTGAGCTGAGAGCAACAATCCGAGTATTATAAGTGGGATTAAACGGTTTACCCCCAATATACCATTTTGTTTGTAGTCGATAGTCCATTACATCTTTAGATTCGCCAGCAATAAATGCATTTGTATTAATACGATTCGTATCCAAAATACGACCCTTGCAATTTAGAATTATTGATTTATCAGCGGTTATGTTCATACTCTGTGGACCGATTTCGATAACTGGAATTGGCTTTGCTGATGGATCAATAATGGTCAACTTTGCCAAGGACTTTACAATGCCAGCTTCTTGAGAAGCCCGACATTCATAGGATCCTTCATCAGATTTATCAACATTGCTCACTTTAAGAGTTGAATGGGAAAGTGTATATCGACCAATTATTTCATCAGGTCCAATAGGAGGGGCCAAATACTGACGATTATTTATGACCCAGCGAATAATTGGCTTTGGCTCGCCCTTTGCAATACAAGAAAATATCACATCTTCACCGACTTTAGAGACGGTGTCATTAGGAGTTTGAATAAAATTAGGGGATTCTTTGACATAGAGACGGGCTGTAGCTTCCAAAGCAGAATTGTTAGCGGCACAAATATACTCGCCCATGTCTGCCTGCTGAACATGATCAATTCTAAGGCTTTTATCAGCCAGTATAACACTTCGACTGCTGCTGATTGGATGGTCATCTTTTCTACTCCAAATTATTGTCGGCTCGGGATCACCTTCAACCTGACATCGAAATGTTACTGAACCACCGAGGGAAACTGTTTCATCTGAGGGTGTTACAAGAAACTGTGGTTTACGAACGACATTGACACTGCTTGGAGGGCTTGTCTTTCTTCCAGCTATATTTTCTGCAATACAATAGTATTTTCCAGAATCTGATTTTTCGGCATTTCTGATTATTAAATTTCCACTGGGAGTTATTTTTATTCTTTCATCAGGTATGATAACACCGTGCTCTGATGATTGCCAGTAAACATGTGGAATTGGTAATCCACTGGGCGAAATGCATTCCAGAGAAATTGTTTCACCAATACTTATTGAAATTTCACTTGTGGACTTAATTTCATCATTTATATAAGCTAATTTGACAATAGCGTTATTTGAAGCTGTTGATCCGATAGCATTAGTGGCATTACAATAATAAGAGCCTTGAAGATCTTCTTCAAAATTATGGATAATTAATTGGCCATTCTGGGCAGTTATTCTAGCTGTAACTGGTCTTTCTTTATGGGTAATAACTGGGCTCTTATCTCGATACCATTGAATATTTGGATAAGGATTTCCATCAGCTTCGCAATATAATTCAACTGTTTTGCCAAGAAGAGTGTAGGTATCGTTTGGGTGTTTCAATATAGTTGGGCGATCTAAAATATCCTGTGAGATGCCGAATGCAATAAAAAGAGAAAATATGATGAGCTTCATATTGAAAAATATTGTTAAAGCATAATTCCAAAATTGTCAACCATAAATGGATAAAAGGCCCAAATTATATTTTAAACGCGCCAGAAATTTTAAACATCTCAGAAACAATCCAAAAAATTACTTTTGTTTTCTCAGTATCATTATTTAAATGGCTTTTCTTTTGGACGAAGCTCTAAGAATAGCTAATGAAGCTATAAAAGCTGACTCTGATTCCAAATTAGAGACAGCAAAACTTTACTATATAGTATGATCCTCATTTCTTATATAGGAAGCCGCTACGGCTATAATGAATGTGAATGATATTAATCCGGTTTCACAGGATGTTATCGATAAAGCAAGGAAATATTTTGAAAGAGCTATGGAGATTAAAGAAATACTCAAAAATATGCCTTCAAACTCTGTTGAAAAAGAGAGTAATGATACAATACAATATAAGAGAGCAGAATATCTTCTTGGTCAAGCTGTAACAGCAGACGAAGAAAATAACATGACTGAAGCTCTTGAGTTATACAAAACTGCTATTGAATTTCTATTTGAGATAGTAAGTTCCTTTATGCTTAATAAATAATTACAAAATCAATAATCTTAACTAAATATACTCTTAATTTTAATTAGAAAAACAATCTTCAAGATGAATCTTTACGTGAAAGAATAGGAAAGCTTTGTGTAACGGCTCTCGATCGAGCAGAATATATTAAAGCTAACCCAGAAAAAGCTTCTAATAGGAAAGCATCTTCTCAACCATCACCTGTTAATCAGAGGAGGCCAAAATTGTCTCCTTTTAAGAATTTAACTCAGGAAGATCTTGTCGTTTTGAAGAGCACGTCCAAGATCAACAATCAAGATTTTGTTCCTTTTATTGAGGAACTCGATTCCAGAGAAAGATTTGCATTTGCTTCACCTTTCTCGTAAGTTTCAATTAACAAAGGAATCTTTAGTTTTCTTGAATACGATATTTTTGAGCTAATTATTAATTGATTTCATTTTCAGAGATAAAGATGGCTTGTTAGCCTTGAGTGAACAGCAGCGTAAAAGCTTTTCTCGATGGGTTCGTCCATCAGACTACGTAAAAGATCCAAAAATGATTATTCTTGTTTCATGCTATTCAATCAAGCAAACTTTAGTAACTGATTGTTCTTTTGTTGCCTCTATGGCTATTGCTGCTCAATACGAACGAAGATTTAACAAGCGTCTAATAACCAACATTATCTATCCTCAATTAGCCAATGGAGAACCAGTTTATAACCCATGTGGAAAGTATATGGTTAAATTACATCTTAATGGAATTCCCAGAAAGGTCATTATCGATGATTTGCTTCCGATGGGTCGAAATGATGAGCTTTTATGCTCTTTCTCCACAAATAGGAATGAATTATGGGTTTCATTACTTGAGAAAGCTTATCTCAAGGTTATGGGTGGCTATGATTTCCCAGGATCTAATTCCAACATTGATTTGTATGCCTTAACTGGATGGATACCGGAGAGAATCTCTATATCTGACAAGGATCAATATTTTGCCAAAGACTATGAATTCAAGAGAATCCTACAAAAATTTCATCAAGGAGACTGTCTTGTAACTGTGGCTACAGGACCAATTAGGAAGGAAGAAGCCGATAGGGCAGGTCTTGTTCCCACACATGCATATGCAATGCTTGATATTCGTGAAGTTGATGTGAGAATACAATACCCTTGAGAATATTCTAGGGAAAAATTAAGAAGAACTCTTTTTACAGGGTCATCGTCTGTTTCTCCTGAAGAATCCTTGGAGTCATATGCGATGGCGAGGAAATTTCAGCGACACTGATACCCGCAATTGGACGCCATCATTAATGAAAAAATTGAATTTTGACTTGTCCACTGCAAAAATGGTCGATAATGGGATATTTTGGATCGACTACGATAGTATTTGCCATTACTTTGATGTTTTTTGTCTCAACTGGAATCCTTCCATCTTTCAATATTCAAATGTTGTTCATGGGTAAGCTATCTTTTTTAGACCAGATCAACTTGATAAACAAATATATTATCCTGGGTCTTTTGAATTTTCAATAAGCAAAATTTCCATTTGACCCTATCGAGAAAATTAGATAACAAATAGAGAAAATGACTCACAATCATCATTAAACAATTTAATAAGAATTATCTGGGGAAGTTGATTTTCTATTGAATTTTCCATTTACTAATAAGTAGATAAAACTTAATTTTACTAATTTTGAGTATTTTGATTTTAAAAAAGATGGATGAAACTCTTGAATTTTATCTAAAAACCTATTTCTATTGGTCCAGATCTGAAAAACAATTCAAAATTAAATAATTTTAAAAAGGTTGGTTATATTGTATATTCCGATTAAATTTGCTAATATTTATTGAAAATATTCATAAAGCTTTTGAAAATATTTTTTGTTTTGTCTAGCTTCTGGAATGCTGAAGAAGGCCCCAAAAAAGATATTTATTCTCGTTCAAATAATCCACAGTTTTCTGTCAAAGTAAAATCGGATCGTCCGTATACTGTTTGGGCTTTATTATCCCGGCATATAACTGAAAAAAAAGATTTTGCTAACAATAAAGAATTCATTGGTCTTGTTACGTACAAGAATGTTGAATCTCGAAAGATATTCTATGCAAATTCCCCATCAGCCTATCAGGACAGTCCACGTATAAACAGCCCACATGTTTTGGTTAAACTTAACAATGAGAAGCCAATCCAAGATAAAAATATCACTGATTACATCTTTATGGTCTCCCTGTATGAGAAAGTAAACACGATAAAATACTCTCTGACAATATTATCCACGGCTCCATTTATTATGGACAGAATCGTTGATCCATTCAAATTCTCAAAAGAGGTAACTTCCATCATTTATCTAAACTATACCTTTTGCCGTTCGTTAAGAAAGATATGAAATTCATTAAGGAATAGTATTTTAAAATATCATTTTCGAAGAAAGATATGAAATTCAATATGTAAGTTGTGAGAAACGATATGGAATTTCTTTTCGCAATAATTTAGGATAATAATATTTCACATGGTTTGTGAATTGTATTATTTTATCTAGAGTTTATTTGGCTTCCTCTGCGATCTCCTAGAGTCTTCTCATACAATATTCAGCAACAGGAATACTGTCTTGTCCTCTTAGGTAGTTAATGTTTTCTCCATTGTTCAACCTTCGATGTGATCATTGATCACTGATCAATTACGCTATGTAGAACTTGTGGCGTTTTTTGACATTAATCATTGATATCAATAATCATTCTTCTTCGAGGTAAACTCTCTCTGGAATTCATTTGTAAGCGGTTGACTATGACACTCCCATGGGATTAATGAATTGAGACCAATCTTCACACAAAACCACACTAAACTCATCTATCCAATAGCTTACCAATCAGAAGACTAATTGAGATAATTGAATTTATTCACTACATTTAAAGTAATTTTTATCTTAATTTTGTCCCCTTGCAAGCGAAGGATTAATATCTTTGATTAACGAATAAAACTTGAATATTCCTTAATGAATTGCATTAATTCCATATCGTTTCTCACAACTTCCCTATTGAATTTCATATCTTCCTTCAAAAATGACATTTTAAAATACTATTCCTTAATGAATTTTACGAATTCCTTATCGAATTTCATATCTTTCTTAACGAACTGCAAAAGGTATATAATATACGTGAATTTTATCAGCAAACTATTTTTCCATTTCATAATCGTATTTTTCTGACTTTTGATCAGTCTCTACTTTGTTTTAACTCGTTTTGGCCAATAATTATTGGTTTATAAACCAACTTCAAATTCATACTCCTATAGTTTATGTTAAATGTGTCAAGAATATAGAATGTAATGTATGAAATCTATAATCTACAATACAAAATAAAAACCCCATGATAAGAATAAATAATTAGATTTACAATTTTCCTTCTTCAAGATTTACGGAAACTGGAGGGCTGGAGCGGCTGGAGGATGCTCAAATAATCCTTCGTATCAACAAAATCCAAAGTACATTCTCAAAGTACCTAACCCAACCGGTATAATCAATTTTGAATTACGTGGACCAAAGTAAAAAATGAAATATAATTTTTATTTGAAATTTTTAATTTAATCGATATATTTTGTTCCTAGAGAATACTCGATCGGAATTAGTCTTGAGAATAAAGTGACACACGAAAAAAAAGATTCTGACAGTTATCAGTGAGTCTTGATAATTGCTAAACTTTGAACTTCTTTTTCTGTAGCTATGGTTACACCATGATGGAACTAAACGGTTTACCCGATGGAGAATACATCGTTATGCTTTCCACCTATCGACCAGATCAACATGGACCCTTCATCTTGAATGTAAAGTCAACAAAAGGTTTCACCCTAACTGAAATGTGACCAATGGCTCATACCAATTCAAGAGATTGTCAAACCATTTTACATTATTTTATTGATTTCGAGATTCCTTTGATTTATACTCTAAGAGATAATATAATAATATATACATTTTGAAATTAAAAATTCTTTTGGTTTCATAGAAAAAAAATTTCTAATCAATTTTATTGATAGCTGGTAGAGACTGGAATAAAATGAAATATAAGAGTATATAAGCACGCTTCAAGGAAGACTTGATTTAGAGAAAAAATATTTCCATTTCGCTGGGTAGGGATGAAGGATAATATTTATCGATATATTGCCGACCTCAGACAAGATGAATTTGAAGTAAATTTAATTTGATCTCTGCGAATTTTATACTTTTAGAAGGCTCTCCTCTATTTAAACACGGAATTTGGATTAGAGACGATAACGGAGTCGAATGATAACACTGAAAGTCTGGACGAAACCGAAAGGGCTAAATGCAAGTTTATACAAACCCAAGTGGAATGCATCCTGAAACAGTTTGGAGACGACTTGACGTTCCACGAGCACCTTTCGAAAATCAACACTCAGTTACAAGTAGGTCTTGAGAAATAAGATGATGGTATTTTAGAAAATCGAGACTCCGATTGAATTGAAAAAATCTCTCAACTACCTCATGTGTCTATTAAAGACAAAATTTGAAAAGAAGAGGTCCTTAAGGAAAATTGATCGTAATTCAACAATCTATGGAATCCAATATGAGGAATACCATCCGAACCATCATCCACTAGCCTATGAGTTTATAAAAAAGGCTGTCTCTTGTATCTTGCTCAAAACAAAAATACCAGAAAACCGAATGATTTTAAATGAAGAACAAATAAAAAGATTTCATAAATGGATCTCACTCAAGGAAATCTCCGAATTCCCCAAGATAATGATTGGGGAAATTTCTGGATTGAAATTGAAACAATCTTTAGTTAATGATTGTTCATTTGTCTCATCCCTAATTGTGGCAGCTGAATATGAGCGTTTATTTAAAAAGAAGATTTTATCAAGTGTTTTATTCCCGAAAGACGCATCCAATAAATCAATCTATAATCCCTTTGGAGATTACATAGTCCTCATGAAGTTGAACGGAAAAAGAAGATGTGTATTCATTGACGACATTCTGCCGTATAGTAATAGAAAAGAACTACAATGCGCTCATTCCATATTGATGAATGAATACTGGATGTGTCTAATTGAGAAAGCCTATCTTAAAGTCATGGGCCGAGGCTATAAGACTCCCGGTTCTAATTCAGTGAGTTTTAATCATCAACTTCCATCGAGAATTTTTCTATTCTAAACGATCTAAAACCTTTTTTTCTATTTATAACCTCGATTACTTGTTATGGTTATGAGACTGAATATATTTGTATTGAATCTTTTGAATTGAAATCCGCGCGCTTCTCTTGCAGGCCTTTGCCTATCTATAAATATATAAAAGGTTTTATTATAAATTTATAATTATGTTTACAGGATATTTTTCTCTTTTATTGTCTTCCTTCCTTCTCAAGGGAACGATTTCTCCATTCTGAGGATATTACCAAGCCCTTTGGTCCTTTGTAAATGTTACAATCAATGTAGAAATTTCCGTCAGTGTATTTTAGGCCTATTTTTTAATTTAAGTCCTGAGAAATTTCAGAATCGAATTTGGTATCATCTGAAGGAGCGTAAAATTTTCAATAAGATAAGCATAAGTTTAAATCTGCTTTTACAATAGAGTTGAAAAATGAGGAAAAATTAGCGAAAAATGTCATGCACTTTTTTGCTTTTACTTTAAACAGCTACTTTGTCCTTAAAATTTCTCAAATTTTAATGAAGGAAATAACTCAAAATTAATTTCTCTATCCTTGCATGATCAGAGATCTTAATGGGTTCATAAGTTTAAAAAATCTTTTTACTCAATTTTTCTCGATTCTGATTGGTTTATTTTGGTAAGCACAAAATTTTTTTTTAATATTATGGATTCATAATAAATGATTGAATTTATTATAACTACTTTTATAGTATATTTTCCATTTTTAAGATGAGAAAATTATGAAAATTTTTAAGTCAATAGATTTGTATATGCTGCTCGGATGGGTACCCGAGAAAATTTGCATTTCTAGTCTTCAGGAAACAGAATCTATTTGTAAGTTCTACGAAATCCTCAAAGCCCACAAAATTGGCAAGTGCCTCGTGACAATGACGACAAAAGATGAGGTTTTCCCAGCTGAAGTCGGTATCGCAAAAAATCATTCCTACGCAGTACTTGATTTGAAAGAAATTCAGTTGGAAAGTTCAGCCAAGAATTATGTAAGCTGAATAGAGAATATTTTTCAGGGGAAAATCAATATTTTGGAAAAAAGAACTCTCTAGATAAAGAGATATTAATCTTTGGCTATTTCTTTTCAAACTCTTTCAAGACTGATGCTGAATTTGAAGTAGGCTATAGCTCGAAAAATTTTGCTTTTATAAAGAGAAACTAGTCAAGTCAGTTTTAGTCAACGGTCTGAGAATAAATTAAGGTATTACTTGAATCTCTGGAAAAAATTATGCATAATTTAACGTTGTTCACTTGCTACCTGACTATTTTGTCTTCTGGCTTGTATTAGTTTATATGTAGAAAAAGAAAAGGGTTTAGCATAATTTAACCTTCATTTTTAGAAAATGCTTCAACTCAAAAATCCCTGGTGCTCAAAAGTGTGGAAGGGAAAACTGAGTTATACTGACAAGAGCTTCTGGAACGAGGAACGTTGTAGAGAACTGAATAATAACAAGTCCAATGAGGATCTCATTGAGGAAGGAGTATTCTGGATGGATTATAGGGATGTTTGTAACTACTTTGACTACTTATTCCTCAGCTGGAGTCCTGAAACGTTTTCTCTATCAGAAACAATTCGAGAGTTAGATATTCATTCACACAATTTAATAAAACAAAATAGGGTTAATCTCAAAAGTAGGCCCAAAATATTCGTAAATTCCAAAAGTAGCCCCAAAGTGGGAATAATCCTAAAACTAGCCCCATTCTAGAAAATTTATCTCAGATTTAGCCCCAAAAATTTCCAAAATTAACCTCATCATAATCCAGTTCATCGTTCTCAACTGAATTATAAAGATAATAATAGGTTTACGAATTTAAAAATAATTTGTTTATCATCTCTATGAATAATTAATTAGAATTTTTTTATAAATCTTATTTTTTTAACGATGGATGAATTCTCGGAGTATACATAACAGTATTAGAATAAGAACGGGGGTCTCCCAACATGGCAAAGCTTACATGATATGACGTCATCGGTAAGAAAAAACGGGGGTCCATAACTAAAGTCAGATTAAAAATGGAATTTTATCGATTTTCATTCGAAAACGAAAATCCCGATCATATCAACTTTGAACTTGTCTAGTTTTCACCGATTATGATATTGGTGCATAAAATTTGGGCGAATGAAACAACTTTTCATTCTGCAACGGATGGAGTTATTTTTATTGATGTAGAACGAAAGAAATATATTTCGCTTATTAATGGAAAAAGGTTTAGAGGCAAGAGCATAATGATATTAGCCAAAATACAAATTTTTATTATTTTATCGTGAAGTTCAAGCCTTATTTGGCGCTTCAGAACACATGAGGTTCTAAAAATACTTTTGAAAATTAATGGTCGTACTCATGAGTAACCAGGTAGAAATATTTCGATCGATTATTTTTCGGATAATACATTTTCTAGGAAGTTTAGTGTACATTATTTTATTTATAAATATTTATTAATAAGTTATTATTTCATCTGATGACTTCACTAACTGTTGGGAGCTCTTATTCTTCGAAAGAAAATGCCAAAAATTTCATTCAGAATTATTCGATTGTTACTCAGAAATCATTCAAAGTTAAGAAAAATAACGACAAGTGCTATATTTGGATCTGTACTGTTAAAGATTTTGAAGCCTTCGTGCGCTTTGGTATTATCTTTATAATTCAGTTGAGAACGATGAACTGGATTATGATGGGGGTAATTTTGGAAATTTTTGGGGCTAAATCTGAGATAAATTTTCTAGAGTGGGGCTAGTTTTAGGATTATTTCCACTTTGGGGCGACTTATGAAATTTTTCGAATAGATTTGGGGGCTACTTTTGGAATTTATGAAAAATTTGGGGCTACTTTTGAGATTAACCCTACAAAATATTGTATATTGAGGGTCATGCAATATAAATGATACTGATATTTTGAGTTCTGATGAAAAATAGAGAAGAAAATCTGAGTAATCCCTCGACACTGAACCCGTAAAGTCCCACTGGGCTGTATTTCTATTACAAATCATTATTTTATCATCTAGCCTCAAGAAATACTTGGTTTAGCACCTAAGTTAGGAATCAATGATTTTTACAGAAATCTCGATTTTTCATCAATTTTTAAAAGATTTTTTGGAATCCTACCCATACTTGAGATAAGTTGGAGGTTGATCAAAAGAGGTTTTTTAGGATCAAGATTAGACAAGAAAGCTGAATAGCACCGTCATGAATTATCGAAATTTCATTGATTTTCAAGTACTGAAAATGATAAAATTTGAAATTCAGCTCCCAAACGATAATAAGGCTATTTCATCAGATAAGATTCAGTTGAATTGATTTTCTTGCGTAATCTCGATCCTGAAAAACCTCTTTTGATCAACTTCCAACTTTCAAATCAATAAAAATTTTAGGTTCAAAGTTCGAAAAAATGGGATTTTGGAGCCAAATTAAAATTTGAAAAATGACCTTTTTTGTAGCGAGCAGTTACAACTAGATCCCTTCCTCAAGAAAAGACAATGAGCCCAGTGAAACCTTACCCCTCCTCCCTGTGATATTCTTTCAATTCCCATAAGTCCAATCAGAGGGTTTTTATTTTTTCATTATTTTATGTATAAATATCAAGCCGGTGTAAGAGTCTGATGAGAACCGGTGAAATAAAAGCTTTATTACTCATTATTCACTCGTCTTCAAAATCCTCAAAGAAATGAATATTTCTACTAATTCAGATAAAATTTTCGAAGATGCTCGGCACTATTTCCCACCAAACCTTTTTTTTCATTAAAAATTCTTTAAAAGATTTTTTTTTCTTCCCCTGGTAAAAGTGGGCAACATGGGTAGGATTCCAAAAAATCTTTTAAAAATTCAAATTGTTGATGAAAAAATCGAGATTTCTGTAAAAATCATAGATTCCCAACTTCATATTAATCATAATTAGCTTTCGAATGATACAAACACATTGCTTTACTATCAATAATTAGTAATTATTAATTACAATGTTACGATAGAAAATGTCCGAGAGGATAGCAAAAACTTTCAGTTGCCATGGTGGCTAAAAAAAATTTTACGAAAAAATGAATTTTTTATGAAATTCTGAGCAAGATATGTGAAATTCAGCGTGGTAAAAAAAAGTGTTAGCTTTATTATTGAATTTCTTTGAACTCAAACACTTGTATACTATATCTAATTAAATTGAACGCTACACACTAAATTTTCGACTTTCATCATTAATCCTTATCACAGTTAGATACAAACTGTTCCTCTAAAATTTGAATTCGAAGCATATCTAATATTTGAAAATTTATTCTTCTCATATCTTATTCCTCACCCCGAACGATGGGGAATATTAGGCCCAAACATTCGAGGATTTTATAAATGTTAGAATTCAAATATGGAATCGCCTGAGCTAAAGCTTTAGAGATAGCCTATTTTTTAATCAAAAATGATTCAATTTTCAATGTAACTATTCGTAATCAGAGTATTTACAAACCATTTGACAGATCAAAAGGTAATCATTAAAAAAAATTCTCTGGGACTCGAAGGGCTTTAAAATATCAGGTGTATCATTCGTCTCACACGAGCTATATTAACTTTTTCTAAATCCATAGTGGAATCTGAAATTTTTTAAAGAATAATTGTCAGTAAAATCTTGGTAAAAAATATCAAACTTTATCCAAACCTGTTTCGGTTATGATATACCAAAGCACTTTTTTAGTGAATAATACCCTTGTTATCTGAATGAGCATCAGTATTCCTATTGGACTTGAAAAGTGATTTTTGTGCCCTTTTTGAATATCATCAAATTTTCACCTTTTGCTTGTGGGAAATGAGTTTTATTTTTTTTTAAAGATCATGGAAGCCCAAGAATAGGTTCAACGAATTCACCTACAATGACAACCCACAATATCGTCTAGAAGTGAATACTGTAGAGTACGACACGCTCATATTACTCCTGACGCAACATAAAAAGGAAATACTCAGTATTGACAGCAATAAATCATTTATTGGCCTGGATATCTACAAAATTGACGGTCATTTGGGTAAAACGGTCAGACGACAGCCATTTAAAGATTCTCTCTATAATGGTGGTAGACGCGATGATACAATACTGTTATCTGAAACCTTGAGAGTTGAACCAGGGACAAGTGATTACATTATTGTTGTGGACAAAGAGGACGATGAGAGAGTTATGGACTTTAGCCTATCTATTTACTCTAATGTTCCTTACAAATTATCAAAGCTAAATTTTGACTTTAAAAATACAATTGAGGTGAGGTTCACTTCACACTGTAAAGTTTACACAGTTTGAATTTTGAAATATTTATAAAGTTTTATTATCACAAATATGCCATACATGATTATTTTCATGAAAAATATGGTCATTTTTAAAATTTCGATTTGGCGCCAAAATCAGATTTTTTCGAACTTTGAACTGAAAATTTTTATTGATTTGAAAATGGAAGTGTGGCTAAAAGATGTTTTTTGGTATATTATATAATGAAGATATATACAATTTTTTATTCGAGTTGAAAACGTACTAATATGTGAAACACTCTATATTGACCCAAAAATTCTCCTTTTATTCTACAAAACATCTTTTGTTCATAGAACTAATGAATGGTTTTATATCATTTTCAGTTAATTCTGACCACTTTTTTATAATTTAAAGTCTAATTTAATGAACATTTTCGAATTGCCTCCCATTCGAATAAACTCCTTGAGATAGAAGTCCCCATAAGTTTTCTATTGGGTTAAGGTCTGGACTTCGGGTGGTCAATCAATAAAATCAAGCTCTAATAATTATTAGATAATGAATTAAGAGCCTTCAATGCTTTTGTTTATTTGTGCCATAACTTTTTTGGTAACAACAGACAGAAATATGGCAGAAGAAATTTTACAATCTTTTTCTGATTTAGGGTGTTTGATGAACTTAAAATTAAATTTTTTAAGACATCATTACGATTTTTTTCATGATGTACCCCTTGGGACAATTTCTGATGAACAAGGGGAAAAAATGCATCAAATAATGAAATTTATCGAAGAGAGGTATTCTAGAGTTAATATTGAGCACTGTTTAACAGACTATTGCTGGCTCTTGAGATAATCCCAACACTTTCCTCCTAAGACTCTCTGAAAACTGTAAGTCTTAGCAAAGTTATTATAATATGAAAAACAAAATTTTTCTGTATAAAACACAGTAAATTAATTCATAAAAATCCCGAATTTTTCATGATCTATTTTATTTTTCAAAAAACTCTAATAAACTGTTGTTTCTTAAATTTTTTAATAAAATATACAACGTAAATTCATTCATAAGACTATCGATTTTATCATGATCTGTTGTATTTGTGAAGAAAACTTGAACAAACTGATTTCATTGGTTAATTTATGTTTTTAAATGAACCAATCAGAATAAAGCAAGAATTAAATATAGCTAAAATTTAAAATTTAGCAAATGAAATTAGCTAATAACTACCGAAATTTGAGGTAATTATAAAAAATGGTTAAATAGAATTTTGTAGAGAAAAAAATTTTATTCAAGATTGTCGAAAAAAAACTAAAATACCTTTCTCAGTTTTTGAGTAAATCAGATTCATTTGTTAAATCAACACATATTGAATATAAAAAATTTCGCATATATTTGACTTCTGCGCTCTTTTACGGGGACAGTTAATTGAATAATACCTATAAAACGGTTACCATTCGATTCCTTATCTATTCTTCTTTTTAATGATACTAATTTTGTTGCTATGTTATCAATGATATCCGATGAAAATGACATTTTACAACTCAATAGCTAGAAAATTATGCATATTTGCATATGGGTCTATAACTCAGCTTCTAGACGCTGAAATTGAATTTAAAGGCAAGATTCAGAATCAGCATTAAATTTCGCACCAGAAATGCATTGTCTGAAAAAAATCTCCTGACCACGCCACCACCCGCGTAATTATAATAAATAAAGTATACTGCTCAATTCTCACCAATCGCTTTCATTCATACCAAGTGTATTCCTCATGAATGCTTTTTCAGTTTATTTTATGTTTATTCAGTCAAGTTTATTTTTAATTTTTCAGAAAATCGAAGAATGGGATGAATCGAGTCCAAATCCAAAGTACCATTTGAAAATAATGGGAAATTCTTATATTGATAAGAAGATTCTCGTCGAAATCTCAACGAAATAGTAAGAAATTTATAATGTGTTTGAAGAGTATTATAATTATTTATGATGAAAATTTGATAAGAAAATTAAAAGGTATTTTAGAAATTAGAGTTATTGCCAAAAAGTGTACGCCAAAAGAGAAGATTTGAATATCTTGTAATAAAATTGTTATTATAATAAAATAGTTTCACCATTTCGTTATAATCATTTTTCAATGATTTTCAGACATAGAATCAAAACGACCGCGTAATTAGGTTCGTTATGTGTTAATCTATCATGTATCAAAGCAAAAGGTTCTTAGATGACGATTTTTAGTCAATGTACTTTATAAGCTTGCCTAAATCATTGTATCTTTTCATAGCAAATGGAACGATATTCAAATGGAGGCTTACGCCAAGAGTATATGCATGTGTATGGAGTCACGAAGGAAAATTGACAAATCCACTCAGAAATTGACAAAGAAGCCAGGCTACTGCAGACTGGAAATTACTGAAATTCGGGTACCTTGTTATATTCTGGAGGTTTCCTTTACGTATAGTACAGAATTTCAAATTTCCATAAGATCAGACGAAGAAATCCATTTATTCTGATCTCAATTTTCAGGATAAATCTGTAACGTTTTTCAATTCTCAGATCAAAAAATACATTTTAAAATTGTTTTCTGCTTATTCAAACAATTACACATTCTCTTCATTTCTTTAGCAGACTCTTCTAATATTTGAAATGTAGCTTATATTGGTCTATCTGTAGAAAGGTGTATTTCTTTTAAAAACAAGGGTGGGTGGGGTCAAATTGTTTGATTTTAGATACAAAATTATGATGTAAAATGCGGTTTTCTGTGAGCCGGAGAGAGAATTTCTAAACTTTATGAAAATCTGATACTATAAAATGACGAAGATCTACCACAAATAAAAATAATTCGAAAAAATGTCTCAACTAACAATTCTGGACGATTAATTTTCCTATAATAAATCCAGGAAAAATTTTGAAATTCTTCTTTCATTTTTTGAGCCCAAGTTTTCAACAATTTTCTGAAAATTTTTGCTATATTTTTACCACATTTTTGTAAATAAAAATACAACTATACCTTTTTCAGAGCTAGTTGCAAGTTAAAAAATTCTGATTTAAAATTTTTTCAATCTAAAATAAATTTTTTTCATTCTGATTAGCAAAGGGCCAGAGAAATAATAGGGAGTTGGGGGTAAATATTTTCATTGTTTTCAATCTGAGTTGACATTTTTGCATTCTGATTTCAAATTTTTGGATTCTGAATTCATCATTTTTCAATCTTAACTAAAATATTTTCATTCTATTTAGCAAAGAGCCCCGAGAATTAATTAGGGGGGTGGGGTGATTATTTAACACTTTTTCATTCTGATTTCAAATTTTTTCATTCTTAATTGATAATATTTCAATCTGAGTTTTAAAAAATGAACATTAATTTGAAATTTTTTTATTAGCAGTCTGAATTTTTTATTCTTTCTTCAATTTTTACGAAAAAAAACCTATTTTGTTCGACCAATGGAATGATTAGATTATCAATACGTCATGATAATCATTCATTTTAAAAATGCCACGCTATCGTAAACACCATAATAAGGTTAGAGCCAAGGTTTTGGAATTAGTTGAGGAAGGTAAACCTTGAAAAGAATTTGCTGCAAATTCTGATGTCCCGTATCATACAGCCTATAATTGGATCAAATCTGGAGAGATCCAGCCAAAATCTCGTGGTGGTACAAATTCGACTAAGAAGACCCCTGAAATTATGCATGCTATTTTTCAAAAAATTGAGTCTAATCCATCAATGACTCTTAAAGACTGCAAAGAATTTGTTCATGCACGTTATAATTTGGACATTTGTCAATCCACTGTACTAAATTGGCTTGATGGAGAGTTTTATTCCCTAAAAGATGTTCGTAATATTCCGGTTGGAATGAATACATTGGAGAATAAAATTAGAAGAAAGGATTATGTTAAAAATTTCATGGAAGATCGGTCTGAAGGTCGTCATATAATTTGGCTGGACGAAACAAATTTTAATCTTCTCTGCAAAAGAACACAAGGACGATCAAAGATTGGAGCTAGAGCTAATATAATCAATCTTAATTCAAAAGGTCTCAATTTACATTGCATAGGATTTATATCTATGAACCAACTGGTTCACTTCAAAATTAAAAGAGGAAGCTTTA
The DNA here is from genome assembly GCA_012064415.1 of Gyrodactylus bullatarudis. NCBI lineage: Eukaryota > Metazoa > Platyhelminthes > Monogenea > Gyrodactylidea > Gyrodactylidae > Gyrodactylus > Gyrodactylus bullatarudis. Next base: position 37,458 of record SSNU01000362.1, read on the forward strand.
AAAAACCTAATTTTCTCCTCTACATTAATGAATTGATTAACATTTCTCGGGATTCAGGCTTGTCTCCAATGACGATTTTAATAGATAATGCTCCTGTTCATTCAAGGATAAAAGAAGAAGTAATAGAGGATGATGTTAAAATTTTAAGATTAGCCCCATATTCATTCTTATTGAACCCGATTGAACTGATATGGAGCATTTACAAGTGTGAAATAAAGAGAATACTTGCCTTAAAAAGACCAACCATTCTTGAATACATCAGAGAAAATGGGAATTTATCAATAGGAGAGTTTAGAACACAAACATTAGAACGAATTGCTGAAACAGCAAGAGAATTCATAACTTCTGAAAAGATATCCTGTTCTGTTTTTCATGTGGAAAGATACTATATTAAAGTTCTAAATGATCAGGACTTAGATGAGAATATTATCTAATAAAATGTTTTTTTTTATTTCAAAAGATTATAAAGAAGATAAATTAATAGACTAAAGAAAAGAAAAGGCTTTTTCAAATTAATTTTCATTTTTTAAAACTCAGATTGAAATATTATCAATTAATTAAGAATGCAAAAATTTGAAATCAGAATGCAAAAATGTCAACTCAGATTGAAAATAATAAAAATATTTACCCCCAACTCCCTATTATTTCTCTGGCCCTTTGCTAATCAGAATGAAAAAATTTTATTTTAGATTGAAAAAATTTTAAATCAGAATTTTTTAATTTGCAACTAGCTCTGAAAAAGGTATAGTTAATATAAATATGTACTCACAATTTTATCCAAGTGAAATTTAAAGGTTCTTGCCACCCCCTATGGTTTGTGTATACGCTGAATTGCAATAGTGTATTTTCATTTAAGCGAATTGATAGCATGACAAAAAGAGCCTATAATCAGACCAAACGCCGAGGACCAACTCTTGCTTCATTTGGTCTGGGATCATAAAAAGACAAGTTTCTTTTGATCTTGACTATTTTTCAAGATCGAGAAAAATACTCAAATTTGGCCAGATCAACATAAAATTTTGCCATATCAACGAACAGGTACATTGAAAACATCCTACAGATTCTTGATCCAATATCTGATCAGGAAAAGCAAAATTTTAAAATTTCATTATTTCAAGAAAATTGAAAGGAGTTGATCTCATTTGATCGATGATCCCAGAATTATTCGATATACCACACATGTTATGAATTCAGATTCTGAATCTTTGATAAATTCAACGTCTGATCTCATATTATTGATTCGACTAATAGCATGATTTGATCGAAAAATATCCATTAAAACAGAATTTCTGGACAATTAGGCTACTTGTGAGTATGTCTCAAAAATGAGACTGTTATGTGCGAGCTTATTTTCATTAGTTAGAGTCTTTCATCCACCCTCTGCAGATAATATTTCATGCTACTCCACCCTTAATCTAAATATTATCGCAAAAAAATTTCAATTTTACTGTTTTCCCAAGATTCCCATCTTGATATTAACTAGCTTTATTACGTTCAAAATTTATCCTACTTTCAGACGGTGAAAAATTTATTATTCAAATGTTGTTAATATTTTATCAAACAGCATAGATTTGAAAGGTGTAGACAGTTAATTATAATATCTGAAATGAAGTTTTTCTACAAGTTTTCCTTGATGAAATTTACTTAAATCTTTTAAATTTCTCTACTGAGACTTCTACCATAAATTAGTTGTACCAGATTCTATAATTTTTCTTCTATTTATGGAAGTTATACCATGAAAAGCCAAATAGTGTATAGCAAGTAGTTGAAGTGAAAAAATTTTCCATTCTGTGTTATGAGTCATTGATGGACCCTAAATTGGATCCTATCATGCTCAAAAGGTATTTATTGAAACGTTTATCAAATACTAATATGGAGAGCATAATTCAACATAAAAATCCTAATATTTCTCCCTATGATTATATGCTACTCCATAATGCTCAACCTACCTCCTGTGATGTTGAAAGATGCTTTTCCTGTATGAAATATCTACTAAATGATAGAAGAAACTTTGCCTAAGGAAATGAAGAGAAATATGTTATTTTATATTGTAATGAATAGATTTTATTTATTAAACCCTTTTCATCTCGAAAAAAATTAGGATTCAACATACACTTTAAAGTAGTATTGTTATTTTAATGTCTAATCTTAAACGCATATTAATATGCGCATATGGATCGATTTTCAGCGCATATTTCTTGAGGCTGTAATTATGAGTAATGTATAGCCTATCAGATTTCGTTTGCTGATGTTTTATGCATGTATATTTCGAATATACCATGCATATACGGATATTCAAGAATTTAATGTTCTCTGAGTTTTGGAACCGGCTGTAATTAACCGCAGTTAGACCATGATAAAATAGTTGGGGGGATGTTCCTGAAATTTTCACGATTCGGCGGATCTTGGACATGTCGTCATGTCTACAATAATAGGATATTTTAACTAAGCGCCGCATATTTCGCCGGATCTCTTAAGACAATAACACTGATATATAATAAAATCCTCTGATTGGTTGAATCTTTATCATTAAAGTATCCAATGATTGGATAGATAGTGCCAGTGTTGCATTAAAATATTTTAAAAAAATCTTACTGGTTTTAATGATGGTAATTTTGTAAAATTTAATTTTTTTCAAATTAGAACAGAGAAATCAACAGATGAAGTAGAGAACAAAAATACTTGTATTCATTAACCGAAAGGATCAAATATTTTGGCTACTCCATAACGAAGCTCTTCTTCCTTTGCTCTCAACACCTCGTTAATCCATTTTCTAACTCGTATTAGCTTACTTATCTTCAATGGAACCCTCTTGACGATCTTCTTGTACTCTCTAAACTCAAAGACAAGTGTAAAAAAAGAGACAGTAAAATTGATTGCAAACCATGCTGTTATGATGTTGATGAGTTTATGTGGCTTGAAATAATTCAAAACATATGGCCAACAAGCATCGTACACTTGGCCGTCATCTGAATTACAATCGTTGTTTTGATCTACACAACACGATTTAGGATATAACCGATCACAATCGCTATTACAAATTGTCAGAAAGTCAACTTTATCAAAGACCCCACAACAGTTGAACTTTACCTGGAAAGCATCCCAATAATAACTAAAGGTTCCTGGTACTGAGACTTGGTCTAATTTGAAATTTTCAAAGAATAAATTTCCAATAGGCATAACACTGAAATCCTTACTGGATGGAACATGATTGACAAAATATATGAGCACAGTATTACAAAATATTGCTGCAATAAATGATATAACTGGATTAACGTAAACGAAAACAGTATACTTTCGTGGGATAGCCAGAAAGAGTAAATTTGTAAATGAAAGTAATGTCCCGAAAAAGGCTATCAATCCAACAATTAAAAGCATCGGCCAATACAGGGTGTTAAACTCGACAATTGAAACATTATCAAATCTATAATCGGCCAAATTGATGGCGTTCTGGAAACGTTCTTGCGTTGATGCTGCCATACAAAAGAATGCTGTAGCCAGTAGGAAATTCGATGAAAATGAAATAAAATTAGATGCAATGTAGATAATTTCAACACGCTTCTTCTGATAGAATAGTCTCAACAAATTAGCATCCATACTTGCTACTTTTGAACATGAAAGGTAGGTAAAATTGAGTTTTTCTAATTAAAATGTTCGTAAATACTGTTGGTAAATGTGAATAAAATCAATTAGATTACAGCGTAGTTCATTAACTAGCTTATAAAATCTCAATTTTCAAGAGATACTAATACATTAAACTTCCAAACAAATATATGAGGGTTAAGCCGGACGATTGTAATTGCTTATGAGTAGGAGTGTGAAATACGATTGAAAATTGTATTTAAATCTCAGATATTGTTCAACTTGATTCACAAAGATTTACTGAGACCTACAGAGAAGACTCTATTGACTCATAAATTTCAATGTGACTGCAGATCTTCTTGTAAAGAATCTATTGATTTTCTGAGTTTCTTAGACGTTAAACTAACTAACCAATACGTCTCCAGGTCTGTCACAAGAAATGGCTACCCCAGGCACTAGTAAAAGCAATCCCCCAAAGAGAATTTCCAAGAATTCAGCCAAAGCCAAGGTGACCACTGAACCAATGGATATGACGGAGGGTTCTCAATGCTCTTCTACAATGACCTCTCGTAAGTCCTCCATCCCCAGGAAGGCAAAAGTAGAAAATCAGACAACCCCAAGTCCCCAAACTTCCGTCCTCACGGGAGTTAAACCAAGATAAATTTAATCGAAAAACTCGTGAATATCAACAAATAATAGGATAGTGTTCTTCATTTTGAGCATTCTCTGTAGCCTTTACGATCTAATTTCCATTGACATAAAGAGCAACGTTGACTTTTTTTGGACGTTCTAATTTTCTTTGGACTTTCATCTGTAAAACTCACATAAGAAGCATTTAAATTTCTCTTTTTTTCCAGGGATTGATGTCATTATACTTCTACATAGATCTTTTAGGAAATTTCTTTTAGAATTTTTATGATGTTTCTTATAAAGTGGAAACTTGATTCAATAAAGAACATAAGCGCAATATCTAGGATATTCCAGGATAGTGCAGGATAATGGCCAACGCCTAGTGGCTCTTTTTGATGAATAATTGGATATGACCTGATCGAATGTATCAACTCCCCCTTTGGTGGAATTATAGTACTGGATTATCTCAGGTTTTGTCTCATCATCACAGACTCAAAGATATAAAGAGTATAAAAGCACAGGTTTATTCTTTTTCTTTGCGTATCGTAAAATTCCTATTTCCTCATGAAAAATGTATTGAATTTCACCTTCTTCTATTTTATGAGAACAAAATTCTTTCGGTAGAAATCTCCTTGATTTTCTGCATGTTCCAACAATCAAAGATTTTTTTGCTAATTCCATAGTTGTAAAGAAATTTTCGCAAATAACAGTTCTTCTACTGTTTTGATAAGGCTGAATTAGTTCTCTTCCTCCCTGGTTTTTTCTGAACCTGTCCCTTCTTTACCAATATATTTCTGAGCATTTAGAAGATATGAATTTTTTGCGTCACAAGCTGCCCATATTTTTATGCCATATTTCCCAGGTTTTGAAGGAATATACATTTTGAACGGACATCTGCCACGAAAAGAAACTAGTTGCTCATCTATAGTGACTTGGTCTGAAGGTTCATACGCAGACTCTGCGTCGCAGAGTGACAGTTTGAAATAAATTTTTGGAATATCATCCGTATTGGTCTCAATCGAATCTGAAGAATCTTTTGATAACGTCATTATTTAGTTTACATCATGATTTCTATGCACTTCAGCTCTTTTAATTTCAGGATATTTTTGCTTGCACACTCCAAAATAAAAGCTTATCGCCGATCCAATTACGAACTAAATATTTCTTGCTGGCGTTTTTGTAAAATTCTGACTGAGGGAGTAGTTGAAAGATCTACATTTTGATGTCATCGCAGGAATATTTTCATTCTGATGATTGGAAGTCATTTATGAAAAGTCTTCTTCTGAACTAACGTCTGCTGAATCAGATGAGCTAAATATTTACCGAAAAAAAATTTTTTTCATGAGAGAACCTGTCTTGCTCTAGCATGTCGATGTGAAAATTTCACAGTGAAATAATGCATCTGATATAAGTATTCCAAAAATAAAAGTCATATTTTTAGAAATAAGGATGGATTATTTTTAACGCATAATGGAATACATGGGCCATTTAAACCGAAAGGTATTCATATAAGGTTTGCAAATTTTATTCTTAGTTCGAATGGGTTAAAAACAACCCATGTTTCGGTTCTAGAATTAATTCAATCATCATAAAATTATTAGCGGTCAATGGAGAAAAAAATAATAAGTTTTCTTAAATTTCAGGCAAAAAATTTTAAATCTAGATATGTGAAGATTCAAAGACCAGACCGTTTTGTAAAATGTTTTAGATTCAAGTTATTTTTTACATTAAAGGCTCCTGTTGGATGACTTCACCTATGAGGTCATCTATCAATAAAATAAGTAATGATATATAGAACTTCATTTTATAAATCACAGATTAGCTCAAAATTTAAAATTAGTGTTTAAAATAAGTGTTTTAATTTCTTCCACTTACTTTTGAGTATATTCAAATACAAATTAATTATTTATTTGTATAAGCTTTATTTAAGTATAAAATCTAGACCCAAATTGGATCATAAAACAAAATTTTAGCATCTGTTAGCTCTTTATATGTCTTGATGATAAGTCCGGTTGAGTTTAATTCATTAGTCTCACAATGTTGAATGATTAACTGGGTAATGTCTTTGAGAGAATTTTTCTTGAAAAAATAAGTCAAATCAAAAGAGAAGATTACATTAATACTGGCCAAATTCACAGTCTCTGAGGAATAGATTTGGCAGGTTAAATTAGCTCCAACTTGTTTAATCTTGTAATTGACAAATGCATTGACAATTTTCAGCAAATGTTCATCTGGAATAATCCAGAGTAATGGACATGAAGAAGTATCAATATTAGTTAGTGCATCATTGAGGTAGTCAAAGAACTGCATTTTTTTAGGCTCATCATCGGAGCTAGAAATTCCTCTTGATATCAAGGATGACCTTGTCAAGTTTTTTTCGACGAGCCTTTGGGAAGTTCGAAAACTTTGCCTTTCGGGTGTGGTCTTTTTCATTGCATTATTAAGTTTGAGAGGAACGTACTCCTTCCTGATTGTATTATCTTCCTTTTCATCGACAGCGTGGATCTTACTGAGTTTATTATGATGATTTTTGCCATTAAAATGTGAGATGAGTGATTTTTCATCTGGACATTCAATCTCACAGACCTCACAGGTGAATCGAGGTCGTTTCATTTGAATCGAGATTGTTCAAAAATGATTAAAATGGGATTCTCAACATTTAAAACAAATTAACAGGGAATTATCAGTGTTTCAATCTTTCGTTATTTTAATTAAAATTAGAATAAATTTCTTTTAGAAATTCCAATTATTAATTAGAGTAAAATTTACTCAGTAAACTTGATTCTTAAATTTGTATCCTGAATTTTAATTCCTCCTTCACTCTACGTTGTAGGGTATACAAATTTATTTAAATTAATACCTAATCGTAGTAAATCATTAAAAATTATGTCGCTTGTCAAGAAGAGGTTTCTATTTTTGATTCCTGTAATAACATCAGTATTTTTCATATTACTTTATTATTTTGGACTACCTGAAATATCAGAGTTAGTTCACTGTTCTTAATTTTTAGTGAAGATAAATCTCAAATATCATTCCCAAGAAATGTCAATGATCTTAAAAGATTGGGCAGTGTCCTATCGAAATACAAAAAAAATTATTATTATAGAATCATGTTTCTTATAATATCTTCGTACATATTCCTGCAGTCAATGATGATTCCTGGATCAGTAGTTCTTAGCATTCTCTGTGGATACCTTTTCACATTCCCAACAGCGTTAATGATAATTTCTTTCGTATGTTTAATTGCAAGAAAAACATTTTATTATTTTCTAGTGTTCATCGGTGGGAGCTTCTTTCTGTTTCATTCTTTCAGACATGCTTGGAAGAAATTTGGTCAAGCGAGTTTTCCCTGATAAAGTCGAGGAATGTAAAAGGATAGTTAATCTTTACAAGAAGGGAATGTTTTTCTGCATTCTAATGTTGAGAATCTGTCCATTCATTCCTAATTGGAGCGTCAATATTATTGCTCCTATTGTCTCTGTGAGAATAGCCCCATTCTTTTGGGGAACATTTTTTGGTAAGTTTAATTTAGCAGATTTCAATTTCATGACATCTTCTCGAGCTGCTACTTTTTTTTCAGGGGTAATTCCTTTGTCAATGGTTTTTGTCAAATCTGGAACAATTCTTCAAGAACTGACAGATATTGGAGTTACAAATCTTGCCTCATTTTACATTCTTGCGTTTCTTGCAATTATCTCAATCACACCTCTCATCTTCCGGAATAGATTAAAGAAATATCTCTTGGAATAACCGTATGAATTATTGTGTTGAATTCAAATTTAATAAAATTTACAAAGTATTAATCAGTTGTCTTGATATCTTTTCATTGAATGCCTTAAAATAAATTTTTAGCATCTTAGAAGTAGCCGTTATTCTGAATTTTAATCGCTAAATTGTTTATAAAATTATGTTATGTATAATTAAATATTTATTCATCAAATCTGACTAAACAAATTTCATTAAAAACCTAGTTTAGTTGAGGAGCACTTTTCTCCAAGAGTCTTCTCTCACGCTCGTAATCCATGCTACGCTTAACTTTCTCTTCAAGTCTACATTCTAGATAATGATGACGAATATCATCACAAACAAGTCCCCTGGCGATAGGATACTGATAAAGGCATTTGTCAAAGGCCAAAGCTAAATGAGCACAATAGTCTTTTTGGTGCTCTTTCAAGGATGATTTGTCAAGATCTTCTTTGGTTAGCTAAAAATAAGATATAAATTTGTTGAAGACGTACTGAGAATTCTCTTTTAGGTCGACCTTGTGGAAAACCAAGTTGGGGATCAAATTTGGATTTTTTTGAAATATCTGGCATAGATTCAGGACTAGCGTATGTTTTGAAGACATTGTTATAGTAATGTTGAAAATCCATTTTTGAAAAGCTGCCGATAGCTTATTGAATTAAAGAAAATAAGAGAAAAGGGTTTATAATATAACTTTAGCGCCAATAAATTTTATAAAATGAATTGAATAATTCAAATTTTAACTTCAGAGCTTTTTGAAAATTTTAAGTTGATAAAAAGTCTGTAATAACAATGGAACAAACTACAGGAAATTCCTGTCAGAAATTGACTGTATTTTATTTCCACAAATGTTTTGATTCAATCATAAATTATGATCATGTAAATTAGATCTTTTTTTTAATATTATAACGAATACATACTTAATAGTACAACGGTGTTTAAATATTTAGTTATCAAATCAATTCCTGAAGTTCATGTCTTGAAGCACTACTTTATAAGCAAGTTGACCTATGTACATTGTACAATGCATTGAGAGTTGGTAAACACTAATCTTAAGAAGATAATGGGTGAATATCTGATGAATTTATTGTAACATTTTGATTACAATTCTTCTATTGGTCTAGGAAAAGATTCATGCCTGGAATCACAGGGAAGATGAATAAATTTTTAAAATTTCAATTTAATGATTTATTATTATTTTTTCATTAGTATCTCTTTCAAATTGTTATCTTCATTTACCTAAAGCAGGTGAATCATTCACGAAAAGAAAATTTTTGCTTCAAGAACGAATTTCTTTGTCTATATATTTGAACAATAGACAATTATTGAACAAAAATATCAAAGAGATCATCCCTTTTGGATGATTGCCTATCGAATATTTAATTTTCTCATTCAGAGTTTGGGATATCTTAATTTAGAAAAAAATTCCAACCAATTTATTCGTCTACTAAGGTTTCATTGTATAAGTTATATTCCATTGTCTTGATCAAAAACAGTTTCGTTTCTCTCGCATCGGTCATGTTTTAGTAACTTCATATCAATAAACTCAGATGTGATGGTTTCTCAAAATTTTTTTAATGCTTTAATTTCTAATAGGAGTCTTTCTATTAATACAAACCAAAAGAAATAACCCTGTAATTGGTTTAAATTTTGATTTTTTTCCAATTTATAAGTCAAATTTTCATATCTAGATCATTTTAAATACTACCCAAAACTTTTCTCATAAGCAAAAATTCAGTTATTTTTCTCAGAATTACAATTCTATCTTGAAGTGCTTCGAGGTGTTTACTTTCTCTTATCTTCAAATAATCATGTATTTATCAACGATAAGCTATTGCTCATTAAATATTTGTCATCTAAATTCGAAAAGTTAGTCCTTGAAATGTGATACTTTCATGAAAAGAATTGTAACTCTATTAGTATGGGACCTCCCTTGGTAAATTAAGGCTTTTGTGGAAGAAATAGTTGCTACTCTTGTGAATCATTTGAGAAATAATAATAATTCTCAAAAGCCTTTCGACTACGAATCTTGTCTATCATTAGCAAATCAATTTAAATCAATGTAAGATTGAAAATGATTCTAAAAGTGCCAACTCTTCAAAATTTTGAGTCCAGATATTGACTACTGGGATAAAGTCTTGGAGTTACTCGATTTTTTCCATATTTTTCTATCTTTTGGTTAAAAAATCCAGTAATATTGATAAATTTATGAACTCTTGGTTATCTGAGATATGCCTCATAAATCCTTGTCCAATATTCAATAAAATTTTACCTATCGTTTAAAGTTTAGGTCTTTTTCCTTAAACTCAAAACACTAATTGCCTTCTCAAACCAACCAATAAGAGGATAACAATTTTCTTAATTTATCTAATATATAAATCGAGCCGGTGTAAGAGTCTAATGAGATACGGCGTAATAAAAGATTTATCTCTAATTACTCGTAAAATCCTCAACTCAACACCAGAAACAAATGTTTTCGAAGAAGCTCGGCAATATTTTCTAAAACTAAAATTTTCAGCTCAAAGTTCACTAAATTAGGAATTTAGCGCTAAATTTAAATTAGAAAAAAAATCATATTTTTCTCTTTAAACGGTAAAAGTAGGCATCATGATCTGGATTCTAAAACATTCTCAACATACAAATTCTCAATGAAAAATTGAGATTTTTGTAAAAATCATAGATACCCATCTTTATACTAACAAGCTTTACTTTTGCAAATTTTTATCATTTCCTATCCAAAAATTATTCAAATTATCAACATCATTACCTAAAGAGAAAAAAAATGCCCTAGACATATCAGCCTATCCCCGCCACATCACAAAAATGTTCTTTATTAGATTCGGGAAGTGATTGAACCTATCAGAGGACTTCAATTTTGTATAAGTATCTAGCCGATGTAAGAGTCTGATGATAACCGGTGAAATAAAAGCTTGTCTTCCAATCTTCATACAGTTAGACCTGTGACTTCAACTTTCCTTCTATCAACATTCATTCAAAAGAGCTTTTTTTGCTGAAGAATTCTCTAATGAATTTTTTATTAAAATCAGAATCAAATATATTCGAAGATATACAAATTTTTCCCATCCTTCTTAAGATCCCTTGGTTTGCATTTGATTACTTTATACCAACACTTGAAATTAATCTTATTCCCTTGGCGGATATCAATCCATTATAATGTATTACACACATGGGATCGAGAATACACTGTTTACCTTACCTACTACAAACCTGATGATTCATTCAAGTCATATTTTTATAGAAGAAGGATAGATCACCTCTCATGTCCCTAGTATAGCACATTTATGTAGCCAAAATGTTAAACATACCTTGATAATAACCAGAAAAGAAGAATTGTATTTTGTTATTTGTTACAAATAATAAATTTCTCTTGGTATGCAGAAATAAAATATTCATATGAGGCCATTTTCTAGGTACACATTGAACACTTTTGAAATACAGGTTTAATATTTTGATTAAATTCCAATTTATCAAAAATGAGATTTATTTATGAATATTGAAGTTGAGGGTTTTCAAGCTCATTATTTATTTCTGCAATAGTGCAACGAGGCATTTTTGACTGTCGGAAGGTTGTAACTTTTTCAAATTTTCAAAAATACCAAATTAACCCTTTAAGACCCAGAAGAAATTTTTTCATGGGAAAATTCTAAAATTAACATGAGTTACTAAATAAGACATTGAAGTGATTAAAAAAAATAAATCAAGAATGAAAATAAATTTTTATAGCCTGAATTTTTCCCGTTTATTTTACATATCTTTGTTGTTTTACCATACATCTGAGGAGTAGAGTAAGGCGCTAAAATTTATGGTGGCAATTTAAATGATGAAATTATAATTTTACAGTTTTAGCCAACTAGGAATCAATTTTAGCGCTTGATATTTATTGATTTCACATCTCTATTCATTTTTCTATCAAGAATCCTTTGACCCGAGCAATTTTAAAGTTTCATCTATATCTATTAGGGTAATACAAAATTTTATTTTCCCCGAACAATGCTCTATGCCTTAATCAAAAATTGATGTCTTAACCATGAAAAACACATCTTTGAAAATTAAAATGAAAAATTTTCATGTTCTGATATACAAAAACCCCTTTATCCCTAAAATCATCAAAATTTACCTGATTTCTTGGGACTTTCTTCTGACATGTGAAAGAACACTAAAATTTTACTATAAGCCCTATTTTTATTCAAAGTATTGCAAAAACTATTCAAAAATCTCAAATTTGTCCTTTCTCGTAGTGAAATTCATTGAAAAAATCTTGGCGCGTGTTCAAAAATTGTCATCTTCAATCGAGATTTTGTATATCAGAACAAACTCGAAAAGGTATGGTTTTATAGGAAAAAATGCTTAGTTTTCGATAATCTTCAAAATGAGATTAAGGCTAGGAAAAGTTGAAAAATTTGGCTTACTCTAATATCTATTGAATACACCTAAATCCAATCCTGAAAAACTTCTTTTGACTACCCTCCCTCTTTTTTCAATAAAATATATCAGCTCAAAATTCACTGATATAGGAATTTGGCGCTAAATTGAAATTCGAATAATGAAAAAATTTTTCTTTCCAAACAGCAAAAGTAGGCATTAGGATAGGCTTCGAAAATTGTATCGAATAAAACTGGTTCAATAGTATTCGTGAAAAATACTATTGTATCAGCTTTTGAATTTTAAAACTCAACCATCTCAAACACTTTCGAAAAGGGATTAGTTGAATGGAAAAAATGCCCTAAGAAAGATTTCAATTTTAACCCTTTCGGTGCCGATGGACATATATGTCCATTTTCCAATTTTTTGAACCTTTATAACTCTACCAGTTTGATAGGTTTCTGGATCAATTAAAGTTTGAATTGAAGCCCACAATGTGAACTTGCATTAGTGATATTTTTTGGCCAAATAACTTGGTATCTTCATAGCTAAATTTTGGTTTTTATAAAAATTGTGAAATTGTCTCGGCACCGAAAGGGTTAAAGATTCTCACAAAGTGTTTAGAGGACCCGTTGAAATATAACTTTGATCTTTTTCATGCATTTTTATTAAACGAGAAAAATCGAAAAAGCTATGGAAAAAACTTTCCTTTACATTTCAGGACAATTTTTTATCCATGAAAGGAAAATTTCTTTCAAAAATTAGATCACCAAATAATATGGTTTTTTTTCTAATCCCTGCAAAAAATTATCATCTGCAGTTCATATGGTGATTTGTCATAGATAAATAAATTCTTACGTTCATTAGTTACCAACAAATATTACATTCTCCATATGTTTTTTTCAGAAATTTAGCATTCTCCCTTACATTGTACATATGGCATGAATTACATTGTACATTTTCTTGTTTATTTATTGAAGAAAAATAAGTCTATACAACCCTCGGATTATTTGTAGACATTTTTTTTAATTCAACTCTTAATATTTTCTATTTTTAGATCAATTAGAGTTTAAATTAAAGCTTAAAATGAACTTGAATTGCTAATATTCTGCGTCGAATGATGGGTCTTTTATATGGGTTTGACCCGCTAAAATTTGTGGTCAAAGTTAAAAATAATTTTTTTTATTTTTGCTTAAATTTTCTGCTTTCAACTCCTAAAAAGTCTGGTTTCCAATGAGATATTTTGAAATTTTGTGCTGGTGTTTTCTTTTTCATATCTATTTCGAGTCTCTCAGAATGCATCTAAAGAATCTTACAGTCCAATTTATCGACCAAGAAAGTGTTGTGTTCCACTGGTGGAATAATGTGACATGAACGGTTAAAACTAACTTGAATAATTTATTGAAGAGTTTAGATTCCATTTTAGAAATATCTAGGATTCTATAACTAGACTTGAAGTAAGACAGGTTTGTTTTGGATGCAAGATGTATGTTGGAAAACTAATTTATTCTGTTATGGTTTAGCAATATCGTGAGAAAAGAGATTTGAAAATTTCCTTTTATCTTTAAGTGTCTAAATCTTTTTTAAAAATCAAAAAAGTACATTTTAAAAAACTATGTTTCAGATCCTCGAAATAAACCAAGGTTGGCGACACTCGATTTAAACAGGGTAGGAAAATACGTTGGTAAGAAGTTTTATTATCAGGATATTCTCATTATATACAAAGTATTCTGATAATTATAATTTACCAACTATTAATACTGATACTTTTACATAATTGTATAGTCTGCTTGTGTGTACTTTAAATACAGTAATAATTAATTAATAATTTTATCTAAGTTGAGATTCAGAAGGTTATTTCTCTTTAGATTATGTACGTTAAGCCTTTTATAAAACCAAAGAGTATGTTAACCAGACAGTAGACATCTAATCTAAGAAAGTTGAGATCTATTAAAAAAGAGAGTAGGCATAATCTTGATAATAAATAAAGTTGCTAGTTAGAGAGCATATAAGGAACTAAAATTTCTTTCAGATCGGATGCATTTTTGATGTGTGATCAGTGATCACTGATCACTTTAACCAATAATTGAGCAGTTTGATTCGAATATCGTCAGTGCTCTTGGGCATGGGGTTTTTTAGATTCAGAATGATTTTGAAAATTTCCCTAAGAGATGGTTCTTGCGAAGAGAGGAAGGCCTGTTAGACATGTTGTAAATTCTTAAATTTTAATTTGAACTACCTCATTTTTTCAACACAAAAAAAATTTCACGAGATTATCGAAAATTGATACTTATTTGAATAATTTTACTTTCGGTACTTACGAATCCGAATCTGAATCATCTGAAGAACCCTACTTGGGCAGCAGAGCCTTTATAACCTTAACTTCTGTGTACTTTGATCCCCACTTTCACTGGTCTCACTGTTTGGCCTACATAAAGCTGATTGATATGAAGTTGGGAATCTATGATTTTTACGAAAATCGTGATTTTTTTTATCGAAAATTCAAATATGTGCAAGATTTTGGAATCCTACTCATATTGCCCACGTTTATGATTTAAAGAAAAAATTCTGGTCATTTTTCAAATTTCGATTGGGCGCCAAAATCCCATTTTTTTAACTTTGAACTTTTTTTATTGATTTGAAAGTGGGAGTGTGGCCAAAATTTTTTTCCGGATCACAATAAGAGATAGAAATCAAAAATGCCGAATCTGTTCTAATGAATAACCTCATCATCTTTTGGGAGCAAAATTTCGATTTTTTGATTAAATTCACTTCCCCAAAATCAATGAAACTTCGTTAAATCGAAATCCCTAAAAAATAGTCGATCTTTCGAAAGTTTGTCAGAGATATTTGGCTTTCTTGTCTTAATTTGATCAATTATAAACTTTAAATTTTACTCTAGTCTATTTTTGAATGATTTCGAAATAATCTCAAAAGTTAATAGGGGTTTGTCCTTTTCTGAATTCCTTCCGAGCGTTACAAATCTCACAAAAAACACATTATCTAAACTAAGTCTTTTTCCCATACCATATTAAGTCTTGAGATAAATAGGAAACCATTTGGCTCTAACATAAACACGATTAAATCGGCATCATGTTGAAGATGAAGGAAGCAATTTGTTCTATTCTCTCTTCCCATAAGAATTTTCTTTTACCTCCGTCTTCATACTGAACAATTAATTAATTTTGGCTTTCACTCATGTGCATACATCTTGCAGGAGAGGCTTTGTGTCACTCAGCAACTGGGCTTTTTCCTGCCTACTTTCAATGCATAAATTCGGGAAGTATTTTTTTACATGGAGAATCTACCATTTTCCCAATGCTTTCCTCTGTTAAAACTATTCTCCATTGTCTGGAATTCAAAATTCTCTTAATTTACAATTAGTAGAGATTATCAGTACTTCACTTTTTCAATAAAGAGAAAGCCAATTAAGTTTTATTCGAAAAAACATAAAAATTCATTCCATCAGGTGTTGGGTTCTCCCCAACAAGTGCTAGTAGGAATTTTAATTTATTCAAAAGTGTTTTAATTTCAAAAAAAGGCTATCAATGGTGTAGCCAGCCCTCTTTTTCTGATTGATTTAAAATCGTATAAAATTTGACCTAGATTTGAATTTTCTTCGGTGTAAACCAATAAAATATTTTTTTATTGAGAAAAATTAGTCTCAAGAACTGAAATTTTAATTTTACACGAGAGCCTCTCAATGTTCTTCTAGGTCATCTCCAAAATTAACAGTACCATATTTTGAAATGATATGAAGCCAGTTGACGTTAGGTGTTGAATTCAAAAATTTAACAAGAAAATCTCCATTTTTCGTAAGGAAAATGATAAATAAAAAAGAAAAATTAAAATACCTACATTCTCGATTTGTAAAAAATGTGTGCAAAAAAACGAGGAGACAAAAGAAAAAGATGTAGCGGGCAGTTACAACTGGATCCCTTTCTCAAGAAAAGACAATGAACTCAGTGAAACCCTACCCCTCCCCCCTGTGATATTCTTTCAATTTCCATTAGTCTAATCAGAGGATTTTTAATTTTTCATTGTTGTATGTATAAATATCAAGCCAGTTTAAGAGTCTGAAGAGAACCGGTGAAATAAAAGCTTTATTACTCATTATTCACTCGTCTTCAAAATCCACTAAGAAATAAATATTTCTACTAATTCTGATAAAAAATTTATTTTTTTAAACCATTAAACAATAAGATATTTTAAGAGGAATTCTAGAAATTATCCCAAAAGCTGATTTTTTGATAATTCTTTCTGTTTGAAATATTTCGAAGCGTCAAAAAGGGCTGGTCTATGAAAAAATTAATGGCTACTATTGGACACCCTATTCAATAATGTGAAAATGAACTTTATCTACCCATTCCCTTTGAAACAAAAAAAAGATCTAATACAAAGTTTAAAATAAGAAATTCGGCGAAATCTTGAAATTAAAAATATATCTGTACTTAATTTTCTTCAAAATTTACGAAAATTTTATAATCTTGATTTCAAAAAATCTTCTTCATTGCCTTTGAAAAGTTACGAGTGAGGGAAATGGATGAGAATTTCTATTTACACTTGGGTTATAATAAAGTTAATTCCAATTTTCAACTGCCACCATTCCATTCGAATCATCAATTTTCTCTGTTCTATACAAACAAGGACATCGGTGTTTTTGTCCAACAAAGTTTGTACTTTGTAATCTGGGTATAACCAACAAACGAATAAATTTAGAAAAGTGGATACATATTTTAGTGATGATTAAGTTTGGAAGAATAGTTTGACTACTTTCTACATTTTGGATTTGCTATAGAAGCAAAAGTATACTTTGTTTCTTGGATGGAGAAAGAAAATAAAAACATAAAAAGACAACTCATTATATTCTTGCTACGCCTGCTGACTAATCAATCATAAGAATAATTCCGAAAAAATAGAAAGATTCAAGAAGACTATACAGATTTATTGAAATCTCCATATGTACATCAAGATTTTGATTTTCTTTCGATGAAAAGTCTTGTCGTCAAAGGACATAGATAGATGGGATTTTGACCTGAGTCAAATGAGATAGTAGTCGATCTGCATAAAATATCCAAATGCATCAAAATTGACAGCGTGAAACTACAGCTATTCTCAATGAATTTGGGAATCATGAAAAATCTCATTTTTTCATCAAGGTATCGAAATTTTTGAAAGATGGTAACTGATTCAAAATGTACACTTTCACTGAGAAAAAAAATTAAAAAAAAATAATTTTTGGAAAATTTTAGAGACATTTTAAAATTCGAGATGGCGCGATTTTTTCATTTTTTCAAACTTTGAGTTGATTATTTTTCTTGATTTCAAAGTCTGAGAGGAGTCAAACGTTATTTTTCAGGATCATCATTAGACAGAGAAAATAATTACTTTTATTCATTTTTTTGAAAAAACACGTCATTTTCAAATGATCTTGGATCACCCTAGTTTATCATTTTCTAAGCAGTAAAAATGATCGAAAAATAGGAAGTAGACTTTCGCACGTAAATGGTGTGTTTTTTTTTAAAAAGAGTAAATATTTTTTTGTCTAATGATGATCCTGAAAGATAACGTTTGACTCCTCTCAGACCTTGAAATCAACAAAAATTTTCAACTCAAAGTTTAAAAAAATGAAAAAATCGCGCCATCTCGAATTTCAAATTTTTTTTCTTAATTCAGTAAAAGTGTACATTTTGAATCAGTTACCAAAAAATCTCGATACCTTGATGAAAAAATGAGATTTTTGTAAAAATCATGAATTCCCGAATTCATCGAGAATAGCTTTAATTCTATTCGATAAGCATTTGAGACACTAGTAATTGAATATTGCTCTGCAATCTGAAATCCTGAATGTAACAAGCGGTCCAGGAAAATGCAAACAGCATGCAATAGATTTACCCGCTTTCTGTAATGGACATATCAGAATGATATAAAATCCGCTAAAAACTCTTAATGGCTACTACCACCGGCTAACTCTAATTGCCAAGGCCTATGCTACAATGTCCCAGAATTAGGCAATCTAAAAAGACTTAACTGAACCATGGAAAATCTTGAGAATGATGAATTTAAAAATATTTAAAATGTAAAATTATTTAATTTACAAAAACTGAAGAATCTATTTAATGTTTAATAAACTATTCTATCGATAATAAATATTTATTATATCTCGAAAAGATTGATTGCATCAAAACTTGGGATTAGGAAGATAAATATTTTTCAAATAAGTGAACAAAACTATCACTTTTTTCCCTTGATTAATTTTTATGATGATATTTTCGATTCGAATTGCACAAAAAATACAGTATCAATTTTCGATTTTAAACATATATGGAAGGTTTTGAGCGGTCAATGTTAATATTAGTCGAGTTGAATCAATATCGTCTTGATGAGCAACTCACATTAAGGAAAATATAAAATTTTCTACTATTGGACACCGAAATTGAAATTTTTATCAATGGAATAAAGGTTCAAATTTCATTTCATGATCTAATTCCTCATAAATAAATTTGAATATTGAAAAAACTACATAAATTTTGAATGAGCTCAAGAACCTTTTTTAGGAAACTTAAACTACAGTCTCGATAAATCCAGTATGTACTTACAGCTGGTTCAAAATCCCTAAAAGTCTTGCTAAATAATTGGGAAATATACCACTTGTGTCAGTTTATCATTTTCCCACCAGCAGTCAAGTCTAAGAAAACCTGTCCCTTACAAGATTTCACTCATACCCACGCACCTCACAGACCCAGAGGCCCTAGTCAAAGCAAATAAAAAATGATCATGTTCTCAACAAAAATCATAAATTCTTATATCTAACACCTTATGAGAACTCATAAGAAAACAGAGGTAGTCTAAACTTATTGATTAAGGGGTCGTAAACGAGCTTTGGATTCGAGGGGGTTAAATTATAGTTGGGTTTATAAGGAGTTATTAGGATCTAAGATAAGCACGAAAAGGGCCCACTTTGTGACTACAATCATTATTTAGAAATCTTCTGAAATAATTCTTGTGTATCTATTTGAAAAGATTTATCAGTTAAATAAAAATTAATTGAAAAACAAATTAGAATCATGCATATTGGAGACAATAAATTTCGTTTATAATATAATAATAAATTTAGGCATTTAAAAATTTTATCATTGGAATAATTGACTTTTTCTTATCAGAAAATCTAAAATAATTATACTGTGCAAAATTTATTTATTCTTGAGATACGAAGTCAAAAAACCCAAGTTATTTTCTAAGAAATAATTTTTGTAATTGAAATGCTTGGCGTATATTCAAACACCACAACACCTTTCCTCTCGAAAGTTAGAAGATTAACCAATATAGTTGAGTTCTTGTGATTATTCAGATTCACTGGCTCGGCATTCGATCGATATCTCATTTGATTTTAAACTTTTGAATGATTTGGGCGTCTAGTTTTATGCTCGCTCGTCACCTTCCTTCGTGATCGTCCCTTTTTCTTTAATGATAGCAAATAATGAAGTTCATGGAAGCCATTTTTTTTATGTAGTCTTTATTGGATCAAATTGAGGTATCATAGTATCATCTCACTCTTCTCTGTAGTTAAAATCATTGTCAAGGTTCTGATTGACCATGTCGCCATTATTATGGACTAGGCTATGGGTATTGGGCAAGTAAGAAGAGTAGACGTATTTGGCTAAGACTTTATTATTGGGCGAACCATAATACCTGGCTCATGGGTAACAGATTAATAATACAAATCATATAGGTCTTTTAAAGGATATGCTTAGTGTTTATTCAAACTCCACAACAAATGTAATGCATGGTTATTCTCGATGAATTTGGGAATTAATTTTCAAAATTTTCTAACAATTTGAACGGTAATATTGCCAAACTTCATCAAGTATACTGTTACTCGATTCTAAACTCATAAGGAAGGTTGGAGAACTAGCAAAAAATAAGGGATGAACGTTTTATTTCGCCGGGTCTCTTCAGACTTAATCCCGGACTGACATCTATATAGTGTTACAATGCATGTTTTTCTGTCCTTCCATTGGTTCGAAACTGCTCTAACATTTTTTAAAAACCTATTCGAAAGGTAAACTTTTGCTGATTTAAGAAAATAAAATTCGAAAAAATTTTGGAGAAATTTTAAGTTTTAACCTGGCCCGACTTTTCCATCACCTGAGACACTTTTTCACGACCTGCCTTGAAAGGATTTTAAGGGTTAAGAAAAACAGTTTTCTAGTGCGATCACCTCGGAAGTATTGATTGTCTTGAAGATATTCTATTACTGGCAAAAATATTAATGAAAAAATATTTCAAGTTTATAAATTTTGTATATTTTATTGATAGACAGTTGAATTTAAAAAATAGAAATTCTAATAATTTTTCAACATATTCAAATAGACAGACAAGTAAGATACATTTGAATGCATCATGGAGATAGGAAGGAATCGTATTATCATTTCAGAAATGTCTCATATTTTTTATCTTGAAGAATTCTATTAGAGAAACTTTTAATAATATTATAATTAATGACATGATACTAATTTGAAGAAATAAATAAAGCTATTCTCGATGAATTTGGGAATTCATGAAAAATCTCATTTTTTCATCAAGGTATCGAAAGTTTTGAAAGAGGTTTTGGTAACTGATTTAAAATGTACGCTTTCACTGAGAAAAAAAATTAAAAAAAAATATTTTTTTGGAAAATTTTAGAGATATTTTAAAATTCGAGATGGCGCGATTTTTTCATTTTTTCAAACTTTGAGTTGATAATTTTTGTTGATTTCAAGGTTGTTTTTAGACATTAAACGTACTAGCAAAGTGTTGTCAGTAAGGCCTCAAAAAGTCATAAAAAGCATATTTTTTTCTAAAGGACAGTTTTACCTAAGGATCAGGAAATTTTATCAAAAATAATCTTTCGTGATCCAGATCAAAGTTATTCAATCATACGTCTGCATATTTTTGTTTTATGGTGATTAAATTTAGAGTCATATTTTATAGGTTATATTATTGAATTTTGAAAATTAGCCGTCAAAAGGATGAAAAACTCAAGCAAAATCAAGAAATTATCAAAGAATTTGGCATGCGTGAATCCTATTGGTTTAAAATGTTAAATTTCGACCATGACATTATTAGTGAATAAATTTGTTTGTTTCTGCTTATTTAATTATAATTAAATAATAATTATTATTATTTGTGTCATAAATCTAAAATCTGAGTTTACTTTTTAAGGACATAAAATTCGAGGCCCTGGTATTTCCATATGTAGTAATTTCCAGCGACCTCACTTTGCTAGCAGGTTTAATGTTTAAAAACACTGTAATCTATACATTGTTATTAACCAAATCATTGCTTCTATTGTAATCAGTAAATAAATAGAATTGGATGATATGATGTTTGGAATCTATGTTTTTCACAAAAATCTCGACACTTTTATTAATAATTCGAATTTTTTAGAGATCTTTTGGAATCCTACTCATGTTGCCCAGTAGTATCAGTAAAACTCAAAGCATAAAAATCTTTCGATTAGATTTATTTAACGTTGAAAACAAAATTATTTTTATCATAACTAAAAATCTTTATAAAAAAGGAGCTCAAAATTAAAAAATAAACTAAAGATTCATTTACGAATGACATAATGAATAAAGGTTCTCTCAGTAATTTTTCTATATATTATAAAAGAGAAAGAGATTGGAAGTTCTATAAAAGTTGGTCCTATAATATTAACAAATTTCAACCTACCCTATTGCCTATTATTACCATTTAGTAAAAATATGGTAATTTTTCAAATTTTGATTTGGTGCCAAAATCTCATTTGAGCTGATGATTTATACTGATTTGAGAGTGTTGTCAATAGAAAATTTTCAAGATCAGAACTGGACTACATAATAAATTTTTTTCATTTGTCGTTTGGGAGCTAAAATTCGATTTTTGATCATTTTTAATACCTAAAAATCAATGAAATTTCGATAATTCAAAATCTTTCAAAAATGGTAGAACTGTCGGTCAACATAAAAGTAAATTTTAGAGAAAATAAGAATGTTGAAATTTTGAATTTCATTCAACATAAACACACAATCAAACGTTCATAAAATACTTTTTACAACCTATCGAGATAAACTAATCCAATTGCACTCTGTCTGATCTCTTTTTCAATGTCTGGTGCATGGGCATTTCTCCAATTCTTCTTTACATACTTTTATCACTGTATAAACACTAGGACATTGCTAATAAAACTCGAATTGCGGTTATAGTTCATGAGATTCAAAAAATATTTCAGACAAATAAAATTTTACTCTCTAAACTTTTCTGATTAGAGTTATACTAAGGACTTCATTTGAAAAAAGAAATTACCAGCCCCTTTAAAACTAAGATAAGTAAATTTCGATTCGTCTACTTTCAAGTAGTCTTCACAAATCTCTTGTTGATAAAAGGACCAACCCGATTCCAAATAAACAAACAGATTAATAAAAAAATCTCGAATAAATTATTCCCCAATCATTATAATTAATTCGAACCATTTGAAATTTCAAATCTTCACGACGGAGAACGACACAGAATTTGAAAGTTTAACTTTTTCTTGAAAATGCTGAATTTCTGTGAGCTTCAGTAACAAAATTCGAATCATTTGACTAATTTTCAAAGCTAAAAAGTTTAATTGGTACATTTTCAAAAATCTTAAATCCTAATTTTCGCCAAATTGAATTTTTCTTTAGTTTTAATTTTAACCACACAAACTCATTTCATCATGGAATTCAAAATATAAAATGGTTCATCAATAGATCTGATATCATAGTCGATGAAACTAACAACACAGATGAGGGTATGAAGACTACAATTTTCATAAAGCTTAATTTTTAAAGTAATGAAATTAGAAGAAGATTTAACAATCTCATCAATCAACATTACAATAATATACAATCGAAAATTGTATTTAAAACACAGAGATTATTCAGTTTGATCCATAAGGATTCACTTAAACCTGAAGAAAATACTATTGATTTATAAATTTCAATGCACTTGTGGACGGAGTATGAGGAAGCTTTTTACAAGATCCAGTGATCATTTGAAGAAAGACACAGCGGTTACAAGACAGGAAAATCATACTGCCTCAATTTCGAATTATTCTATTCTTTACAAAACTCCTGGAGATGACTGCATAGATTTATGGATGAAAGAGATACTTAACTTATACAAACCAAATATATGCGTTCAGAAAAATTACTCATACAATCTTCAACTACCCTTGCCAATGTGAGCTTTTTCAATTTTCTCTCCCTTTCTGCTATTTATTGGAGAGTTTTGTTTTTTTAGTTCACATTTTATTCTGTATCTTTTACTATTTCTTTGAGAATTTGTAAATTAACCTTTTAAATTATATCATTTTTAAAGTGACACTACTGATGATCGTTTAAGAAATGTACAATTAGTGATTTAATATATATATTCTCTTCCAACTTTTGAATTTTAAAATTTAATTTCGTTCCTAAATATCCAGAAAAAAATATCTATTATTTACGACAAATTAGACGACTACCGAGTAAAAAGGCTTGTTAGTTGAACAGCTTTTGTAATCCTTTTAAAGTAACATTGATAAGAGCCCTTGTCTGGACGGCGTAAGAGTGTACGCTGTATTTGGAAAAATAAAAGGAGAGCATACTATAGAAATTGAAATAAGGAATCATAAGTTGGCATAAA
This sequence comes from Gyrodactylus bullatarudis, assembly GCA_012064415.1. Classification (NCBI taxonomy): domain Eukaryota; kingdom Metazoa; phylum Platyhelminthes; class Monogenea; order Gyrodactylidea; family Gyrodactylidae; genus Gyrodactylus; species Gyrodactylus bullatarudis. The sequence goes on from SSNU01000362.1 coordinate 61,467, forward strand.
AATTTCTTCCATATCTCAGATATCTATCCTTCTATTCATCTAATGATAAAATTTACATTTGTACTTTTGGATTGTTTTTGATGAATATTACGATTGTGTATCGTTGGGAAACCTTTTTCAACTACATATTTTGTCAATCATTCCATTGTTCATTAAGAATATAATTTATTTTAATATAAATTATAATGGGATTTAGTTATAAACTGTATATAAGATCCATAATTTTATTGTCCACGAGTCTTGGAATAAAATCATCTTTGATGTCACATAATTTTCACCTAGAAATTTAAAATTAGGCCGACTCATAAAACAAAATACAGATGACAACTTATTTTGATTAGACGTTTGTTATCAAAATTCATCTTGTAGATGTTGCAGTGATGTTTTTAACCCTTTAATGGGATTATTTCAAATCGGAAAATCTCAGAATTTTTGGTGTTACCTGAGCAATATCACGCAGTATCCATCGTATGATTTAAAGTCTACGAATCTCAAAACAGTATCGAAGAGATTTCCAAAGTGTAGACTCAAAAAGTTGATAAGAAAATTATCAAAAATGGTAAAATTTAGTTTGCATCTATGGAAGTTAAATAGAAATTCGAATTTTCCAGAAAGAATCGTATTTTTCTTAACCCTCTCGATACACTGACCAGAAGGAATAGAGCTATCAAATATTATTGTGATAAATGTTCTCTTCGATCGTTTTCTTGTCTGATGTTTCCTTCTGACTGATCTCGATCAGGTCGTATCAGTACCTATCAGTATTCAATGGGCTAAAAAAATTCAAAATCCAATACCATATTACTTGTAAGCATAGTTCATACTTTCCAATAATAAGTAAGATAACTTTTATCGAATAATCATTCCTGTGAAATTCATGCAATCTATCTGATATATACTGATTTCATATAAATGATTTCATTAGACATTAGTTCTTTATTTCCTAATGTTTCCATAGAAGATACCCTTATGATAATAAAATCTTTCATCGATATGAGTAGTGACGAAATAACAGATCTTATTAGGATATGTTGTACCAATGTTCCTTTGTCATTTCAAAACAAGGTGTTCATTCAGAAAGATGGAATAGCAACGGGATCTCCTTTAAGTCCTCTTCTAGCAGATATTTTCTTAGGATGATTAGAACTAAATAAAATGTCTGAAACTATCAATTCTTTTACTGATGTTTACATTAGATATGTTGATGACACTTTTATTATAATGAAACCTAATGTAACTGTAGACGATTTCTTTACAAAGATGAACTCAATTCATAGCAATATTAAATTTACTATGCAAAGAGAGTCTAACGGTGTTTTAAGTTTCTTAGATGTCAAGTTAACCAGAAGAGAAGATGGATCGATTCTAAGAAATATCTTTAAGAAAAAGACTGACAATGGCAAATATCTCCATTATGCCAGTTTTAGTCCAGTTTCACATAAAGTTAGCTTAGTAATTGGTCTAGGGAAGAGAATACGGAGGATTGCTAGGAAGAAATACCAAAAGAAATAGAAAGAGATGACGAAGTCTTGTTTAATGAAAAATGGTTATCCAGCCAAATTTGTGGACAAGTTTATCAATCAACCTTATTTCCATTCATGACTCTTATAATCTTCAACTTTTACTATTTCCTTGTAAATTGTAAAATATTATTTTTCATTCAGATTTTCAACTTTTATCATTTTCAAAGAGAGACCACTGATGATCCTTTGAGAAATGCGCATTTGGTTATAAATATATTTCTTTCATATATTTCTAAACTTTCTGATAAAGCTTCAAAGCCGACTTGATTGATAACTCATAAAAAAGAACGGCTGTAGATTTGCGTCTCTTAAACAAATGATATACACCGGATAGAACGCGAATCATCATCGATCAAAAATAATTTCAAAACTGCTAAACCTGATCGAGACATTTTTAAATGCATTTTGATTCAGAAATATTCCTCAATAATTACTAAATTCTATGTCGACAAAAAAATCAGCAATCAATACCAAATTGGTATTACCAATTGTAAATTATTCTTGTTTTATAAATGCAAGAAATTTTGGCATAGTACACAGATTCATCGAAAAATGTCTACACGAGAATAAATTAGAGAAGCAAGAAAAAAACGGCATGTCTGTTCAATTAACTTCAAATGTTTTTATTTCGTCCTCCTAAATATTATTTACAGCAACTGTATTGCAGTGTTATTATTAACCAAGGGTAAGGATAAAAAAGAAAATCCAACTTCAAAGAGCTACAAGAAATGTGAAATCGATTGTATAAATAACTTGTATTTATTATTACGTCATAAGTATCTGTAAATGGGAAAATCAATTTTTAACCTCAAGAACATTTATTTACGTAATGAAAAACATGGATTTACCAACTGCACTAGCAAATGATGACGAATAATGCTATGATACTCGAATTCAACACTTCTTAAGAGCAAGGTTTTATAGGAAACCAGTCAAATTAGTAACCATAGATTCAATTAGCTTCTGAATAGGTCCGTATCTGAAAATCTCAAAGACGAATTCATGATTTTTTACGAATTCAAGTTCTTAGCAAAAAACATAAATTCCCCACTTCATATCAATTCTGTTCAAGTTTATGTTCATACATTTTAACTGAGCTAAAATTCTAACCAGAATATGCTGACTCAGAATTCTTGAGCCATTTGCGTTGGTGTTGAAATAGATGTTTTAAGCCTCGTAGTCAATTTATCATGACTCGGATTCAATCTTCTGTCTATTCTATGTTTTATGAATACGCTGATTACGAATGTACAGTTGTTTAAACGCAATTATTTTTAGTTCAGGAGTTATCGATCAAAAAATGACCTATTTTTGACCCAAAAACAGGTTATCTTTGTAGGTTTAGCAGATAGAGT